>JAPQRN010000012.1:11779322-11798236 GCA_037367275.1 Coranthus polyacanthus
TCTATCTATCTATCTATCTATCTATCTATCTATCTATCTATCTATCTATCTATCTATCTATCTATCTATCTATATAGCTGTCGACACAAGAGCCATGTGAGCAACCGCCACAAATCCCAACACCAGTAAAATTAACAGTATCCAATTTGCGAAACAAAAGTACCAAATGCACTGAGCATGTTCTGCCCTTTTAACTGGTTTTGTTGTGTTCCTTGTAAAACTTATACATAATAAAGTTTGAAGACATTTATAATTATTGATATTTTGTAATAAATAAGCCTTCCTACTCTGCTCTCGGGACGTTCGGTTGA
Organism: Coranthus polyacanthus; assembly: GCA_037367275.1. Lineage (NCBI taxonomy): Eukaryota > Metazoa > Chordata > Actinopteri > Kurtiformes > Apogonidae > Coranthus > Coranthus polyacanthus. The sequence continues at coordinate 11,779,634 of JAPQRN010000012.1, forward strand.
TAGAAATGCACAGTATTCCCTCTATCTATTCATAAAAAAACTGTAGACCTGCAAAACTATAATTGCAGTGTTTCTTGTAATTACATGCTCAGTTGATGAGTCAGTCACCTCTATAATCAACAGCACCTCAGCATTCAGTTCTACTTCTCTCATCAAAGAGGAAAGATAATTTATAGCATGTTGTTAGAGTTGTTAGGAGTGGGTGTTTTTGCTTTAAAAAGCTCTATGAGCCTAAAGACAAAAGTATCGCACTCAGGAGAATTTTAATGCCACTTTTCAAATTCCCACTTTCGTTTTTTTTTTTTCCAGTGATATTTGTTTTGCTGTTAAAGATATCCTTGAGGCAATCGGACCATTTACATAGCCGCGTAACTAATTAAGCAGAAGTGCCATTTAAGCCGAATTTTCAAAATTATTGTGACACAATGTGGCCTCTGGGAAAAAAGTATTTTGTAATGTGGTGTTTTTGGTGTTTTCTCACTATTAGATGCACAAAACTTGCACAGATGCCGGTACTAGATCTCAGTAGAGATGCTACATGTGGTGTCTTTTGGTTTGTGGTAAGTCGTAGATGCACAGTTGTGAGACATTAGCTATGTGTGTGAATTGCATAAATGTGTGCAGGGAGAGAAAGGTGTTGCTACTGAGTTGCACGTCTGAAATTTCCGAAATTCTTATTTTTAATGGGACCACTGCCATTAGTCGCTAGAACGTCACAGGCTAAAACTTTAAGCTCTTGATCAAGCGATGATCTAAATATGCCATTAATAACATTTTAACGTACATGAACACCGTTGACATGTGTATAAGCGTATATCTATTATATTGTACTGGTTAAAAATCAAATACTTGCAGTTATCTCTTGCCATCAAGGATCTTAGGGGAAAAAAAGCACATACTAACCCGGGCTCGCCTGCTCCTGCGAGGCTTTCCTCAGGATCTCTGTCTGCTTGGAGCTTAATGCTTGAAGGCGTCCCAGCTCCTCTGTTAACTCTGTGTAGGCCAGAGCCAAATTTACCCTGAAGGAATAAAGGCACCAGGTAATTAGACAATTATCATAATCACTGTAATAGAATATTAGTAATTGTAGAGAGTTAAACTGTATATCACAAGCATATTTGATAATTACATCTTACAGTACACGAGTGTTGACACCACTGATGGAAATAAAGCAAAGACCACCTTTAATACATGTCTTGCATTTTACTGAACTGATATGTAAATCTTCAGTGGCGAGGCCTCAGTGTCAGTTTCCTAATTGAGAAGCTCATATTCTTGTATTTTTAGAGTACATGTCACACCGCATAATTGCAGTGCATAAAATCACACCATTTCATGCAAGATGTGTCACGGCTCTCTCAGGGGCCGTACACTGACAGAGCAACTCTATTTTGAGAATCACAAACAAGGCTGGTTTGCTTACAGGCTTATGTGTCTTAACCATGGCAACAAGCTGACTTTGTCTCAGCTCATTAGTTTATAAATTCCAATTGTTAAAGCTCCAGTATACAGTATACATTGTTGGGAGAGTAGCAAACTCTAAAATGGCTCGTGCTTGTGGTTGTGTTTGATAGCTGAGACGGATAAAGAGTGATAGGCAAGTGCATGTGGTTAAAAGCAGCGGAGGCGCGTTAAGAGTTTATTCCTACAGAAAAAAAAGCAACTTGTAGTTTGGCACTGTCTGCGCCACCAGCCCTCAAATCTGATAAGGTACAGTTTATCTCAAATGTCTAACCAATTTTCTATAAACCCCTTGGTCTTGGCCTGAAATTGACTCATTTCAGTGCTGACAGCGGTAGATTAGAAAATTAATTATGAGATGGAGGAAATGTGAAACCTTGAAATCTGACTTGAAATCTGCTAAGATAACCAGTTAAACCTGCCTGTGTGAGCAATTTCTTTTATTGGGAGTATCATTTCAAATGACTGAAAGGTTTCTGACTCCCTTTTGTGATTTCACTCTGGCATGTCTTTGCGTCACTTGATTACTATATTTAAAAGTGACATAAGGTTAAGAAATTAAAAGGAATTTTAAAATATTTTATTACAGTAAGACAGCTTTGGCATGTCATGGTCCTTGTTGACTACCAGACTGCTCCCAGACTCAGATCAGATAAACCTTGTTCGATACCCAATTTGACCTTTTTTTGTTGATGAGAATCTGACTCAGCTCTTTCCTCCGCACGATCGTGGCAGATAATGAACTTACAAACAACATCTATGCATTTCCTGGGGATTTCTACTGCATAAATAGGAATAGATATGAACTTCCACGGCAACACAAGCACCAGAAAATACTTCTGTATCCTGCCTGCACAGCAAATAAAACACACTGTAACGTGCTCCCCAGCAAACCCTGCACTACATTAATTATCGCCTGTGTGTGCAGTATTTTCCTGCTACTTCTCAGAATGTACCGCGTATTTTGTAAACAAATAACAGCAGTTTTCCTGTAAACTACCGTGTTATTCTGCAGAACGTTAAGTTTTACATTTACAAGATATCTGCGGAGACAACACTTGAGACTGTTTAACTAGTGCTGTATTGTCATAGCAACAGTAAACACTGCTGTAGGCATATATATATATATCACCCCAAATTCATTTAAAATAAAATCTGGGACCCTGTTTCCAGTAAATCCTCAGCTGAAAACAAGTCATAACTTCCAGTGGGTAGTTTGCTTTTGCGCCTGGCCCACCAGGTTTTCCACTGAACTCTTGTTGTGACTCAGACAGAGAAGGGTATCAAACCCCCTCCTTTTCTTCTCTTTTTTTTTAACATTTGTAATATTTGCAATTTTGTGATAACTCATACTGAAAATGTCTAACTAACTAACGCTAACTAATCTGCAGCTTCATAAATCTCTCCAGCATAGATAAACCCAATTCCTGCCTCAGTAGGAGAATATCATTCACAGTCATTTAGGTTACTTACATGTTGTGTGGAGCATGTACTGTTGATGTTACCACAGAGCCCATGAGTGTAATTTATCCTGTTACTGCATTTGTCTCAGTTCCACCTTTATAGAGGGGTGTTGTCTTTGCAAATGCAGATATTCCTTTACAGTTTAGGTTCATGTACCTCTTCCTTTTCACACTTGCACTGTTTCACTTGTCACTTCTGCTAGTGTATTTTGACAATCTGTGACAGAGGTCCTGGCCAGACTGCAGCACCTCTCCATCATGGTACATTGTAGTAAATCATATGTGCACCTGACTGCATTATGACAAAGCACGAGCAGTTATTTCAGGAATACTGCAAATTAAGCTTCCAATTTTTTTTTTTTTGTTGTTGTCTTTTTTATGTCTAAAAATACTTTGCGTGTTTGCCGGCGAGCGTCTGCTTTTTCACATTTATCTTGTTTCCTTTTTGTTTGCTCATGAGCTTGCTCGTGTGTAAGCGCACACGCACAAAGCGTACAATGTACAGTACGTAGGAGGTGTGTGATGATGGCGATGCAGCACCGGTGAAAGCCGTATGCCAGTGAATTGATCAGGTACAACACTGTGTGTGTGAGTAGGAGTTGAAGTGAGGTAAGCGTGGGCTTGTATCTGACCTGTGATCTGATCAGAAGCTTCAAAGAAAGAACTGTCACTGCAGCTGCCTTTGAGATCTGAACTCCTCTTTGTTGGTTTACAGTCAAAGCAGTAATGCATTTTCTGTTTCTAAGCTCACACTGGAGCTCAGTCATTTAAATTAAGGACGTGGCCCAAGAGAAAACAAGCATTTGAATCACATGGTGGACAGCCTAACGTGGTGATGAATATATTTATCAATTTTGGTGCTGCTACATTGTCTTTGGTTTTCTGTTTTCTGCTCATGGAGAACAGGTGTTAAACGGCCATCAGATCACGGTGGGGGCTTTTCACACTCTGCAGTCCACACACTGACACACTCTACTTCTGCATAGAGCACTTTGAGGCAAACGCAGAGAGGTGTCAAACAGTCCTCTCACCAAGCTGAAGAACATCAAACATTCAGCCATGAGAACCGCTACGTACTCGAGCAGCGTGTTTTGTAATGTAAAATGCGTAAATCCGGGTCAATTTTATTTCCGCTATCGGGATTTTATGAAAATGCCCTTGTTTTATTGTGATTTTAAATACAATTTCAGGAAGGAAAAGATAGAAATTGCTCTTCAGCTAAATAAAATCAGTGTGATTTATTGGAAATGGCTCTCAGTTTCCTAAAGCTGAGGAGAGATTAGTCAGTCACTGTGTATACTAAAGTAGAATCTGCCAGGTCTCTTCAGAAGTGTGGCTTGTGGTCGGTGAGGGCAGCTCATTCAGCCAAACTTATATTATTATGACTTACTGTATGACTGATTCGATTAAAGAGCCACTAATGCAGTGACAAGACACTTAACTCGTGTCTATTATCTAAAATATTATACAGAAAAATGCACTTTTGGAGGATAAAATGATTAGTATTTTTTTGCTACAGAAAGGTTAAAGTTATACTTTGCGTATGTTTATACTATATATACAGCAGTTTGTGGTTACAACACGTTTAACATAAATTAAAAGCTTTAAAATATTACAGTGAAGAAACAATATTGAAAACCTGCCCGAAGCCTTTCGTTTAAATTTTAGTGGTTTCTTTAAACTGTTTTTTTCTTCTTCCATATCAATCAGTGCAGTTTACACTAAATGAGCCCAATTACAAGAAAAAGCACCAGGAAAAGGAAATATAGCCCTTGCAGGTTTTCAGTGGGAGTAATTGATATCGTTGAGTAAAACCAAAAGGTGACCAAGGTCTGGAAAAAGAAGTAGGCATCCACCACACGCTCTGTCGCACTCAGCCTGTCTTTCCTGCCGCACTGTTTAGTTTCATTTTACTCCCCATCGAAACACTTCTGGGGTTTCACTGTGTGGGAGTCAGCTGCCCAACCTTCTGTGGTTTTCTTACCTATGTACAACATCTTGTAAACAGTCATGAAAGGCCTGGTGATTTGAAAAAAGCATTACTTTCTTTCTCTTGAATTTAAGCTAAAAGCAAAATTTCCATTGTTTCCATTCCATTCCACTCAAGCGGGGAATTACTGCATCTTAAAAAAAAAAAAAAAAAGACATCTGCTCTATTTTGTCGGTGTCAGGTGTGGATGAACGAAAGGAAGTTAAGCATACATTTAAATGTCAGGACACACGGGCTCATAGATACAAAAAAACAAAAAACAAACAAACAGAAATCTGATGAAATGGACAGGAAGGCGTCCTACACTGTGCTTACACTGCCACCTACTGCTTGCACTAATCCGATACCAGATGTTTAAACAGCAGTGTTACAGCCGCATGCGCATATACAGTACCGTACAACATCCAGTTCATGCAGCTTTTGTACAGTACAGTACTATTTTTTTTTTTATTAATACAGCATTTGAACCCAGTTAGCCAGCAACAGAAAACTTTGATTTTTAATGAGGCCCCTGGAGGTCATCCTGAACTCATCGCAGCATGTGGGTAAGGATGCACGTCAGCTCGGGCTGCTGGTGATACATGTCTCTCTTCCCTCTCACGTTATTTCTCACCCTTTGACCATCCACCTTAACCATTATCTCTGCATTCTCTGTTTTTCCCCTCCTATCCTTTCTTTCTTTCTGATTTCTGATGCACTTCGGTCTCTCCGTCCCTTCCCCCTCTACACAGCGATCGACTTTGGTTACTTACTGCTCATCTCCCACCTTCTTTATCCACTCCACATCACACTGCTTGCACGGGGAAGTCATTTCCTGCTAAAGTAGAGCGTGAAATTAGATTAGAATGCAGGTGCTGTAAGAATATTGGACAAAATCTGACAGATCAAGTCTATCGAGACAACATGTTGGAAGAAACGTGTTATAGACCTGTGGGTCACTAGTCAGTGACGAGTGTCCTTTATAAAATTCAGTTTTAATATTTTTGTCACCAACAACCATCCATCAAAAAGGTGCAAAGCAGCTGTAAGAACAGCTTGCGAAGTACGCAACAATAATCAGTGTACCACTAATAGAAAATACAGCTGCAGATGTAAATACGAACGTGTACTGTAGTTCTTGTAACTTCACGGGTGGGTACCCTACTGAAAAATCTGCTAGAACCAGATCAGACCGTAGCTGGTCATTAGAGGCTTTTATTCATTAGTTATTCATTCGTTAGTCATTCCTGGATTTACCTGGTGGTGATCAGTTTGTAGACCAAAAAAATTCAGCAAAAACTATAACAGGATTACAAATTTTACAAAGTCTAAAATGAAATCAAATACTGCAATTAGGTTAGTTTTATTATAAATATAATTTTTTATTCTAGTAGGTCATCCACAAACAGCAGGGTTGGTGCTTCTAACCCCAGATTCTCATTCATCTTTATTTCTTTGTGTAACTCAAACAAATTTGATCACACATTTGGTTAATTTGAATAACAAACACAAAGGAACGCTTTTTCTTTTTTTGCGCTTTTGCCATGTTTTACATATTCAACACTATTCATATTCAACATGGCTCAGAAAAGACTTCTGCGAAGGACGTGCCTGTGTATCCTTCGTCATAGCTCCTCCGGTTAGCCTCCCCTCTCCTCAATCCTCGCTCCTCTAGACGCGTTTTAGGAATTGAGATTGATTTCTGGGGTGACAAGCAGGAGGGTGGAGGAGAGAGGAGATGAGGAGCTACAAAATAGAGAAATCAGAAGAGCCTAGTTGCCACGAGTGTGTGCTTTGGACACCAGTAAGGTGGAAAAGTGCTATCTAAATGCACTTCACCATTTAATTGGTAAGAATAGGAGAGAGCTGACCTACCCGCTGTGAAAAACCTTGCTCAAACTGGTCAATCTGGTTAGCAGCTACCAGCACAAACAGGATTTTTCAGTAGGGTATATTCTTATTCTACCTCGTCTGTGTTCAGATTTTGATGTTCCCTGGGTGCTGTGAACTTGTCTGTAATGTGATTCTTAAGAGAGGACCACCATATACATATTCTTCATGGAACACAAGAAAGCTTTGACTTTTACTGCCATTTAAGCTGTCCTGATGCAGCGAACTCTAACACTGCTGCTGCTGTTTGACTCATATGTGTGTGGGCTATGTCATAGATCCATCACTGACCCTCTCCCTTTGGCTGTTCTGCAGCTGTCTCATCTCCTCCTTCAGTCTCTCGCACTCGGCTTTCAGCTCCTCCTCCCGCTGACACGCCCCCTGGGCCTCATGCCGCGCCCCCTCTAGCTCCGCCTCCAGTCGCTGCAGCTTCAGGTCTGACAGGGCGTCTAAGCTGCGGGAGCTCTGAAGGGTCAAAGCCGGACAGTCTAGCACTGGGAGGGAGGAAGGGAAAAAGTGAGAGAAAAGAACGTAGAAATATTACAGGACAAAATACCACGTTTTCAGTGCTATTCTTCGATGTGAGACCACGTTCTTCAGTCCACGGTTGCTGTACAATACATGAGTATTGAAAGAGCAAAAGAGCTGACTTCTTCCAAGGGCAGCATCTTTCAGTTTGTACCTGGGTGATGTGATCTGCGTGGGCATGTTAGTGATTCAGCTCCGCTCACACAGACTCAGTCCTTGAGCCAGAAGACACTGTACCAGCGAAGCAGTATTATCTTTTATCCAAACTCCTCCTGCCTCCTCACTCATATGAGCGTTCATAGATGCACACATACATTGACAGCGCAAGGCTTTATCTCAAATACATCCATACACAACAGAACCATTAATCAACACTATATAAGGTGCGTCGCTATCTTGCCTACTGACTCCTCCACATTAATTCAGGGGGAAAAAAGCGTATACGCACTTATTTTAAATACATTATACCTCCTTTTCTTTGGCATCAGAAGAAGCATCTGTTGAGGTGGAGATTTCCATTTTTCAGCCACCCACATCCTTGATGAAGCCAGAGTTTACAATTTACTGACTCTACAACAGCTCAGAGCAACATGGATATCACGTACAGCGCCACATATCCACGGTTTACAGCTGCAGTCGTGCTGACTTGGTGAAATCCAAAACACAGGAATCATACTTGATTTAGGATGTCTTCTGGCATAATTCCAGTAAAAGCTGCAGACTGAAAGGCTCCGTTTAAAATGTGCTCAAAAATGCTTCTTTCAAACATCAGCTCATACATTTCTGATGCAAAAATGACTTTGCAATGTTTGAGAGCAATGTTATCTCTAACCTTAACCCTTTTTCAGCATTTGGTAATACAGACAAATTACCACTGCGTTCACTGAACATTACAGATGGAAGCAACAGGCTGAATAATACAGAGAATTTATGAAAGTTCCAGCAGCAGTGTTTTTTCGACTTACAATGTTTTTTCAAGCAAGCATGAGTGAATATCAATCACTGGCAGCTACAATGATTGCTGTTCTCCTTTTCTAGTGTGACTGGAGAGTGAAAAACAAAATGTCCAAGATGATTCTATCCAAGAGGCCCAGGATGAACCTGACCTTAAAATGCTTTCTAGCCAGATTGTTGGATGTGATTAAGGGCTGAAAGATGGTGTAAAGATGAGCAGTGATTAACAGAGATTACTGGCATGAAAGATGTTGTCAAATTGAAGAGTAATAATTAAAAGTGATTATATATTAAAGATAAGTATCACAAAGAAAAGACCCACAAAATACATCTGAAATCTACATTTTAAAATTTCATGGTTTGAAGTTTTTTTTTTCTTTTTCCCGAGCAGTAAAAGACGTTGTGTTCCTGAGTTACTGTCAGTAACAGTGAAAACCACTCACTGTGCGTGTCTGGGCCAGCGTGGAGCTGGAGGTACTGCATGTCTTTGCTGTGCAGTTGCATGTTGAGTTTCTGCAAGGAGTTGTCCCTCTGCCTCAGAGCTGACTCCAGGCTCAGGATACGCTCGACGTGCTTCTCAACCAGACTGGTCTGAAATCACAAATGGTAGTTTAAATAATGTAGGATGGATTTTTTCCACCGTACTTAACATTTGCCACGTAATGGATGATTTTCAATCTATATTTACAGGTTGATAAAAGTGGGGAAAGGGGTAAGTGCGGTCAAGGGTGTCATTTTCTGATTAGTTTTGAACACTATTTAGCAATAATATATTATTTATATTTATTTTTTTAGCATTCTTTCCCAAAAAGCAAAAAAGTTGAGGTCATCACCAGCTTCATATCATCATGCTGTAGCGTTAAAAAAACATTCTTAGGAAGTGAGCGTAGATTGAGAGGACAAAAGTCAACGAGACCCGGTTGGTGGATGCAGAGCTATTAATGATCTCAGCCACAAACTTCAGGCGACACTGACACTGTGTCAGTTGGCAGTACAGTAGTCTCTGGCACACCTCATCCCTTAATCACTCTGAACACAAAAAACTGCTGAGACTGCTGGGCATGAGCTGCTCAATGGACTTCAGTCTCATATGAGATGGTTTATTATCACAAACGGGGATCCGGGAAAGAGCAGCCAGCCAATCTGTTCAGTTGGACGCCTCTACCTGGTTTGGATCGGATTTGATTTGAAACCAGTTACAGACATTTGTGGAAAAAAAAAAACAGTTTAAAAAGCTTCTGTAAATACATTAATTTTAGAATACAGTTGAAAGTAAATCTGTCTGAAAAACCCCCGGAAATGGTACAAATAGTACAAATAAAAATAAAGCAACGGTTTTGAGTAATACTTTTAGCGAGTTTGCAAAAGTGAAAGAAAAGTCAGGTGAATGTCAATGTGTTTTGTCTCAAAGGAGAAATTTCCCTTGATGACTGTAAAAGGGCTGGAGTGCTGTTTACACCATCTCGGAAGTAATGAAAAACTTTGCATTACTTTCAAATGAGTTTTGAAGAGTACTTTGTTTTCCCTCATCCACGAATTAAAAGCTACAAGTGAGTTTTTATATTTCATCCGCATCCATGTCTGCTTTATTTGTGGGTCTTTCCCAGATTTCACTTGTGATCTAATGCATACGTGTTTAAAAGAGCAGTAACATAACCGGAAAACAGCGTTGTTTTAAAAGACAGATCTTAAACTTAAAGACAAAGCAGACGCTGGAGGATATTTTAGCATTCAACAGTATGTTAAAAATAATAATCCGTCCCATCTCTAGAGGCACACTGTACTTCAGTTATATCGTCTGATTAGTACAGATCATCAAAATTCCTGTGACAGCATGTTATCTCCTCACAAACAACTCCACCCTTGACCCTGACCTTTGACATCTCTGTTGAGAGAACGCTTAGTAAATTAATTTCTCCTGTAGCAGCCAAAGAAAAATAGACGAAGAGGCTATAGGCTGAGATCCAACTACATTCATTCCTCCTACACCCTTCCAAGTGCGTAAGTGCTCTGTGAAGGCCACATACTGTATTTAATTTGAAAGCAGGCTGTTAAACATATCTAGAACAGTTAGTGGTGATTTATGTTAAATAAATCAATGTGCAGACACGCATTGTGTGATTTGCTAATTGATATTTGGTCAGTGAGAGCTATTATGTTCATTGCTTGATCATAATTTCAGCCATGTTTTTTTTTTTTATTTCATCTTTGCTCCCCGTAAGTATAATGTAAAAACATGACTAATTAATGAGCCATATGGCTACTGTAAAATAATGCATGCATTGCGCAACGAACTGAATAATGCTTCTGACCATCTTGTCAAGATCCCTCTGGAGGTTACTCTTCTCCATGTGAATCTTCTCATAGGCTTGGATCACGTCCTCCAACTGCTCCTCTCTCTCTTTTCTCTTCTGGAGCTGAAGAAAAATAAGAGAAAGAGGAAAAAGCCTTGACATTTTCCCTTCTTTGTCAGTTTTCAAACTTCTACACAAAGACACAGTGGGGAAAAAAAAAAAAAAGCACACAATAAAAACTTTCTATTGTGAGAGTCATCAAATGTGTCTCTTAAGAAAGTGTTGTGTAACCAACCAAATTTAGGACACCGCAATCCTGACACCTCAGCGCGTACGTAGCAACGCCCCCCTCATTTCAACAAATGGATGAAAATCACGATTTCAACAATAACGTTCTGCAGAAAATATTGATATCCTGCTGCTATATCCTCCGAAGCCTAATGAAGGGGTGAGTGTCGATGGATGCTGTAATCACACACTGCTTGACAGATGTGAGGGCAGCGGCATCGAGAAAACTGGGGAAACTGCGATGCGAAGGAGAGAAAATATTTCTAAAGCGGGAATGAGTACAGAAGTGGATTTAATTTAGGAATTGCCGTCACTTCAGACCAAAGAAAATAAGAGTGGGAGCAGCATAATGAGATAAACAGAGAGCTGGTGAGGACAAAGAGGTATATCACTGCTGTGTGCTTCAGTGTGTCTATGGAAACATATGCTGTAAAAACTGGCACCAAGGTGAAGACAGCTTGTCAGCAGCGTCGTGACTGCAGAGAGCAAGACTACTACCAAGTGAGCTCTGTTGTTTGGGGATGTACACAAAACAACACAAAAAAAAACATCTCAAAAACCAAATTTAATTCCAGAGATGTTGTCACGTCCTAATTATCACCTTTTATGCTTTCACTCTGGTTTCACAGTGTATGTGGGACTGCTTTTGTCCTAGTTTGAGGATTTTATTTAAATTAGCTTTTAAAAGCAGGGGTGAATTTAGAACATTGCATTCCCACTTCCTGTGTAATCTGAAGCTCGCCTGTCTTGCATTTGCATCTGTTTGAGTACATATGGGATGGCTCGAAAATGAAAGAATTTAATCACCCCAAAATCATAGTTTCCTTGGCCTCAGTTTGCCACTACATATTTATAATAGTAAACTAAACAGTTCAGCTTCCCCATCTCAGACGTGTCGCTCTTTAAAAGATGATTCAGCTGCATCGTTTTATGAGCATGTTACTTAAAAATTAGAATATCTTTCACTTGCATTGCCGCCTAGCAACTATGGTCGAGATGAGGGGGTCAAGTCCCAATAGATGTACCAAGTACATGTCATCACTCTGAATGACCGGTGTTGCAGCGCCGCGACCTTGTATGTTACACGCTAATCGTTTTTTTGCTGCTCCCTTAAACCATTTCCTTCCTCTTTCTTCCTCTCGAGCCCTTTTTACCACTGTTACTGTCGGTTTCACCACTACCTTCCTGTGTCAGTCATTTCTCATTTCTATTTCCCCTACGCTCTCGTTCACACAGTCACAGAAACAGAAGGCTTACTATAGTGAGGGGAATGAGCAGTCCAAGCACATTATGGCCACTGCCAGTCTCCTCTCTGATCCAACCCGTGTTTGGATGGGAATATTTTTACAGTATACAGAAGGAGGATAGTCAAACTCAAACTAATTTGATTTGTTATCAACAGCAGTCTGCATGTCAGCATTTAGCATTTTATTGTTTTATATTTGTATTTTATAGTAGTCAGTTCAAGACAAACATGTAGGATGCGTCATAAAAAGATTTTTTTATTCTTAAGGCATAGACATTCCGCAAATCCTTGGCCAGATTTAGTCCAATTATACCGTGTCTCAAAAATAGAACAGTAGCGTGAAAATCCCATGTCACAGTGCTCCTTGGATGGTTTCTTAAAAACACCCTATCTGTAATTTTGCTTGGACAGCAGCTTTAGTGCTTAATTAGTTCTGGACATCTTTCAGCGCATGTTCTCCAGGGTTGGCCTCAATTCTCTTTTAATTCAATTTGCCGTATTTCAACAAAATTCAAGTCCTGAAAAACCGTTTGGGTGTGATACATTTTTCATCTGTCCAGCTCATGAAAAAAGGATGTATCATTAAGCTAATTTTCCTCTTCTTTCGTACACATCCCACGTTGCCTCTGCCTTTCCTCCGCCTCTTTATGCTTTCCTCTCCCAGGTCTGCCCCTCTTTTTTTTTCGTCCTCAGCTCTCCTCTTACCTCATGGGTCAGGACGTTGACTCTCTGCTGCAGGTTGCCGTTCTCCGAGTGCAGCAGAGCCGTCTCCTTGCTCTCAAAGGAGCAGTAGGAGTTACTGTCGTCCCCGAACTCGCTGATCATAGGGAACTAAAGGAACAAAGGAAAATCAGATTCATGAAGCCGGATATAAGAATAAACACAGTGTGAATATAGTACAACAATACACCAACTGCTCCCATTTCCTTATTTATAATTTCTTGTTTTGTTTGCGTAACAGTCACTTTTTTCACTCTCTTCTGCAATTTTTGAGGAGTTCACACTGAGATCATTAAAGATTCATCTCACATCAACTGTAACTTCTGTTTGGCCCAGATATCAGTAAGAGTACCACAGTTATTTAACTAATTTACGTTTTTTAAATATACATAAGGCTTTGATTTTTGGTTCCCCTAAAACTGATTTGTGAATTTATATCACAAGTTCTTTTTTCACATATACGACAGCTCCGAAAAAAAAAGATCTCACTCCTATCTTTCCGTCAATACAAATACTGAATTGAGTTTCTTGAAGAAACTCTGGAGAGTGATATATAATACAAATGTTTGAGATAACAATGAGAGGGTTAAAAGAAGGGGGCACAGTGTTTCTTATCACTACACTGAGACATTTTTAAAATTGCACTGATTTGCCAGAAGGTGGCCCCATTTTTAAAATCAAAGCACATCCCCTTAAATGTGCAATAGATTCAATTTTTACAAAACATTTGATATATATTGACAGTATCTTGGATACACTGGAAACATTTAGAGAGATTAATGAATCTCCCTCCTTGCTGTGATTGTAAAATATTAGGCTGATAGAGCCACAACAATGCATGGATCTTGGTAAAAATGAGCATCGGTGGAAAGCTCCACCTCTTATTGTTTCCTTTATGGTGTGGTCAGACTGGAGGTGAATAGTACCTGCCGTGCAGCTATATAAACAAGAATACACTCAATCAATGCTTCCTGAACAAAGGCCAGTCCTCTGGAGGGCTTAAGGATTTTGGAGGTCAAAATTCAATTAGATTTATCTCTACATGAGACCAAAGTCAGTTTACAATCATTCACAGGGGACACAGGGGTGGGAAAATGATGATTCATCATTACATGAAAACATTTACATTATGCAACTGCAGTTATCCAGCTATGACTGATTATGCAGTCATAATGCACATATGCATTACTATGCTGTGCTACATCTAGTGTTGTTTTACCTAAGTAAGCAATTTGTCTAGTTACAGCAGATCAAAAGGTTGCAGTGCTAAACTGCTGTTTGTTAGCAGAAACCTCTGCCAGGGAGAAACAAGAAGTTATATAACTATATGGTTTAACCTAAATGAACGCATTTACATTTAGAGTGCCTGCCATAAGCACAGCAAGGTTTTCATTTTCTGTGCAAAGTCACTGGAACTGATGCAATGTCTATTTGAGCACCAAACAACCATTTTCCATTTAGCAGAACACCTCTCTCTGCTCAGCTTAGCAGTAAATGTTAGCAAGATGGGCGTATACCCAGGGGGCTCAGGAAATCTCACACCGCTGAGCATCAGGAACTCTAAACATGAGAACAACCTCACTTCAACCCATGTTCAAAGCAGCGGGGAGAACCTACTGAGTGTCTGCATCATTACAGCAGCTCAAGCATCCTCCATTTAGAAAAAGCCTGCAGCAAGCCTAGACCGAAAGCAGAATCCCAATGCTGCAATTGCTAAATTGGAATTTAAACATTTAAGGGGTAAATATCCCAATGTCAATATTGTTGTGATCAATTAAAGCTAAAAAGACTGTATTTGCAAAGGCACAGGTGTGACAACTCCTCTTTCAAACACCCAACATCTGCACCTGCTTTCCCAAAATCAACACCTGTCTCTCTGGGAAAATGCCCTGAACAAACTGCCGTTTGTGAGTAAGTCAACATCACGGTGGCAGCCTGCAGCCTTCGTTGACAGCTGTTCACTAAAAGGATGCAGGAATTTTGCACCGACAAATACAGGATGTCAGCAGAGGAAGGACAGAGAACTGGAGGTCCCAGTGGAGTGCAGTACAACTCACACGTCGATCATCTTTTTATTGATAAAGTCCATGATAAGACACATTTATACATTCAATAAATCCATTAAAAAAAAAACGAAAATAAAACAGAAAGTTAATGGTGAGGTTGAGGTCAGAATCAAGGAGCACGCTTCTTTGTGGAACAACTGATTTTCAGACATTAAACTCTTACATAACAAAAGATTCAGTTTCTTCTCTAAGTGCATTCCTAGTAGACCATAATACTGCAACAGCTTGCATCGTTTTGGATCGTCTTCGGTAGCTTTTCCAGAACAACAGTCTCTTTGACAGCTTTTTGTCATTTGAAACATTTTGTTCTATCCTCTCTTACAAAAGAGGGCTAAGCTGCTATTGATAGTCCTATCTTTAGTATTTGCGATTGTCAATACTCCAGCTTGTTGTTTTACTGTGAAGAGTGTAGGTATCGATTTAGACCATGCAGTAGTAGTAGATGATGGCGACGGGAGGAAAAACGGGTACATTACAGCTTTATTATCATATAATTCCTGGAGTGAAGTTAAACCTCACAGACTGATAAGAAGAAGACCCAAGTTTTTTTTTTTTCTCTAATCTTCCTTTTGTTCTTAATTTTGGCTCTTTCTGTTATCTCACTCTTTCTAATATTTTCTCCTTCTATTCATTAATTCTCCTTTTTTTCCCCACATGTTTCACCCTATAATTGCTCTCAGTGTGTATACCTTCCCGTTGTGTGCTTTCTGTTGAATGCGTGTGTGTTTGTACTGGCTCAGCTGCAGCCATCCCTAAGATCATGTTTTATCCCTGCTGCTTTGTGGTGGTTTTCTGCCTCACCAACTCGGTAATCCATCCAAAAAAGAAAGATTCCCACCATCAAGCAAATACTCCTGGCCATGCAGAAATATATATAGTGTCACTGACTTTTAGCAAACACGAAAAGGTGCTCTGCTGATCTTTAATTGTGAGGGAATTATATCAAATAAGCTAAAAGATCGTTTAGCTCTGTTGCTCCCAGGTTTTCTTATGGTTGTTTACGATGGGACTGTTATTTTTACTTGGATGCAAATTGGATTGGATGAATGATTTTCCCCCGACTTTTGAATTCATATTAATGCCCCTGCTAGTCCAGGATCAAAGCCCACCAAAGCTTTCTCTCCCTTTTATCTTTGTGTACAATCTCATTGCCTTAAAAAGAGAAAACACTCTTGGACAGACAAAGACCCTGCCACTATAGCCAAAAGCAAGCCTTAGCCTTATCCTTGTCAGTACTGGAGTCCGTCTGCCTGATACCAACAAGGACAAAAACAAGGTGATAATATGTTTTGAAAAATCTTGCAGTATTTGACTTTATAATGAACTGGAAAGCCCTCACCTTGATCTCATAAATCTTGAGCTTCCTCTTGATACTGGTGTTCTCTCGCTCCAGGCAGGCCAGTCTCGTCTTGATGTCCTGATAGGCCGTGATGAGGGCAAAGTGGGAGGCTGAGTAGACGTCATCGGGCGGCATGGGCGAAGAGCGCCACGCCACGCTGCCGCAGCCATCCTCCTTCAGGCCACCTGCATCGCCACCTCCTCCGAGCAGCCCCAGCTCCCCTCCGCCGAACAGAGACTGCATCACTCAGAGCCTCAACCTGGGGACAGACGGTTATCTGCTTATTAATTATTAAATCCCTAAATTGTTCCCATGAAAGTAAGGATACCAACCAAAACTAATATCATACTTGCAGCATTTTTGCAGAAATGCTATAAACATCAACAAGGCAAGTAAAAAACACTAAGAACAAAGCGCTGCTGAACTGAGAGCAGTTAGATTGCTGGTGCAGACGATGTAAAATATTCAAAAGCAAAGAGGGCACAGACACACAGGAGGAACACTGGGGGACACAGTTATTCCATATGAAATCTAAGATGACTCAGTGTTTCGCTATGTCTTATAGCTTCACATGTCATATGCAATTATCGGCTAGTCCGTAAATCACATTTTTTCCTGCCGCTTTCCTCAAAAATATTTACCCCAGCTATAGCCCAAAGAGATTCATCTTTATCTTTTTGCATTAACCGCTTATTTTGATCAAAGTCCCCCTACAGGTTCATAAGTAACCAATGCATGGAATTTACATGGAAATCAGGCTGGTACGTGCTCTTGTTCCATTTCACAGTACTTAATAAAACATGAGCTGTGACAGCCCACGCTCTTTGAGTGGCATGATGAATGAGCTGGGTAGTTAGCTGACCAGGCTACATCACAGCCAGCTGGCCTTGGCGTCCCTCCCCTGCCCCAGTGACTCCAGGCAATACTGTCAGAAATGATAAATGGCACCTCTGATGCCACCAACTTCTTCTAATCCAATCACAGAGGAGGCATGTGCACAAAAGTCACACTAGACACGGCTAAGCACACAAGTCCCGGTTTGATTTACGGATACTGTGGCAGTTACACAACAGCTAGTTGATTTGATGTATACTGGACTGGATGCCTTCCTGACTCCCAGCTTTGCCTTGTGAGTCAGCTATTGCCTACTGAGCTATTTTCATCTGCTCCCTTCCTCCACGGTGCTATTTTCCTTGTGTTTTTGGAGAGAGGGGGGGATAAAGCCTCAGCCAATCTACAGCTCTTTTCCTAGCCGGCCTACAGGATGATCCAAAAGCACTCCCACATGCACAGGCACGTACACAAACACACGTCTGTGCACATGCAGCCAAAAACCACAGAGGAGCAGTCAGAGAGACAAAAGGCATGTATGGATGAGGAGATCTGGTTGAGCAAACAGACGAGACAGACTGTCACTTGCCAGCCGCCTGAAGATCTGTGTACACTGCGGCGATATTTAGGACTTGTGATGTGTACTGTGTTGACATCATGATGTCAAGTCTAGTGAGGCTATCTGTGGCAAACATTGGCTCTATTATATCATATCTGTATTCTCTGCATATTTGATTTGAAATGAGAGAAGATAGAAGTATAGAAATACCAGTGCACGATGAGGTGAGATTGTCTCCACCACAAAAATGCCAGAGTTGTTAAGACTTGTTTCAACAAAGGCAATTTGCTCACTCAGTTTGCTCCACCCATTCATGATAAGCCTCTTTTTGAAGTCTTGATTAATTACTATCTGCTCAAAATAGCAATGACGTAAAAATGTCTTTGCATGTGGCAGCTTCTTGTGACATGACAACAACAACCCTGGTTTGATTAGAGCTTTGCTGGAATCTATGTTGCACATCCCCCTCTCTTTCTGTTTTATGTGTGTGTTTACACAGTTGACTGTTCACTAAACAAAGCAAAATCTGGGAGTTAGGAAACCATGTTGCACAACCCATGACCACAATAATGTTTCCATAACTTTTAGTATTTTACTTTGCCCAAGTGTAACAGAACCAGTGAAGCTCTAGTGATTTTGGAGTGATCGTATGCACTTTGGAGAGCAGTGACACATATTTGTAATGTCTGTATGAGAAGTTATTGACTGATGTCCACACAAGGCACTGAGATGGAAGGACTGAAAGGTATTTATTTAATTACACACCATACTTCCATAATTCCACCAAAAGTTTCATCAATGCTACACAATTATTTTGTCAACAAAGTGCAGTTTTTTTTGTTTTACTTTCTGCAACTGTTCTTAACCCTTGTGTCGTCTTTACTTTTGAGATCCTCTGGTCGACCTCAGGTCCAAAATGGGTCGTACTGAGGGTGTTAGATTGTGTATGTGATGTAGAGGTATTGATCTCTTTGATGTGCAGGTGTGAGGCGTAT
>JAPQRN010000012.1:11798840-11813840 GCA_037367275.1 Coranthus polyacanthus
TCTGTGTGTGTGTTTATGTCTGTGTATGTGTGTGGACATGTTTCTGTGCGTCCCTGTGTATGCAGGTCAAACTGACCCGAAGGTCCCCATATGAAGGATGTAAATGTGTGAGGTTTAGTAGCATGTGTGCTCGATTTTTTTTTGTACATGTTTATCACAGAAAATAAGCTAAGGCCATAGAGTTTCAGGTAGAAAAAAATGTATACTTGTACCCTTTTTCTTTTTGTAAAGATTTGAAACGGGCCAATTTGACCCAAATACCATACAAGGGTTAACCTTGCAGCTCTTCACACACATATCTTACGGTATAGAATACTCAAATTCTACACATAAACCTACATCTCTTCTTATTGACCGGCTCCCATGCTCCAGTGAAAGGCGAGTATGGTTTCAGACCGGACAAAATAATGAACAGGGACACAGAAACATCCATTTTGTCTGTGCTCCTCTCATTGGCAGCACCAAAATGAAGCATTTATCACACACATATGCACACAGACACACACACACACAATGCCTGCTAAGCTTCCCTGCCCCTATCCTTGTCTTCCTCTCTACTCCTCTTCCCAAAATATCCCTGGTCCAGCTTCATCCAAATCCCCCTCCCACCCGATGCACTCTATCACCTGGACCTTGGGGCTCATTTGCAGAGCTCTTGAGGGCCCCTCTGGACTAAGGACGTGAACACAGCTGCCTCGCTCCCACCTTCATTATTGCAATTACCACAAGAAATCATACATTACCTGGGGCCCACGTGGTATGCGCGATTCCACGGAGACCCTCTACCTCTTTCATCCACTTTCTCTTTTCTCTCCCTTGTTTCCCTTTTCATACTTTTTCTCTCCAGAGACTACAGCACTATTCCCTTCCTCCGTGTCACTCTATGAGGGCCAAGCACTGCTGCAGACATTAGAAAACCTAGAAAGTCTGCACCAGACTCAAGCCATAAACTCTGCATGTGACTATAAGAGGCTACTGTGTTAATCTGTTTTTTTGGCTGATTCTCCTGGTATTTTTGTTCTCCTCTGCATCCCCTGTGTTTTCTGTTTACTCCTGTCTATTAAGATACAAGGAATGATGTCTTGCAAAGACAGAAAATCTGAAAATGTGTTTACCTTACGCTCATTATGTTTCCCCTCTCATTTTTTAGCACCATAACATATCTGAATTGTTCATATCTTTGACATGCTTGGTGTTTGTCTGAATTCCTATTAAATACAGCATCAAATACTAGTGGTGTACTCTGAAGATGTACCACATTCGGGATGAGTTGTAGAGAACATTTATAAACATTCATAACCCAATCAAATCCCAAAGCTTGTTGTATTGTGTAAATAGCGCAATTCACATTCTTTGGATCCTCTGAGGATTTCAGAAGCAACAGATGATTGTTCCCTCAGTGGGAATTAGAGGATACTGATCCTGTGTCTGGCAGCTATATAATTGTGGGGCAAATCTCTTCTTAAAATGCTAATATTGATAAATTCTTTTCCAGCTTAACTTGGGGCTTGACTCTTCCTAAAAACCTGTGTGTATAATGATACGTTTTTTTTTTTCCCCCATGAAGCCGTTCCCTGCATATATACACGCATATGTCTGTGTATGCCTGTTGTTCTCCCAGGGCATGAATATATGAGAGCAGAAGAAATTATGCCAGCTGGGTCAAGGCTGGGTTTTCAGCTGATAACAGAACCAGGATCAAAGAGGAAACCGGGGAAGTGAGTCCCAGAGTGTGATTTTTATGTTGGATCTCATACAAGGGAGATGCAACTACTTTTTTTCCTTTCTGTCTCTCCTTCATCCTTCCCCCAGCTGTCGATGTATTTCACTTTCCATTCCTTTCTCTCCTTTACCCACCCGTTCTTTATCTCAGTCTACCTTATCACCCCACTGCTTTTCTTTTCCCTGTTTTCTCTCTTTGTTTTCTCTCTCCTCTCTGTCTAGCGATGTTAAACAGTCCAGCTCTTCTCAGTGCCATCCTGTGATCCCCACAGACTGGACGTTTGGCACCTCTGACTCAGACAGTATGTCTGGAACTGGTAAGTCTAGGGCTGAGAGTTTGTGTGCTGTTTTGCCCCGCTCCCATCCGCCAAATACTCCCATAATGCCTTGTTTCGCTCCACTGCACCTGTTTCCTTTGCTAATGTCTCCTTTAACAGGGAACAAAGCCAGAGCTGGTACAACCCACACTGAGAACCTATTAACACATCGCCAGGTAGAGGTTGATTGCATGTCTTTTTCTGCGTCTGCGTGATCCATATCAGCACAAACATATGAGTATATGCACACTAGCGTGGTGTGGTGTATGGAAATGAGTGCAAACACAGCATGTGTTTAATGTGGGTCTGTACAAGGACGAAGCAACAGCAGGACAAAAAGGAAAAGTACTCTGTGTATGGGTATGTGAGTGGGGATCTGACAATGACAGAGATTTAGTGACTGAAAAGAGTTTTGGTGAATGTGCCTTTCATTTCTAGTTAAAAAGGCATGATTAGTAACATCTATATGTAACCTTCAGCTCTTTAAATTGACAATAAAAAAGATTGACAGAAATTGCCCTGGTTGTGAAAAAGAAATTATGTTATTCATTGGGACTGAAACATCTTTTTTCCAACATGGGTTTTCATTTATTTTATATCCTTTTCATCACTTCGGAGAATACCTTTTAAAGTGAGGTGAAACTGAGGTCAAATAATTACCAAGAACCAAGGCACTTCATGTCATGAAAACAATGCAGGAGCTCTAAGGAATGACAAAATTGTTAATACCGAACAAGAATGTTGAATCCCTTTATAGGGAAAGTCACCAAAGTGTTCAAGTTCCATACGGTCAGTTTTTTCTTTATGAATTTATAAAGTTTGGTTGTAATATATTGTGATGTGACTCTGAAATAAACAGCTGAAAGTGTACAAAAAGAGAAGGAATGATTTTAAAAAGTGAAAGCATTTTTAGTAACAGCCTAAAAACTTTAGCTCCACACCGATGCAATAAAACTCAACCATCTGCTCTTCCCGTCTGATTTTAACACATGCCAAGGGGTATTTGCAAATACTATGTGAGTGAGGTATGTTAACAATATCAGTCTCCAATGCCTGCATGGGCTCAGATATAATAAGTAACCACCTCTGTTTCCATTTACAGTACTATACATGTATAAAAAGGATGTTAGCTCTTAATAACCAAACTGCAAACCTGGTATAAGAAATGAAATGAAATGAAATCCATTTTCACTACGTTTGAATATTTAATAATATAAGAACTGTCAAATATATCTAACAAATGCACAGAAATTCTCATTTGCTTTTCTTTTTTTTTTTAATCAGTAAGTAAGTAACTGTCCAATACAAGATTAAATAAAACCTTTGTTGTTGTGTTGCCTTCGGGGCTTTTTGCCAAAAGACACATGGGTTCAGAGCTGTATGTACTCTTAAAATACATGCGCGCTCTACACAGAGCAACACTGAGCCCACGCCACGTGCCACTACTGTCCATATCCACAATACACACCCCCACACCAGCACACACACTCATACGTGTGCACACACACGATACAAAGCACTTGTACAGCCTGTCAGAGCAGGAGAATAACACTGCCTCTAACAAATGCCTTGCTGTGCCATGCCATACCGCGCCATGATTCATCACTCGGGGAATCAGCCGTGTAGGCAGAGTTCCGCGTGTGAGCGCGTGCGTGTCTCCGTGTGTGTGCAAGTGTGTGAGCAAGGCAGCTGCCATTCGGGAGATTGATGGCAGGGGCAGGATGGAGACAATGAGCTGTGTTGCTATATTTTTTTTTTCCTCCACTTTTCGGTCTGCTCCATCTCTCTTTTCTCTTTTTCTCTTGCCTCAGCTGCCTTCATCTTTCTTTCCACCAGCGCTGAAGTGAACCGTCAATTTCTTCCCCTTTTTCTTTACGCCCCGACTTCCCTCCTCTCTCACCCTTTCTCTCAGTCATTTATCCATCTTGGTGTTCGGCAGCAAAGTTCATCACAGCCCCCCCCCCCCTCCTCCTAAAAAGAGGGGGGAGCAAAACTTAATCTTGACTTTGAATCAGGGCTCTCCACACAAAAGACATTAATCTCTTCATTATTACTACACCCAGTCCAATACTTGGATTCCCTCACTCTGAAATGTGAGTCAAAGTCAAACTAAGCTGCAGCCCAGAAGCAAGGACAACACAGAATAAGGCATACAGGGCAAGATAAGAACGACTTAAAACTTTTTTTCGGGTTGCAATTAAAGCCCACCCTCCTTATTATAACTCGCTTAGCCACCCATGAATACAGACGTGCAAGCTGACAGGGTGAAACAGTTGGATCACTCAAAAGGACTGAGTATGTTTCCCAGTGAAACAAAGCTTATAATTTGGTCTCAGCTGTTCAAAGCACAGCACGAAACATAGTGTGATGTTTACTCTCAATGCACAGTCAGCACGCCAGCAGGCTGGAGTCAAAGACTGCCTCTCAGGACAGATGAGATGCACAGCGAGGCGAAACAGAATGCTTTTAGCCTTCACAGTAATCAGATAGGAATGAATAAAGACAAATAAAGAGAATAATCAAATAACCTTGCAACTACAGCTAGACTCATATACAGTAGAATATATACTGGTATACAGACAAATTAGACAAATGAAAGGAAGAACCTGATGAGAGTGGTCTCTTCCGGGATGATAATGTCCCCATCCATAAGACCAGGGCATCACTGAACGGTTTGATGAGGATGAAAATGATGTGATTCATATACTATATACGTATAATTAAACACCTATGGGATATTTTGGACCGACACAGTGCTCCCCACCTCCATCATCAAAACACCAAATGAGGAAATATCTTTTGGAAGAACGGTGTCCATCCATCCAGCAGAGTTCAGAGACTGTAGAATCAACGCAAAATACTTTTTTTTCCCCTTTATTTTGTCACTCATCTGAATGTTGACAAGAAACAACAAACTGCAGTATGTTAATGCCGCAGATATGATATTTGAAATCATTTCAAAACAGCATCTCCTTACTTGAGAACACTGACAAGTATATTTTTGAACTCGAAAATGTCTTTGTTTGAATTTTTAATGTTTACAAATATTCACTTATTGCAGCTCATAAAATGTGAATAATTCTTTGTTTTCTTGAATTGAGCATCTTTGGGTTTAGTATTAATGATAACTTGAATACTTCACCTTAGGCTCTGCCTCACATAAAAAATGCAACTTTTTTCTAACCGTTTAACTGAAAAAGAAAATGCATGTTAATAAATAATAAGTATTGAGGCAGGTAAAGTACATTGCAAAGCACCGAGGAGTGCAAACCAAGGGCCTCTTCCTCTGTGGGATGTTATGGTTTATTTATTAATGGTTTGTGATTATATCCTGTGCTCTGTTACAGCTTTGTGTTTTCATTTAGCGGTGCTGCTATTGCGGATTTGCTCGTCATAACCAGTTAGGTGGGTTCGGATAATGTGAAAGTCATTGTAATAGAGACCAGTACAGCACAGCCTCGGAGTGGAAAGCAATATTAGTCAGATCCAATCACACACACACCTCTGTGATCTTCTGCCTCACAATAAGTTCATACATTAATGCCAGCCAGAGACCTTGACAGCTGGAGCAGCTAGAATCATTCCAGTTCCAGCGGCCCTGACTTGTATTTGGCTCTCACTTTTTGTCTTGATCCCCAGGCATCTAAAAGCTTGTGCACTTCACACAACATCACGTCCTCCTCCAATGTGTCTGTTCTGCTGTAATGCACTGACTGAAAGACAGACTGATAGTCAGACATACGAGCTTCGGAGCATACACACATATTAAAACGGCATAAAATGAAAAATTAGGATACATCAGTGAGGCATTAAATGAAAAGTGATGAAAATGGAGCACGTAAAAACATTATTGCATTACTGTTAGACATGAAAAACACATTCATTTTGCATTTATTATTAGAATCCAATTTCAGCCCAATTAAAGGCAAATGAGCTGTGCTAAAATGGAAATTTCTTCAAACGTCATGTGCTTGGAATATGCACAAAACAAAAATATACATAACTGACGCAAATGGAGTGGGAGTAGGCACAGGATTGTCAGGTTTATGTATGTTTGATCACATAATCTTATTTGTATCTAGGTTGGATATGTACTTGTATTTTATCGTGTCTACCTGCCCTCGGAAATTAGCTAAATCAGGTGTGATGCATCTTATCTCCTATGAGATTAATGTTTTTGAACATTGGTCTCTGACAAATAAATAAATAAATAAACTAAACAAACCACTACCAAGATTAGGCTTATTCAAGAACTGCCAGTGCTAACTTTTATATTAAAAAAGGCTTTGTTTCACATAAGAGATTCCTGTCCAATCATATCTAGGACCTATCTAAATTATGGCATACTGGAGTGATCATTAGAGGAGACTGTGATAGACTAAATGAAAATTTCAAGTCTGACCTCCATTATTTGGAATAATAAAGATCTATGAGAACCTGTTTGAAAGAGAACATTTAACCAAGTGTTTAATTGGCTCCCAGTGCCAATATGACAGTCTGTGGCTCTTGATTAATTAATAGCACATGCTGCTGCTTGTTGGATGAATCCAGAGACAAGATGATGTGTGAGGGAATAGGGAGCAGTGGCGTGGATCAGAAAGAATATATGATAAACAGGAGCAGTGCATTGTGGGAGTAGAGCATGTGTGAATGCATGTGTAATAGCATCTATACATATATATATATATATATATATATATATATATATGTAGTGATAGTCTATATATATGTGTGTATATACACACACACACACGCACGTCTTCTGATTAGATGTACAGTATGTGTATGTCTTCCAGTTGCATGCCTTTGTCGAGGTGTTAGAGAATTACTTTAATGAAAGTCGCTGTCCTTGGCAAAGGACACAGCCACTGAAGACCTTCTGTCTTTTCCCGTCCTACACACACAAATTAAACCCTCCAACTCTCTAACCCCCTGCCCTCTGCAGTTCTGTGATGCTCATGCTCATCTTCTCTCAGAGACTGGTGCTAAGGAATGAAAGAGGGAGCATGTGTGTTGCATGTGTGGGGCCAATCAGAACACAGTACAGGGTGGAGGAAGGAGTAAGGGGCATGGGAAATGTATTCGACTAAGTCTGAGGGGGAGGAGGGGAGGAGTTGGATCCTGGGAGGGTGAATGTGTCATCACAGGCAACTATTTATTTAATTATTGGTTGACACAATGCATTTTTGGAAAAAAATATGGTGTCAAGGATTTCATTAATATCTGATAGTACAATAAAAAAGACTCCGGCTTTAATCCTGTTTTATCCAGATGCTGAAAATGTCTAATGGTCACATAGATAATGCTCACTCCCCCTCAAATAGTAAGTGGTCTGTTGAGTACAGTTTTGTCTGATTTAAAAGGGCTATAGAGCCATTATTGCAATTTTTCAATCACACCCAGATTGTATTGTCACAGAGTTAAACTTGGACATGCAATTTCTCAGTGACATGGGGATACATACTGTGCCTGTGGAAAATGTAAAATTAATCATATAAAATCATGTCTACTTTTTAATGATACATGGCAGGCATATGCAGTAGAGTGACAGGGAAAGGAAGAAAGAAAGAGGCAAAGAAAGAGACGACATGACAGGAGCGGGAGAGAGAATGAAAGAAATTACTGTAACCAAGTGACCTGAGGGAGTTGGGAACAACAACACTTGTGGAGGATAAACTACTACTACAGTAGATTACAGCACAGCTGACAGCACAGACAAAGATAGAACAGGGAAAAAAGACAAGAATGGGGGAATGAAACAGAGGGAGAGATGAATAGAGGCAGATTAAAAAGGCTTCCTGGCTGGGCTGTGTTGCCCGTTTATAAAAGAACAGGTACAGTATAAGGGCTTCATTCAACAGCCAATTATTACAAAACAGACAGAGCAACAAATGCAGACTTGTTAAGCCATTGAACTCATATTTTCCAGTTCACGTTCCTCTGCACGCTCCACTCATAGACCTGCAGTGTTCATCATTAACTGAAGGAACACCACTCATCCATACACTCCTCCTCTACACAGAGCCCTCCAGCTACTTTTTTAATAAAGCAAGCTCCTGCTCACATGTAACACCTCTTGTTCTTTCGTTGTCTGGCATGGAATAAAAGAAAGGTCTCTGACCGTCTGTCAGCCACACAATAAAAGAAGGTTATGCATGAGAACAAGAATATTGTTTTTAATATGACTTGTAAAGTCTAGGGATCTAATTTCCTTTTCCATGGTAGGCTATGTGTGTATCATTCTCACAAGTCTGGGGTGTATGATTTGACAAATATGGAGACAAAACATGTTTTGGAGGAGAGTTATGTAAGCCATTATGTCTCAGAGTGGGAAAATGAGAGATCGTAGAGATAGGTCCTCCTGAATCACACATGCCATCATATGGATTTGCACTAGGAACCATCAACTCCCTTTCCGTACAGTTCAATTCTTGTTATTGGCTTTCAGTACCACGGACAGCAACCCACGCAAGCAGCAACACTACAAAGGCTTTCCTACAGGAAACACAAATGTGCTTGTACACAGTTTCCTCTTGGATTCAGATGCTGTTTGAATGAGACAGAAAAATCTATTAATTTGAAAAAGGTTGAGTGTTTTTAGCGCTGCCTTGTAACAGGATGTTCAATGCTTTAGGCTTTGGATTATCAAATGACATTCAGATTATTATTTTATGGTATTTTCCATGGCAAGTTTGAGCTGTAGATTTAAAAAGAAATGCTATTTCCTAGTTGATTTCTGATTATTATTTTTCATTCTTAAAACTCACTGAATGTTGTGGTACAACCTCATGCCATGAACAAAGGCCCATGAGAACCAACCATTACTTTATTAACAACTGTTTGAATGAGCACTTTCATTAAAGTGCTCATTCTTTCTAGACTATTTAGCTTATCAATTCACAACAAGCACACAATGGGTACATTTTTGTACAGCTTGCCTGACAAAACAATAACCGCAGGCTTTTAGCTCTGCTAAGTTGCCAGCTGCTGGCATAGGCAAATGTTAGGCACACATGGCAGCACAATGGCAAGGTGAAATAAATAAATCAATAAATGGCTTTTAAAAAATGTTGGCATCGATGCTGCACAGTCAAATCAGCCCCCCTGCTTACTCTACCATTGTGGCTGAGATTTTAAATGCAGGCAGCTCTGTTAATGTCACTGAAGTCTAGACCCACAGGATATACAGTCCATCACAAGTCAGCCTGGCAAAAAAGAGCACAAATAAAAAAATAGACACTCGGTGCTTCCTTTCAGTCCTGCCGAACAAAGGCCTGCATCTCTCCAGAGTGAGCTGTGCTTCAAGTGACAACATTTAATTGAAACCTATTTGTGCTGTGCTCTGGCTCTAGATTCTAGATTTTCTCACAAATGATCATTTTTTTGTACGCTAAATTTGATGACAGATTGTTCGAGGGGTTTAATTTCAGACATAGGCAGGCGTCTCTGTTCTGCGAGATGTAACAATGTTGTCAGATCGCCTGACTCTGCTCTTTTCCATGTCGAAATTTCATTTAAATGCAGAGGGAAAATTTCACAGTGGAAGCAGAATTAAAATAGCAAACATCATCTGCGGTGTCAAAAAAGGCACTGTGTTAAAAAATACTGCTGGGGCATTCTCAAGCTGTTAGTAGATATTTTTAGGTTCACCTCAGAGGATTCGGCAGTCCAGTAGCGAGTGACAAGCAAGTGGGTAACCTGGTTTTTCTGAGATACAAAAAGAATCATGTAAATCCCCAGTGAAGATAAAGACTCTAGGCCCAAAAAGGACTCTCTCCCTCTTTCCCGACCCACTACTGTATACCGTGAATCTCCTTCTCACACAGACAAGGCTCTTTCTGGTGTCTCTGGCTATTTTCTTCTCGTTTTACTATTACTCTCTGTTGGCTCTTTAGAGATTGTCACTTTTAGCTCCGATTCCAACAGCTGTACTGTTACCCTCTCCCTCTACGTGTGCGTTATCCCTCCACGGTTGGCACATTGCCTTGAGTAGCAGAGAGAGAGAGTGAGTGGTCACATTACAGTGTCGTTACATCATATTTCTATAGTCTCCTAAGCAACCAGGTGTCCTCTAACATCAGAAGCAGCTGAAGCGCAACCTCGTTGTCACGCAATTAATGTTCAAGGTCCCATAACAAATAAAGCTGACTGTCAAGCATCACGATTGTACAGTAGTGAAATCCTGTGACTTATAACAAATGCAGTGCAGTCAGTGGGATAGCTGCCGGACAATGAAAACAGTCAGGACAGGGCAGTGGGCGGTGTGAGTTTGTTTCTGAGAGCAGCAAGGCAGAGTTTGGAAAGAGGTGAAGCTTTCTTCCCTGAAAGACAAACTGGCGAACTGACTCATCTGAAGCCAAAACTCTTTTTGAAATTGAAGAGAGCCTTCATGTAGCTGTGCCGCCCATGGATTTTTCAGTAGCAGAGAAAAGAGAGAAGTAGTGGTTACTGCCTTGGCCCTCAGATAAAATACTGTGGTTATGTAAAAAACTAATAATAATAAAGGGAGGAAAATAAGGTGTAAAGAGAATGGGAACCAAGTAAAAATGAAACTAGGGTGATTGGTATAAAAGAAAAAAAAAACAGCATGTTTATCCACATTTTCTTTGACCATAATGTTTATTTCTTGTAAAAACATTTGTTTTGGGAGATGTTTGTGCTTTTGCAGGTTGGCAGTAGAGAGAAGAGTGGAAACAAAAGTAAAGAGATGGGAAAGACATGCAACAAAGGTCACCCAGCACCGCGACCACTCTAGGCTGTCCTTCAATTTTTATCCTGATTAACATAATCAGCATTTTGCTGGAAGAAGCACTTAAGAGTAAAATAATAACCTTAGGTCCAGTTTACATAATTTTGGCCATAATAACACTACTCATTAAAGTAATCACATCTTGAAGCACAGCAGCACAGTTACACAGAGAAGTCTGACACGAACAGTTAGACTTAAAGTCCGCCAGTGGGGTAAGCAAATTTGGCTTGGATAGATTTCTAAAGACTGGAATAGAAGTCTGGCCACTGAAAAATTAAACTTAAGTAAAACAGAAAAAATGCTCAAATATAATCAAGTGCTTATTACAAGCAACGAAAACACCATTGCTTTTTCTAATTGTTGGTTGAATCTGGTTAACTTTAGCTGGAATTATTAAGACGGTTAGGTAGAAGTTAGATATATTTTCTTAAGACTCATTTCTCACAGACAAGTTTTTTTTTTGCTATCTTGAAACTCCTTTTTGCAGACTAGGAATGATGTCAAATACTACAAGTACAAGACTCAGGTGATGCGAGGCTGAAACTTCCCTTTAAGCTTTCACAAAAACAGCTGAAAAACTCAAAAACTGGAGAAACACTGAAAAGCAGCAACATCAATAGTAAAACTGTGAAAAATACATGGAAAGGAAGAAAAGTTGCGTGTGTCTTTTTTGTGTGTGTTTTTATGCACCTGAGCCTTCAGGGTGTAAGACCTGGTTATCTCTTGTTTCCTGAAGTTATCAAATCTTTGGGTTAGTATTTTGCCATAAACCAGACTAGTGAAATCTGTCTTGCTTTCTGGTTGGACATTTCCTAAGGCTTCTGGAAGCTGCCTGTCTAGTGCAAGTGGTGCTCTAGAGCCAAACCATTTTATAAATCCTAATTTTAAAAACCCTCTCATCTCTGTTTTTCGGCCCGAACACAAATTATAGTTCACTGTATGTCAGTAGTTGCTCCGCTCAAGTTAGCTCTCAAAACAGGTCATTATGTCTCGTCTTTGCCCAGGATGATTATATTCAAAATCCTAGTTTCTCAGACGCTCGGCGCATGCCTCTAACTCGACACATAAAACAGCTGCGTTTCTCAGCATTTGATGTTGAAACTCGTTATGAAACAAAATATCTGACACAATCCATCGCTGCAATCTTTTATGACTTATTCAAGAGCCAGCCCTAAATGGAAAAACCTGATGTACAATACATGTTGATGATGGGGAACACATCAGTGCCCTCACATTCCCTCTTTTCTCTCTGCCTCGCTCCCCTTCTTTTACCCTTTGCGACCCTTAAAAGCTGTCTATAAATATTCTACTAGCTAGCAGGGCCTCTGCTCCCCCTCTTCATTTATTAAGTCTTTCAGGCTGTAAGTAGCTTACATAAATGTTCATTTTTATGTATATATACATAATCACAGCATAAGTGTGTATGTACTGTAAGAGGAAACCCAGTGACTGGAAACACGGAGGATAAGCATGAATCAGAAATCAACACTTGAGAAAAATGGAATATGTTTTGCATGCATTAGCTTTCTGAGAGATATTGTGAGCACTGTTTCCAGGCAGGACATTTTCTCAGGGTGTTCTAATACGCGCTGCCCCAAAGTGAAATGATACTGAGCAGAGTAAGATAAATTACTTCATCTTCTCATGTCTAAGCCAGGCTAGTAGGAACCCACTGAAAACCACGTCATCAAACTGAATGTGCAGGTTATTAATGCATCTACAATCAAACTTTTTAAATGACTTCAATCTGTTCTCGTTTGGAGAGTTCAGCCTCGATCCTCTGGAAACTGAGAGACGCAATTCTAAGAAAAATAAAGAAATACAGCATGAAGATATTTTATGACAATCAAGTGACACTGAAACTGAAAGTCACGGGTTGGAAATAACCACAGTTATTCTTTTACTCTTGAGTTGGCTCACATGCTTCTTTATTCTCTTACCAACAGCCCTCAAAGCTCTGGCATAACACCATTTCAGAATACATTTTGGGGAATTATTTTGACTTCCCAATGAAGTCTGTACTGATTCATCGGTGGTTCACTTATGCTAAATCTTTCATGCCTGTGACACACTGAGAACAATCATTAGCACCAAAGTTTCAGCTGCCAGAACATCTGACTGATCCAGACTGTGCAACCACGCGATCTCCCACATAAAATGCACGCTGATTTAAATAAAATTCTCAGCTAAGAAAGGAAATTAACCATACAGTGTATATCCAATGTCTAAGGTATAGGCTCTAGTGGAAGATTTGTCACATGCTTTAAAGAAAGTGACAGATCATTACTGTAATGGTCAACACTTTGTTGATTACATTTAGTGTTTCCAAGCAGTGTTTCGCAGAGAGGACGCTGTGTATACGGCTTAAAATTTATATTAAAGCTGCTTCTAACAAACATTTTTCACAATTTTTAAATGTAAGGCATTCAAAGCGCTCGGAGTTGTTAAAATCGCTTTCAACATGCTGATTGCTTTCATTCTTGTTATGTCTGTGAGGACAAGGTTAGGACTGTTATTTGCAGAGAGACAACTGGTCAGACAAACGGCAGTGTCTTTAACATTTTAACACTGTTCATTGAAAATCTCAGGCTTCAAGTCCACATAGTCTAATAAAAACACACTGGTTGCATTTCTGGCTCTCTATTAGCATAATAAAACGTACTTATACTTAAGTAGTTTTCAATGTGTGATGTGGAGAGAGAATGTTTAAGGAATCTGGAAATTTCAAAATGTGAAATAGCCTTATTAATCTAATGCTTGTTTATTGCTTTGTCTACTATATGCCCAAAAGTTTTAATATTATAATGCATCATACTGGGTACCTAGAACGCATCTTTGTTGATTAAAAATACTTCTATGGCTTAAAGTAATATAAATATAAACAAGTGTAAATTGAGCAGCATTACAATATTATAACAAAACAAGCTGTGCGCACAACAGCTGTTTTGGCTGTAAGCTAAATCATTCAACAGAGGAAAACACTTTGTCTGAAGGTGCCAACGTTCTCACTCTGATTGTGTCAGGAAAATACACACATATACACTAAACACCCTCTACCCTTGCAGTGGGTGCTCTTGACTAAACAATCCTCCTCAAGGTCAGCTGGCACAATGCATCTCAAAAACACTCGAATTACCTCCACAAAAGGAAACACCTGGGTGTGTCTCCTATTATGAATTATCCATTAGGACAAAGCAAATCCTAACTGCTGAAGCTGTGACACTTTGTCCCGATGCACCATTTTACAGCATTCACACGCGGTGATACACTGCTTTTCAAATAAAAAGCACAAAAGAACAAATAGTGGGAATCTAACCATTTTCAGACGACATTAATACAATCTCCACTGAGACCCCATTTCCTTTACGAGAGTGAAATCACTCTCACTCACTTCACAGCGCAGGCTTCCCAAAAAAAAAACAGCATCAACAGCACTCATCAGCACATAACAAAGTACATTATACAACAGCTTCAAGCATGGCGGAGCTTGCTGAGATCCAATTTAAAAGTGTTGGTGGAAAAAAAAAAAAAGAAACATGATTAACGAGGACAGAAAAACAGAAAAACAAGTCCAGGCCCATGAGAGAGTAGAGCAGCACAGTGGCCATGTGACTGGTGATTAGCAGGTAGGCTAACACCATGATTCACCCCCCTTAAATTAGCTCCCTCTGACAGGAACCCCCCCTCCGCGCCGCCCCCTCCTCCTGAGAATTCGAGAGCTGGATATTTAAAAATGAAGTGTATGGTAATCAACTAATGTCTGCAGACAAGCGATGAGATCAGGGTTTGCAAAGAGGACAAATAAGCAGTACTTAATGTAACCTCCTGACCCCTCTTATAGTCCACAGGAGAGACACTGACAATGACTGACAGAGCGGCCATGAAGGTAATTATCAGGCTTGTCTGGGCATGAGAAATAATGACTCCGACTTGGATCAGATCAGTGCACAGCCCAGCCAGTGCCAACACAGTGAGTAAGTATTTCTGAGTAGGCACTTCTCTTTCATGGTTAAAAGTTATCAGCCCTCTACATTTCCCTTGGCCTCTGTGAAAAACTGAAGCCAGGGAGAATAAACTCAAGGTTCTTTGTTCGGTCTCGGCTGCATTTCAGCACCACATCGCTGTCCACTCTTAATCCACTCCAGGCATTCTTCGAGGACAGAACCAAGCCACCCTGGAGCCCTGCTTCAAACAAAATCACTTCTGAAATGC
>JAPQRN010000012.1:11814950-11832621 GCA_037367275.1 Coranthus polyacanthus
GGGGCACAACACCACCACCCCCCTTCCCCCCCCCCCCCAAAATAAAAAAAAAAAAAAAAAAAAAAAGAAAGCGCTCTCTTTTACGGTGCGTACAACACCCGGTAACAGTCGGCTGGCCGCTGCTCCCGTCCTCCTCCTGTGCTCATGTAGCGCGGACAATTACGCCTCCTGTTAGATGCTACTGTGCAGAACTGGGGATCACATCTCACACCGTGGAGCTCCACTAGTGTGGGATGATGATGTCGCGGGAATAGGAGCGTCTCTCTCTCTCTCTCTCTCTCTCTCTCGCTCTCTTTCTCTCTCTCTCTCTCTCTCTCTCTCTCTCTCTCCTTTAAACGAGAACATCTATGTCTCCTGCCTGAGTCACCCTATATTTACAGAGACAGTCGAGGCAACGCGTCTAATAGCATCTGGGAAGTGTCAGATTATGCACACTATCTGCACTATTATTATTTAGATATCAGGCCACAGTAAAAGTCACAATGCAACTCGTCGCAGAGTTTTCAAGCCAGAAAGAAAAGTAACCAAAAAGCGCAAAACAATCAGACTGGAGCAGGCATATATATATATATATATAACAGCTTTAGAATTAAAACCCACATGGCTCCACCTATGGCTGTATAGTCGCTATACATGAAAACAACTCGCACCTTCTGTTTTACAGATTGTGGAGAAAAAAAAAAAAAAAAAAAAAAAAAAAAAAAGCCTGCGTGTTGCTAAGAACTGGAGAGTTTCCAAAGCAAAAGAAAATCTCCAAAGCTACTTAAATACAGAACTGAACGTTTTATAGCAATTTCACCCATGGTCTGGACAACTTTCTGAGAAGTTTGTATGCCAGGGAGTTTTAACATTATTATTATTATTATGGAGGAACTCTTGGCCAGACGCAGCTGTTTTGTACCTTTTAAAAGGGTAATTTATGCTATGCAATGATTTTTTTAAAAATTTGATTTCATTTTTGGAACTTGCATCACTTAAATACAACAAATCTAATCTTAAATTGGAAATGTTCCAAGCTGGTAGATAAATAATCTATTGCGTAGCATTTAGCACACCCTCTGACAAGAGAAGAGATTTATTGACCAAACAGACTGATGTGAGTAAATGCCACTTTGATGTCCAAAAGTCTCATCCCTATTCAAAGGTGAAAACAGTCGTATTATTTGGACAGTATGTCGATTACATTTTTGAAAGTATCGAGAGCTAAATTGAGGGCTTCTTTAAAATTCTGAATCGAACTTCCAAGAAAATTATATTTCACGTAACCTGACAAATAAATTAATGGAACTTACTCCAGTGAGGAATGTGTTAACTGCTTGCTTGCTTCATTTTCATGCTTTTGAGCAACATCGCATTGATGGGAACTTCTTGAATGCTTAGACACATATATACAATGTGCAATGTTATTTTCAGTTTTATCAACAGTTGTAATAAAACGTGGACTCGTGGAAAACAAATCAACTATCAAAACCCAGAAAGCATTTTCAAAATGTCTTATAAGAGACAGATTAGAACATAAAGGTTGGCTCTGATAAAATCATTGACATCATAAGACATTTTCTTGCAGGTTTTTTTGAGTTACAACAGCAGTTATTTGAAACGTGCAATTTTTTCCACACACTGCATTGTTTTGCACTGAAAATGCCTGGCAGAAAGTAATCCAGTTTTGTTTTCTGCGGCTTTTCAGATTTGTTTCCATTTTTGATTCATTATTCATCCTGATCTTTGATACATGTGGTGCGAATTAGACCTGAACCCAGGGTCATCAGGTGTTTCGGTCTTAACATCAGACACCCTCACCTAGTTGAGCCAGCAGGGGATGATCAAGTCCATATGTGTCCCGGTAGCACACGACACCATGCGTCACCCCTCTTCACCAGAGCCAGTGAGAATCCTGTTCAGAAGCTTTAATGTCTCTTCTTGTTTGCAGCCCACAAATCCCCAGGAGTCCCAAGACTTTGTATAGATACTGGCCTGCAAAACCCCTGTAGCCCACTTCAACTGGTTCACAGTGGGCCTACTACCTTATTCCTCTGACACTCAGAAACCAGATCCATATACCTGGCTGCGTTCCGTTCACCTCCTCTATCTGCTGTTCCCAGGGGAGGATTAGCTCTAATACAACCACTTGCATGGTTGCCACAAACATCAGGACTATGTCTTTCCTGAGTGTGGTCACTCCAATGTTGTCTCCCTAGAGCAACCAGGAACTGCCAGTCTCTTGTTGCGAGCAGCCCACCCTGGGCCTTTGGCAAGGGCTTGGACTTATCCCCTGTTAATGGTGTAGGCAGACTTTTTTTTGGGTATATAAAAGCGCTCCATCTCATGCTCTTATTGACCTCTCATTACTTTCTCTGACTCCTATATGGCATCATATAATAGTCAGAACCTGCTATACATAATATATGTTTAATGCTGTGACTTGTTACCTGGAAACACTTGTGATAGTGTCTTGAAATAACCATGAATCAGTGCTGAAAAATGCAGAACTTCCATATATTTTCATGGTTTAATCTAATTTTAGGGTGAAACTTGATAGAAACAGGTAGTTTTGCTGCACTGAGTCATAGTTATTACAACTTCTACAAGTGTTTCCAGGTAACAAGTCACAGCATTAAACACATCATTTATACAGTATTACCTTGAAACAAAAGGGAACCTTTAGAACATAAGGGAGGCTAAATTTCAGCATTACAATATGATAATTACCATTTTTATATTCAAGAACTTTCATTGGTCTTTACTGAAGTTGTTACATGGTTATTAGTTTTATAATTACATGCTATTACTACTTTATTAAATCCTTATTACCATGCTATTATCGAGCTGTAATGTAAAGTGCAACCACTATGATTATTATTATCATGGTGTGGAGGAAATGCAGAAGTTCCTAAAACTAAATGTGTTCATAGGCACAAAATGAATAAAGGCGATTCAAAAACATTTCTCGATAAATACCCCCTGGCAACATAATCCATGGCAGACACGAAAAGTATAATTTCCTTTTCGTCTCTTTCGTTTAAAATTCAACTTGTATTTTTCTCATTTCTCACTCTCAGCAGTTTTCATCGTGATTATAATTACTATGATAAATCTTTATCCATGCTTGACAAGTGGAACATGAACAAAACATACTGCGAATGTCGCAATGATTACACAGACCAGACAAACTATTAAAGTGCAACAGGCTTGATTAATTATTAAATATTTTGTATTTCTAAAGACAGACTGAAAAGGGAAAAAAAAACTGTTCAAATGTGACAATGGGGGTTTAGTCAGAAGTAGATTGGCATCAGAGATTAATCAGGGAGCTTTGTTAAAAATCAAGGAAGTGGAAGTGAGACAGTGGCATTTAAACGCAGTTTCTAACAAGTGACCCCAGATCTGGCTAATGGACCATCAACAGCTCCCCCTGGACTGCAACAACAGGAAATTTCCACTGGAGTTTCCGTCCACTAACCCACCCTTCAACCAATAAGGCACTGGCAGAATGCCCGACATTTAGCCCGATATGCCTGGCTGTTTGTTGACAGTGGGGAATAGGAGCTGACTACAGGCAGGAATGTGAGCTGATGGAGAGCGGAAAAGTACTGGGGATCACCAACAACGATCCCCCTGACCCACCCCTGACCAGTGAAGACCACTGCTAAATGTGTCTCTGAGGCTGGTTTTAAACTTCAGGCAAATACAGTGAAGGTTCACAAAATTATATTATGATATTTAATTATCAATAAAACACTTTTATTTTAAGGTCCTTGTAATAAGCCTCAGTTAAAAGCTATAAAGTCCTTATAAGGTACTGATTAACATTATTATGCGTTAATAAAACTATACAAGTGTCAGAAGCATCATAGTTTTGTTAGATTGGAAAAGTGTCATAGTTAGATTATAAGACATTTATGAGTACTTACAAGGAACAGATTATAGACTGCGTAAGACTGTTAATAAGTAGTTAACGTTATATGTAGTATTGATATTCGAAACTATCAACAGCAGAACTACCAGAATGTACTCAATGCAAACAAAACCACCAATGAACTGACATTACGTCTATCCAGAGACTGTATCACTCACTGAACAAAGTCCGAAACTAAACTGTTTCCGCATCTATATATATTAAGTGTCCTCCTTCTAACACTAACTCGGTCGGTCAAAATAACACTGTGTCTTATAATCTTAAAGTAGAAATAATAGATACAGCTTTAATGAAGAGAGCGGCAAAAAAAAAAGAACAAAACAGGGAAATATAACATTATTTTGCGTCACAGCGTTTACATTTTAAAGCACAAATAAACATGAGCACGCCTTTGCACAAAACTGCTCCCGCATTCTGAGTGAATGCAAGCGAAGCACAGTTTCCTCCTGTCTGGCTGAGGGGTCCTGTAGCGACGCTAATTAACCCCCGAGCATTGTCTCACAGATAGACACACCTGCTACAAACAGACTAAAGTAAATAAAGCAGACAGCCAAGTAGCTGGAGTGGCCACGCTCTTATCGACTTTTGTCTGGAGGTGCACAAGGTCCACACAGACACACCCAGAACTCAACAAAACAAGAGGAAAATAGAAAATACAGGCAGAGGGTGGGGTCTCTGCAGGTAAATACGCCACCACACACTTCTAGTGGCTCATAAGTGATGATCGACAGGGACGGAAACGTTACATATTTTACCTTTAATGAGTTTGACTGAATTTCCTTTTATGCAGATTTGACAGTTTAATCAATATGAAGAGCATTGAAACTAACTAAAATGCCTTTTCCCAGACTCCGCAGTCTCTTAAATCCTGGGTTAAGAGAATGAAAAAAAGATGGTTACAGTGAGTTTTATCGCAATTTTTGAATAAAAAAAGCCCCATATACATTCGATCAAGATTGAATTCTATTAAAGCACCAGATGCATTATAGTACAACTTCCAAAAAAAACCCAACCAAACCACTGCCAGTTGAAAGCATTGTGACTAATACTTGTTTTGATAATGTCTAGCAGATCTGTTTATTATGTCCTCTGAGCTGGCAACACTTAAATGAATTGTGTTATTAGGGGTTACTGTTTTTACACAGCAAATGTTTCTGTAATGTTATTCGGAGGCCTTTGTTTTCCAGCTTTACACGGGCTACTATAAAATGTGTTTACAATGTTGTAATGAACAGTTAAGACAGGCTGGTTTTGCAAGGACAATGTCGACTGTACTGACAAAGCCAGCGCTTATGTAATGGGAGATTTGACCAGGACACTGCGTCCCCTGACAAAGGCATTTCTATTCAAAACCATCAGTGGCTGGTTTCCAGAGAATCATCCATAGAGGATGAACTTTTACCCAAACAGGAGAGGTGGAAATAAACAAGGAGGATGGTGTCTGATAATTATTTTCATTATGTGACTCTGAAGTAGTCCGATTGGATGGAAGGTATATGATGATATATGTGACTGAGTTGTCTGTGTTTAAAAAAAATAAAAGATACATTCAAAATGCATGGCTTCTTAGTTACACATTTTGTTTTGTTTCAATGATTTATTGATGTGTAAAGGACACCAAAGTCAACTCTGAGGAGGTACGCAACACCAAAATATTTTATTGCATGAAAAAGGCAATAAACAACAAAGAATACAATAATAACCTTAGTTATACATTTGTCAGTGAAAGTGAATGAGTGAAAATCATGAATGAATATGAATATTAATGAATAAAATAGGTCTGCCACCCAAGGCCTTAATATAAACCCATATATTTGTCATCCCACGACCACAAAGAGAAGAGTCATCAGGCGCTTTTTCACCACCCGGAGTGTAAGGAATAGATAAAAAAACAAAAACTAACGAGACAGAAGCCACACCATTTTAAATGAAACTCACCAGCCTTTCACTGTGGAAAATAATATCGGCTGATATTAGTGAGTAAGTGTTAGGTAGTGTTAAATAACACTCAAATGTCGATGTCGTCTGTCATCTGGAGGCAGATGGCAACAGGCAAGATTTGAGTCAAGAACTGCGACGGTACCTTCAGAATTATTTTGTATGTAACACAGCGGCAGGTTAAAGTAGAACAGGCCGATGAGGAAATCTTCAGTGTTTCAGTTGAACTATGTAATGCAACCATAGACCACATACCTATTTTCATATGTATGTATTTATTTGGGGGAGGGGTCCTGAAGACTGTTACCGGGTTCAGGATTTAAGGATTAAAATGATTAAAATAAAGGGCATCAAAACTAAATAAAAGGCCTTTTCACAGATCTAAGCATTGAAGTGGATGTCTGGTGCATTTCAGCAACTTTGGTTTTAAGCTTTTTTCTTTTTTTAGACACTTTGAGTGCATTTCCAAATTTTTACACACATATTTGATAATAACAATTGCCCAAGATTATTATTTTTTTCTTTTATTGAAAATTGACCCCCAGACCAATTTTCATATTTATTTATTTATTTATTTCGGGGTGGGAGGGGCCCTGCAGGCTTTTCCCAGGTTCAGGATTTAAGGATTGAAATGAGAGTAAAGCGAAGGGATAGCCCGTATGAGGAAGCCTATCCCTTATTAGAGAGATATGGACATACTATTATTAGTTTATGCAATACTTAAATGGTGCAGGAGCCGAAACTGTCACTGTTATGAAGGGGACGCCAGTCGGCCAACAAACAAACTAATCCCGCCTTCCAGCGGTTGCTATTGGCCGCCGACTAACGTAAATAACAAATCCTGAACTCCTATTGGCTGGTCCTCCTCCGGTCCTATTCCGCCCTTCGCTGTTTTGTGCCTGAGAACAGGTTCGGTCAGTCGCCGAAGTGTATCGAACGCCGCCGCGACCGAACGCATGAACCCACAAATATCAGCCAGCAAACATGAAGTTCGTGAGGTTTATCATGAAAAACGCCGCCTTGGCCAGTGTGCCGAAACACATCGAGCATTTTTCTAAATTTTCCCCTTCGCCGCTCTCCATGAAGCAGTTTCTGGATTTCGGTGAGTATTGATAATGACCGACGACCACCGTTTTCACACGTTGACGTCGGTGATGCGACGAGGAAACGGACCGTTACTAAGCGTCAGTGTGGACGGGACGGAGCGTGTAACACACCCCGCGAAGTATCCGGTCGTGGTGTATATATTTTTTTTATGTACATTTGCACAATTTAACGAGCGTGTATCGACGTCTGCTTGTGGGAGTGGGCGGGCTTTGCTGGTAGCATAGTGCTCACAGTGCAGAGGGTTGCATCAGATCTGTAGCAAGTTCGGTCTGTAGGTAGGTTCAGTGAAGGACACCAAGAAATAAAAGCATGAAACGTTTCCTCATAACATTTACTCACGTGATTGCGAAACACATCCAGAAAAATAAATCAATAAATTTTGTTTTTTTTTTACTGTTGCTAATGAAATGATCGATGTCTCTGTTGATTCAGGGTCCATTAATGCTTGTGAGAAGACATCATTTGTCTTCCTGAGGCAGGAGCTCCCCGTTAGACTTTCAAACATCATGAAGGAAATTAACCTCTTGCCTGACAAACTGCTCACAACTCCGTCTGTGCAAATGGTGCAAGGCTGGTAAGTTCAGTAGCATCACGAAAAAAAACACAACAACTCACATTATTTATTGTGCTTCAGGTAAACTTATGCATCTGGACGGGCTACTTGCAGAAGAAAACATCACCCCCCCCCCCCAAAAAAAAAGGAAAACGCTGGGGATGTTATTACTCCTTTACTGATGCCAGATTTTCTTCTCTGTCTGTTGGGAGGTGGACAGCTGTTGACTTGTTTACTGGTGTGTAGTTTAACGGGCAGGCGTTTATTTCCTCAGAGCAGTAACGTCACGCTTAGAATTACAAAGGCCCCCCTCTGACCAAGTTGTACTGCTTCCAACCATCGCTGTGAAGGCAGGAGCTTTCAGCTTTCAACTTTGCCCTAGTTTCTCGTCACAGAACACGTGACCCAGCTGTCAGGATGGTTCTGTTTCCTTTCTCTTGAGAGACAAATTGCTTGAATCACCGTGTAATGGTGCGTGAAAGTTTGCGGACCCTTTAGAAATGTCTATTTTTCTGCGTAAACATTTCAACATTTCAACATTTCCATGCATGTCCTAAAAGTAGATGAAGGCAACCCAATTAAGCAAACAAGACAAAGACATTAAACTTATATATTTATCGTGGAAATGATCCTGTTCTGAATACTCGTGTGAAGTTTGTGCCTTCAGTAAGCGATCCCCCTTATTTTTTTTAGCAGTGACTTCTACTAAACATTTACAGTAACTCCTTATCAGCCATGTACATCGGCATGGAGGGACTTTACCCCATTCCTCCTTACAGAACAGTTTCACCTCAGAGATGTAGTTTGACCTCCTTACATAAACGTCTCGCTTCACGTTTCACAGTATTTATAGGATTAACATCAGGATTTTGATTAGGTCGGTCTCAAACATTAGATTTCTTCTGCTGTATCCATTCCTTACTAGAACAACTTTAGGGTTAGTTTTCTTGCTGGTATAATTCAGAATATATAGTTCCCTCAGTGATGGCAAGCAAGCTAGCAGGCCCAAATATCATACATAGAATAATAAATTAATAAATATCATGCCCAGATCATATTTACACAGCAAAAGAAAGAAATGGGGTTGATGTATGTAACATATAATACATAAATATATGGAATAAATAAATGAAATGTCATGTTTTTGGTCTCACTCAGATGTGCTTTTAATGTTTTTATTCATATGATCGTTTCAGGTACATCCAGAGTTTAATGGAGATCCTCGAATTCCTAGACAAGAATCCCGATGACCACAAAGTCCTGGGAGAGTAAGTTCGGAGCCACCCTGTTCAGTCTCATAATTGATTTGTGGGAGTTTTTGTCTTTGTGAGATGCTGGCTAGTGTTTAGTTTAGATGTGTGAAACGCATCGAGCCACTAGTGCAGCGGCATTACCACGCGAAGGGTCGGTTTTCGAGCTGCAACACTGAGGCTCAGTTGTGGAAAACATTTAATCTGCAACTATTAATTGTCTTCGAACAAATAAGGTTTTGATGCTTATGTTTGTCGTATGTGGTGACAGCTGGGATTTGCCGTGTTTAAGAACATCGAATGTGGGAAATTATATCCAGCATTATATTGTGATTATATGAAATTATGATATTTTTTACGTGACATTCCTTATAATTTATGTTTCATTCAAAAAGAATGAAACTATGCTTTTATATGAAGGGTTTTTCACAGCCAGTTACTCCAGTTGATTTTGACAGTACATTATGTTTCTCATTAGACATCTGGATGTGCTTCCTCCTATAGGTTTGTTGACGCCTTGGTTACCATCAGAAACAGGCATAACGATGTGGTGCCGACCATGGCTCAGGGTATTATAGAGTACAAAGAGGCCTTCCCCCAGGACCCAGTAACCAACCAGAACATCCAGTACTTTCTGGACCGCTTCTACATGAGCCGCATCTCTATTCGCATGCTTATCAACCAGCACAGTAAGTGACATTCAGAGAATTTAAGAATACGTGGTTTTCTGCTCTCGGAGAAACACTTCCATGTGCATTTTTGTGCAGTATGAAAAACAGCGCTCAATTACATGCCCTGCTCTCTGTCGGTTCCTCGACACCCAGAGGGAAAATAAGTCTCGGCACAGAAATAAACCTTCACTTTGCCTCGCGAACTTTATTGTCACGTCCATTACATTTTAGTATGGGCTGCCACTGAGAGCGCTGAAAGTCATGTTAAGTCTCACATAAGCAAAGAGAAATATTAGAAAAAAATGTACACATCATACATTGACAAATTAATTAGGGCATGTAAGTGCACAAACTCTAAATGTTTCTCATATTGTCAGTCACTGCTGTACACTGCCTTTCTTGCTTTAGGCTGATGAGAGCTGTTTGTTTAACATTATCTTAATTTACGTGAAGCAGAAAGATTTAATCTTTAGACCTGTGACTCAGACTTGTTTATCCTCGCTCATCTCTGTACTTTTTTCTCACTTGTTCCTCGTTTGTTCTTGTTTCCCTTCTCATCGCACCGTGTTTTTTGGTCTCTGCAGCTCTGGTTTTTGATGGCACTACAAACCCTGTCCACCCCAACACTATTGGAAGCATAGATCCTCACTGTGAAGTCGCAGATGTAATCCAAGGTAAACGTGAAGTACATCTGGAGATAAAAGGGTTTTGATGTCTAATGCGGCAGACCAAAATGTCATTTTAAGATACATTTTACTGCTTTAAAATGTTTCTTTATTATTCAGGGCTTTCATCTTTTACTCACCTCATTCCATTGATTACTTATGTAAAACCAACAGTGTCCAGTTTCATAATCTTCTATCTTGATGACATTACCGATCTGTTTTTTTTTTTTTTTACAGATGCCTTTCACAGTGCCAAGATGCTGTGTGACCAGTACTATCTGCGCTCTCCCGATCTGATTCTACAAGAGATGAACAGTAAGATTACATTTAATTTGCCACATACAAAGTGAACATGCCAAAGAGCAAAAGACCTCATAGGTTGTTGATACAGAACGT
This sequence comes from Coranthus polyacanthus, assembly GCA_037367275.1. Classification (NCBI taxonomy): domain Eukaryota; kingdom Metazoa; phylum Chordata; class Actinopteri; order Kurtiformes; family Apogonidae; genus Coranthus; species Coranthus polyacanthus. The sequence continues at coordinate 11,825,447 of JAPQRN010000012.1, forward strand.
GCTCTGAGTAAAGGACAAACAGAGCTGAGCCTTCTGTCTGTACATAGTATGTGTGCTTATGTAAATGGACATTAGCCAGATGGATTCGAGGGGCCACTAATTATAGCACCGAAGCTGAAGTAATGGCTAAGTGGGTCCGGCTGACTGCACCAGACAATATTGACACACAGACCCTTTTCTCTCCATTCTCTCAAACCACGTAACCAGAGCAGAGCAGAATAATTGCCACTGATGGAAAACATCCACAAGTGTTAATGAATTTTAAATGAAGCGGGTTGAAGTAACACACTTTGTTTCCCCATCGTGCAGGCAAGAAGAAAAACCATCCAATAAGCATTGTGTATGTGCCTTCTCACCTGTATCACATGCTGTTTGAGCTCTTTAAGGTATTGAATTATACATGAATAATAAGGAATATGTGTGTCTTGTGTCTTGTTATGCTAAAAAAAAAATATATATGTGTTGTTGTAGAACGCTATGAGGGCCACCATTGAGACGCATGACAGCAATAACAACCTGCCACCCATTCAAGTCATGGTGTCTCTTGGAGGAGAGGATATGTCGATTAAGGTGAACAGTGACGCATTTTAGCTGGGGTTTGTCTTTTCGTTGGAATGTGGGTGTGTTGTGTGTGAACAAATGTTCGTGTAACAAGTTTAGTGAAAGTTTATAAAATGACTTCATCAGATAGAAGACAAAATGCTTTCACCACAATATTGCATCTGTCCCTGTTGCATGTGTTCATATCCATTTCAGTAATGTAAATTTCATGAAATATGCACCTCTGTTGCACACAAAATTTGGTATGCCCTTTTTTTTTTTTTTTAAGGCCAAAAGTAGCACAAGCCATCCCCCAAATCTTTCTCCAGATGTGTTCTATATAATGACTCACTGCGTCTACTAGTAAACAAACCTCTGGGCTGTGCAGCTTTGAATTTACACTCAAGAGACTATTACTGAAACCCAGTCTCAAGAGTCCTTGTCCTCATTGTTTCCCGATCCACCATGCAACGAGTGAAAAACCGCTGAAACTCAGTATTGTCTGTTCTGTTCTGGGATTTTGTGTCGTACTTTATCTAACCACAGCATTTCTTCCCTTTTTTCTAGGTGAGCGACAAGGGTGGTGGTGTCCCCTTTCGCAGGATTGAGAATCTTTTCAGCTACCTGTACTCTACTGCTCCCGCTCCACAGATAGGAGAACACACACGACCTCCACTGGTAAGTAGAGATAGTTGAGTGTGTTGGGGTAATGAACGTACAAATGTAACACTGCTTTTTGTTTGGCAATTTTCTGTTTGTTTAAGTGCACCTTACGTTATGTTATATTTCCATATAGCCAAAAATGGTCCAAATTCAGTCCATTATTGACATGAAAAGATTTCAATATTTGTGCATCTTTTCACCTACATGACCTCAAGTAAACAGTCTGCGACAAAAGACCTGTTTGTTCATGGAAGAGCTTTGCTGCTTGCTGTCTCACTGAGAACAAAGCCTTGGTAAAGCCTTGATCTCACCCTGTGTGCAGGCTGGCTTTGGCTACGGTCTGCCCATCTCTCGACTCTACGCCAAGTACTTCCAGGGGGATCTCCAGCTTTACTCCATGGAGGGCCACGGCACAGACGCCGTCATCTACTTGAAGGTGAGCCAGATAATGTGACAAGACGCCAAATGTTTTAAGGTCTGACAGGCTTTTGTTGCAAAACTGATGGCAGTTTTGCCCATGGAGGAAATGCAGGCGAAACTGGCCTTTTTTTTAAGTCTTTTTCTTGAATTCTTGTCCCTCTAGGCGCTGTCTACAGACTCCATCGAGAGGCTGCCAGTGTATAACAAGACTGCTCTGAAGAACTATAAAGTAAGTCAAGAGGCTGATGACTGGTGCGTGCCCAGCAAAGAGCCGCTGGACCTGAGCAACTATAAGGTGGCCAAATGAAAATGATGCGCTCCAGGCCTGGTGCTTCAAGCCTTCATACCACAAAGTTTCCAAGCCTGCCTGACAGAACCATCATATTCCCATGTCATGATCTGCCACGGCGGACGGCCATTGAACCTCTGATTTCCAGACTAGAGTAGACAAAGTGCCCTCTTACCTTTCTGATTTTAGCAGAAGCATGTTTCATCTCATTGTCAATCCCTGTTTTCATTCTGTGTTCTTCCTAACAACGTAGACAAAGAGGAAGCCGCTACTAACAGAAAATACCTGCAAGTGTTTCCGAAGACTTGTCACAACTACGTCTGTGAGAGTTGGGGGTGGGGTGGGGGCATGTCCACACTAGCCTGTGGACAAGCAGCCCACAGTCACGTGAAGCTAGGGAGAGTTAAAGCAGCACTCAGCATGTTATGGGCGAGATGGTGTGACGGAAAAAAAAAAAGAAAGAGTTCAGACGAGTTCAAGTCAGTATAGATGGAATGAAGTCGTCACTGTGAGTCAGTTTGGGAACACGCTGTTCTTGGAGTATTCAGTTGAAAATAATAAGCGAAAGTGAAGCAGATCCTCAATCATCTGTAGGTATTGTCACCTCAGCCTTAGCAAGACACCCAAATGATAATTTAATTTAAATACTTGAAAAACACACCGATGCACCTTTTCAGCCTTTTAAGTACTGTGACTTAATGTCTGTCTATAGAGTTGAACAAAATGTTTGACTTTAAAAGCGGAGTGATACTCCCTGCATGTATGTTTGTTCAGATTTGGATATTTCAGCCTTCAAAGTTTATTGACAGTATCCACACTGACTTATGAGATACAGTGTTATCTTTCATCAGCTTTGCGGAGCAGGCGGCTGAACGTTAATCCACTATCTTCTGTGCATTAATTTGCATAAATTGTAAGCGATAAGGAGATTTACATGACTGAAACAATCATAGGGCCCAAGTATTTTACTGTTTTCAGCCAGTCGCTAGAGCTTTTGACTGCTTTGTTTGGACATTTAGTGCTTTTAGCAGAGTTCATTGGAGTCAAGTGTTATTTAATGCCCAAAGGCAGTGCATGTCATGTTCAAGTTCTCTATTAGTTTGGGATCCAATAAGGCCAGTCTCAAAGGATTTGTAATGCTGCGCCATAATAGAAAAACATACCCTGGGTCCATAAGTGTTGAAAACCAACAGTTTATTTTGTATTACTTTGTCCTTGTCATTTAGAATGTGAAAAGTTATTTTTATAGCTACACATTTTGCAACTGAAATGACTGTAAATACTGTAAACATACATAAGACATAAAAGAGTTTAAGTACAAAATGCTCATCTTGTTTTTTTTTTTTTGTCCATAAGTTTATAAATGTGTGTGTGTGTGTGTGAATAGACCACAACGAAATAAACGAATGTCAATCTGTGCCTGTATTTTCAGTGTAATTTACAGCTGTGGAAGGAAAGGGGAAATCATAAGAAAGACGAGAGTTTAGTGCTGCTGGATCTATTCTAAAGCCAGTGATGAGATCAAATTAAGCAACTATACCCTGCAGCCGTTCCAGTGCCAGACCCCCAGGCAGAGCTGTGGAGGCAGAGACATTAATGTCAGTAGAAAATTTCCACTTCACTGGTTTTCCTCCAACTCTGGGTACAAAGAGTTATGCCACAATTAGGCCAACAAATGACAGTGTTCAAGTTTTTAAAGGTATGATGATGATAGAAGGTGCCTTGTTTAGCCCAGAAGTCATTATGTGGAAACACTGACGAGCTTCTTAAACAACGCAGTTATCAGAGTGTCAGAGAGACAAAATGACTACTAAATGAGGCTGAATTGAATCTAATAATAACCGCTTTGTGAAATACAGTAGTGCACTCACGTAAGTCTTTCTATCATACATATGCTGTGTAGAAGAAAAATAATTCCTCGGGTCCGAAATTGTGGCTGGTTCAGTAGAGTTTTATTCACTGCAGTGGAAACATGGAATAGCGCAGCAGTATTGCCTGCCTGAGTGTTTCCGCGGTGAGACTTTTACAGTAGTATAGTGGAACAACAGCGCTTAACACGTGAACATAGGAAATGGCAGGGATCTTGAGGTGAGATGAGTTCTTATGTTAATCATGGTGTGACCATTGTTGGGGATCAAACAAACGGTCACACCTATTCAAGAAAGGAAAGGAAACGAGGCTGAAATGTTCATTCACAAAGTTCTTGTAAATGTAAAAAAAAGAATAGGAAATGATTTACTCCCACAGGCGTGAGGTGAAGAGTACGGTCAACGGTGTGTGGTGACACAATGCATCTTTTTACCTTAAATTGTACAAACTGAAAGCTGGTCACATTAAACAGAGTTGCTTGTCATCTTTTCTATAATAACAACTGTTATATAGGTGCTGTTTCTATGCTCTATCCAGGGATGCCCTGCTGTTTTTGTTGATACATTAGAGTTCCTGGGGTTTGCATATGTCAAGCACGGGTCATTTTACACTGAGCGTCATGTTTATACGCGGCAACAGCAGCTCATCTAAATATGGCCCGTGAACTAAAGTGTTTACCGCCAAGACCATCAGCTACTTTGAAGACTGGAAAGAATCCCACTGTGCCCTTCTCCTTATCTTGTTCAAACAAAGGCCTGATAAACTTTCCCTTGCAACAAGAACAACTCCTACAGCGTGGTTACACAATCATCATTTCCAACGTGAAATCTTTGATATATTTTGCACATACCAAGGTTACAGCTAAGAATGGAGAAAATACAGCCAAGATACAGCCACGTTAATCTAATGTATATCACGCACGATTAAGCATCTGTGTATTTGCATTTGTACGACATGAAGACAAAACAGGTTGGCTGCGCACAGTAAACTCTCACAGTCACTTACAGCCTGTGCAAGAGGGTGAAAGTGGCCTGTCAACACAGCAGCTGCCAGCAGAGACCATACGCCATGCCAAGCATTTTCATGAAGAGTTGTTTGTGATTACAGCGGTAGTTGGAACACTTGGTTGACATTTGAGTCATTTTTGTAAAAACCTTAAGGCCTGCATAGTCGGAGTCGGGGAGCATGGTTGTACTCCGGTTTCTGTCAGCCTTCCTGTCATAAAAGCCACCCTGAAGCACTGAAGGAATACTCAAGTGAAGAGAACTACTAAATCTTTACGATGACAAGGCGCTTGGGTTAGATTGTTGCTGAAACCCTCTAGCGGTCTGGTTTGGAAGAAACAGCCACATGCAGTTGGAACAACTTGCAGAGATAACGTTCAATTTTTTTCACCATGCATTCTGCTTAACAAATCTGGTGTTTGATACTTTGGACTCAGACAAACTCACCAAAATCACTTTCAGAAACTCTTCCTTCATTCCTATCCTTTTAATGGTGTCTTTAACGCGACTCCCAACGGTTTTGTTAACTGTGAACAACTTTGACAACCTTTATGAGGCTGCTGCTGTCATAGGGCATGTACTGTGTCACTGAAGTAGTGAACAATGATAATGACATAGTACAAATGCACTAAAGAAATCATAATCAGCTGTAATAATATATGAGCCAAATGGAAACTGACCAGCAGTTGTTTTGATACATTTCCTATAGTTTTACCTTCTATATAAATGCATAATTGACTGTTTCACACCTTTTATGGACAATGCAAAGTAAATATTCTGAAAAAAGAACAACGTTTACAGTTTTACTATCCTCCACTGACCACGCACACTGAAAAAGTGCCAGCACTGTAATAATTTCATGTCTACGTTTGCAACTAGTCTGTGAGAAGTAACACCTTTACTGAGTGGGAAAGATGCTGTTAAACTGAAGTCCCTTATTTTCCCTTATGTTGTGCTTTGTCGTGTCACGGACTGATGAGTATAAATGGTCATCTTTGGACATTGGTTGAATTTCTCATCATAGTGACATGAAGAGGTAAGGCTGACTTAGATTTCTTTTAAATGTCTTTAAAAAATACCCACACTGTGAATATTTTTAATCAACTGATCCAGTCATTTACAATATTAAAGATGCATTCTTTTTTTAGGACACACATGGGCCATGTCTGATGAACTATTCAGAACAGTAAGTTAGAGATGTTAAATTTGACTTATGTCCTGCCACAATTCTCGTGTAACTCCATGTGTGTAAAGTGATCAGAAACTGAGTCAGACTCATAAAAAAGCAAATGTGCAAAAACAGTACACAGAAATGTTGCTGTTGTTGTCGATGTTATGATTAACACTTCATCTGGACGTTTCTTTTGTTCAGCCTAGAATGTATATTAATACAATAATTCTATTTACTTGGTAAATGACAAACCATATACAGTAAATGTCATAATTTACATAATTATTGTGCAACTGTTCTTGTCCCCAGATGGTTGTCTTAGCTGGAGCTGTGTTTGTCATGTTGTCATCTTGTGCAGTTGGCTGTTCAGGGAACAGAAATTCTGTGAGTATGAGCTTTGTTCACAATGTTACAAAGATAGAAGGCAGATGGAACATTAAATTCATAACTTATGCAACAAAAGTTTCTCATTTTCCCAGATGTTTAACACAGACTGAACTCTGCTGAGTTTTTGTCACACCAACCTCACAAAGAGAACAGAACATTCTATTAAAACCAACTATTTACAAAGTCGGGTGACAAGCTGAAGTTTAACTTGATGTGTAATTGTCTTTTTTTAGACTGAGCTGAAACTTTGGAGCATGAAGGATCAACCTGTGCAACTAGCTGCTATGTTCAAGGTAATACAAATGCATATAAATCGATGAGTAATGCTGAATTTAAATTCTATGCATTTTTGTCATGTTTTTATCCTCACAGCCACTCAGTTCTGCACATGAACTGGAGCGTCTTAATTAATCGTTAATGTGATAATTCTTAAACATTTTGCATCTGCAGAATTGCGTGCTGGCTCACTAATGTCATGTAAGTGTGTACTTATATATGATTCATTGCAGGAGGTGGAGAATATAAGGTGTGAACAAACAACACTTCAGCAGCAGCAGAATGTTCTGAATCAGGTAGAGTTTCTATGATTCTTCTATAAATTGCCATACATCAGAGACTGAATGTGTCTTTTTTGTCTTAACAGATGCGTATAACAACCCTTCACAAGAAAACACCAGAGGACAATGGTTAGCAGATGAAATATTATTGACATTCTCCGCATAAAATATAATGCAATTCCTATCCTGGTCATTCTGAAATCTCTGTGTCTGTGTCAATAAAATCAGAGCTGAGGAAAATTTCTGCTTGTCCAGGAGGAACACATATCCTCACC
>JAPQRN010000012.1:11832721-11848203 GCA_037367275.1 Coranthus polyacanthus
CCGGACAACATAGCTCCCAGGATCATTCGGGCACTCAAACTCCCCCACCACGGTAAGGTAGCAGTTCAGGGGGGAGCATATCCTCACCTATGGTGCAAATGATGAGGAGGAAGATGATCTGCAGTTTTCCGGGGACTCTAATAGACGTAGAGACCCATGCTTCTACTACACAGTCCTGGATCAGGCCTGGCGTGCCACTAACACCACAACCAAGTATAAAATGTGTGACCGCAACATCAAATGGAAAGGTTACTAGATTTAAGTTAATTTTTTTTCATCAGAAACGTCGATTTTTTTCTGTATGAACTGATCTTTTTTTTCTAACAACTGCATTTCCTTAATCAAAGGTTGGTATCGCCTCTTCTACAATGGTAAGAGTCTGCAGATGCCTGAGAGGTGTGTTCCTGTCAACAAGTGCGGCACCCACTCCCCACTGTGGCTAGCGGGGCCTCACCCAAAAAAAAGACAAGGCATTGTCACCCGCAGGGTCTGTGGACACTGGAAGAAGAACTGCTGCGCTTTCCGATCCACGCCCATCCAAGTCAAGAAGTGTCGCGGCAACTATTATGTCTACAAGTTCACTGAACCAACGGCTTGTTATTTGGCATATTGTGCAGGTATATAATAAGTAAGGACGAATGAGCCTCTTGCAGGTTTAGCGTGTGCTTTCAGCGCGGTATGTCTGGTGTCTGTGTGATGATGTACGTCATTTCTCAGACATAAACACGCTTGTATGTGGGAGGTGCAGAAGAAACCAGTCCTGTGTGAGCAGAGACAAGATCAACTGGAGGTGTAAGAGAAAGAAAAGAAGTACGTTTTTGTTCCCTGATTTGATCATTTTGGGTTAATGATGCTAAAATCTCAAGTTTAATGTGAAGGATGCAAATAAAACTTTGACGGTTTTGAAACATTCTACTCTAATGTTGATTAATGAATACAAAACGGAATCTAAAGTCATCTAAGCTTTCTGTCTTGCCTTTTCTCAGTGTCTTCCAGAAAGATACACTTCTTTGCTTCTTTCCCCGGCCAACTGGTGGGCAAGGTGAACAGAGTCAAATACAGCAAGGTGCTGGTGAACGTGGGCCGAGCCTTCAACAGGAGAACTGGTGTGTTCAGGGCTCCTGTCAAAGGAGTCTACCAGTTTTTCTTCTCCACACAAACATCAAACACCAGTCTGAAGACAGATCTGTGGCTTGTGGTCAATAGTTATTGGGTAGCTGTCTCCCACACCCACATCTCCCGTCCCTCCTCTGTTGGTAGCTTGTCTACATATATGACCTTCCTACGCAAAGGGGCTGTGGTGTACGTCACCCAAAACTGTGGTAAATCTTGGGCCAATGCTGCTTCTATGACAATTACTTTCGGGGGCTCACTGCTTGCACAGTGGAAATGATTTATTTGTTTTTGGATACTTTGCTTTAAAGTATATAAATTTGGATGAATCCTTGAATCACAAGTTCTGTGGTGCTATTTTAATAACTGATGTGTCTGATAAATGTCTAAATGCATCATTTAATGTCTAAATGTAAAAAGCTGTGTATTTTTGTAATTATGATCGATTGTGACTGCAATACAATGTCTGATGACAGTGTGGATTAAGTTATGACTAGAATAGAAAATTGAATATAATACGAAAGCACCGTACATTGTAATTAGCCAAGGTTACATTCGATACTGTTTGGAACACGAAAAAGGCACCTCACCTACATGTTTTCCCATGTAAATGTAATGATAGTGGCATCTTTAATTTAATGTAGCCTACACATATTTTGACATATAACTTTTAAATAAAGCATTAACTCTTGTATGGTATTTGGATCAAATTGACCCATTTCTAATTTTTACAAAAAGAGTATAAGTATACATTTTTTCTACCTGAAAATCTATGGCCTTAGCTTATTTTCTGTGATAAACATGTACAAAAAATTAAAAATTTGAGCACACATGCTGCTATAACCCACACATTTACATGCTTCATATGGGGACCTTCGGGTCAGTTTGACCTGCACACACAGGGACACACAGAAACACACACACACAGACATAAACACACACACAGATAATGTTACATTGTTACAATCTAAACACCGAGAGGCTGTTTGATCTCACTCTTTACCCTCTGTCATGTGACCACCTTCAAACCTCTTGTTTACAAGGTTAATAACATTGTAAACATCAAACATTTCCTACCCACGGTATACCAGAGTATCTCAAAAGTAAAGAGAAACACAAGGGTTGATTTGCTCTGAACTGGGAAGAATCGAATGCGACACACACAGTGCAATGCAACACAGATGGCATTTACCTCTGTCTTACACAAGGTGGCACACTAACACCAATGTAATCCTGATGGACCAATAGTAGCGTTCTGCTTTTGATGTTCAGTAAAGGCCCATTAAACAAGAGCACTAAGCCTCTGCCAAAGACAGATCAAAGGAAAATGTCTCATAATAATGGATCAGTATTTATTTTTCAGAGCATTTCAAACCCAGTGAGTTTTTGGAGAACGGCAACAGCATCTGCGAAATATCTTTAAATTCGTACCTACGTTTAGATTAGCACTTTTCATTCATATCCCACTGAGAAATTTCTGATGAGGTCTAATTTTTCCTTATATGGTAACAGATGGCATCATAAAAGTCAGGCCAAAACATTATGGTTTTGCTCTGAGTGTTTTACAACTTAGAGGTGGCCCCGTCATTGCCGAAATATGTATCAGAAGCATTAGGAGCAGTGGTCTTCAGACATTTTTGTAATACTTTTCAACTTACACACGGGGCCAGGCTGACCAACACCTCAACGGGGCCGGGGGCGGGGCTTGGAGCAGGCGGCCTCAATCCTATTGGTCGACAGTCTGTCTGGCCGACAGGAGAGAAACTCCAGGAAAACGGAGCTGGCTCACGATGTAACGGGATAAGGATACGTTTCGGCGTAAACTTTGTATGGACATGTGAATATTATTGAAAACCTTCTGATAGAAAAGCCGGACGTTCAGGGACAGAATATTTATAGTTTATAATAGGATATAACTCTAGCGTTTATATAGAATAGTTTTTTTTTTTTTTTTTACTTGCGACGTTAATGAAACATGAGTGAAAATACAGTTTGACCACACGAATGAAAAATGCGAGTCGACTGTATTAATGTCCACTGAGGAGGTGCTCGGGTGAAGCCTCCCCGATGCCTGCCTGTCGTCGGCACTTCAAAGCAGTAGCGTAACAACTTATTACATTATTTCCCTCGAGCTTCATTGAGAATAAACCACGAGCATGGCAGAGCACGAGAGCCTGGAGTTTGGAAAGGCTGATTTTGTGCTTTTGGACAACGTGTCTATGGAAGAGTTCATGGCAAACCTAAAACTCAGGTAAGCCCGTCCGCTGCGACCGCCTCTGTAAATCCAATGAATTGACTGCGGGCTGAAAGTTTACCCTCGGAATAAAAGGTCCAAGGGCTAAGACTCGAGTTTAGTAACTTTTAAGAAACATTTTAGCCGGGAAACGTAACGTAAAAATGGTGTTGTCGGTCCGTGTGCTCCAACAGGTGCTACAGCCCCCGTTCACGTTCGTATTGAGTGGGATACTTTCCGCTGCCATTGGTCGTTCCCTCTCAAATCACACGAATGAACAGACCTTTGCATTATACGGGCCCCGAGTGTCATTAATGCCATTTTTTTTTTTTTTTTTTTTTTTTTTTTTTGTCGCAGCACCTGTGTTTGAATTTTGACTTTCAAGTGTGAAATCTCGCGCGTTTTCAGCAGATTTCGGCTGCGACGACAATAAGACGTTTGTAAGCCGGAGAAGTGTCTTTGGGAGTATTCCTTTAATGGCATCAGTTTATTTAATTTTTATTATTATTATTTTATTTTTTTTTTTTACGAACCGGTTATTTCTCTTTGAAATATGCTGCGGCCGAGTCCACACCCATCCGTTTCATTCGTTTCTATCTATGTCAGCTGTGTTGTTAGTGGCTGTGTGTCAAACATGATGTCAAGCATGGCGCGGTGGTGAATGAAAGAGGACGTTTCAGACGGGCTGTGGCTAGGAATCAGTTTCCCCAGCTCCTTTCCTCACCTCGGCCATCTGTGATGAAAGTGCAAACCGATGCCATCCGTGTGTGAGAGCTTTCAGTGCATCACTTATATCAGTGGGTGTCGTCGGTGCGGCCTTCTGCAGTAGAAAGCTTTTTAATTGATGCACTGTTTTTAAGTAACACGAGTTTCTTGTTTTATTAGACACGTGCATAATACGAAAAGCTGCTTTAGAGGGTATTTTTTTTGTGTGTGTGTGTGCCAAAAATGGTAGGAGATAAAACCCACTAACACTTCTAAATAATGAATTCTCGTTTATTATCAAAATATTCAGCCCTGTCCCACTGTTTAGACACACTACCAGTGTGTCTTGAATAGAATAAATATTTGGGTCGTTTGAGGATAACGGTTGCAACTGGGACTTGTGGGCTGCAGGTTTCCCTTCTATGGCCAAGAGCAGAGAGCTGCACAGCTTACTTATGACAGGAAAGAACGTCCTCAACATGTTTATATGACCAGTATGCACATGTTTTACATACTGGAAAAACTGGCTGTCCATACTTAAAAGATGAAAGTGGAAGATAAAGTCTGCTACTTAAAGTCTTAAGAGTTGGTTTCTTAGTTTGTCATATGCTTGAATTTGACAGTATATTCTGAATAAGGATTAGTTTGGTCTTTTTAATATGTGACTTTTCTGTGCATCATAATTGCTTTTTGAACATTTGCGATATTAATGAATTGCTCATCTTTAGCGCGTACACCTGTGTGAGGTTGAGAATCCAGCTGAACGCCGAAGTGGCTTTTTACGACGGGTTTTTATACTCATAACTTTTAAATTAGACGAGCTGGTGTAGGGTACTATGGTGCTGCCATGCAGGCAAAAGGACTTGGCTCATTTTCCCGACTATCCCCCATTTTCTGGCTCTGTTTTCCCTCCAGCTAGACAGCTCAGTCTGGAGATTGCGTGTGCAGATTGTTATTTGTAGAGGGTGTGACCCACCAGGAGTGCTTCCTTTTTGCTCCCTTTCCCTCGGTCTGTGGGTGCACGCATACATGTGCAAGTGTGTTTGCCTGAGTGGGAGTGGGCCACTTGAGGAGGGAGGGATCCAGAGGGCATAAGGCGTCTAATGGTCTCCATTTGTCCTGCTGGTTACAAGTAGAGCTGAAGCACGCATGCACTGTTCTCCTGGGTGAATTTTATGCTTAGTGCGGGAGACGAGCATCAGAGTTAAATATAATGGAAAAATGCTTGCGACACAATTTGTTACGGACCTACCTAACACTGTTTTCAAGTTTTACAAAAGTGAACAGCGTATTTTGTGTAGGTATCACCAGGCTGACGCATTGAGAAGCACTCTTACTCTTTCAGACCTCGTAGTAATCCTCAACTGTTTATTTCAAGTGGGCCTACAGTGCTGAGCTTTGGTATGCTGCCAGTGCTCATTTAGTGTCTTTCACATAGTCTCTGCTTCTGCAGCACCAACTGAAACACACCGCTGTGGAGGGGATTTCTACTTATGTCATTAAATTGCTGCCATGTTGAGGAGGTAATCAAGTCCCCCCAGTGACTGCACGTGAAGCCTGATTTGGAAAAGATTGCTTGTTTCCCCCTCAGTCTGGGTAGACACGGTTGTTCAAGTTGACATTTACTTTGTTTGACTTGAGGTTGAACTGTGTGGCCTGTTCCAGTGAGCCTCCCAGTCTCTAAATAGAGCCCAGCAGATGCCCAGTCTTTTTTTTTTTTTTTTTTTTTTTGTAGAGATGTCTGGATGGATAAAAGTTCAAGCCAAATTCTTGTAAGGTCTTGGGAATTTCTTATGATTTGTCCAGTCAGCAGATAAGATATGTCTGTTTATATAAAAATCAACCGATGGGTTGCTTCAGATGGAATTACAGGCACAAGGTAATTATGGTATCAGAATACAGCTTTTAACTGTGATCACTTTTCCCACTCGAGCTTAATTGACGCTCACAGAGATTCCAGTCTCCACGTTTACTGCAGAGTTCACCTCCAAATGATAGGCAGCAGTTTCCCTGGTACACTTTGAATCACTCCTTCTATTTAAAAAAAAAAAAAAAAAAGAGGGAAATCTTTTTAATTAAGGGAAGCTAACTTAACAGTTGGTAAGTGAATAGTTCTGATTAAGCTTCTGTGTGTGTGAGTGAGTATCTCACCATCCGGTCACAGTTTCATTGCAGTTAAATGCTTGTCTTTATAAGGCAGTGCTGCTTTCACTGTCCCTTGGAGTTCAGGAAAAACATTCTAATTGCTGCATATTTCTCATACAATTATGGCCGGTATTTACAATTTGTACCTGTTATTTCAGACTTAAAAAAAGTACACAAATGTTATGTAAACTGACTTTCTCTCAACTTACATGATGGGGAATGTGTTAGGGGCTGAACTTACCAGGATTGGTTTAACAACTTTTTTTACTTTTACTGTTAAGAATATGTTTGAAATACACAGGGGTTGGATGGGAATGGGAAATCATCTCTGTAGCACCATAATGCTTAATTTATAATAGTATTTTCTCCTGTAATTTGGATATTGCACTTAATTGCACTGAATTAGATAATATTTCGATTAATTGTGCAGCCCAAGTTTATCACATAGTACAACACAACCTTTGTACAAGTGTTTTACTGTTTAAAAATCAGCCAAGTATATGATGCTGCTTTAAATGCCCTGATTTCTTAACTGTCTATGGCACAAACATGTCCAACCTGAGTCTGAGAGTTCTTTGAAAGTATTAAAACTACTGCGCAGAACCTCTGAGGACTCCTGTTTATTTGACTGTATGAACTGCTCCAAGCGATTTGACCTTTGAACCCATCTATGGGGAGTTAAGGAGGACTTTTAACAGGAAGGCTCCAATAATATAGAGCAGGCCAACGAAGCAGGAAAGCTGGCATTTCCGTGCCTTTTCTGCTCACATTTCATTGTTTCCTGCAGCTTTTTTGCTCCGTTGTGAATCTTCTGTGCAGACAGTCTGTTTGTGTTATAAACTTCATTCTTAGGTTGCAGAGACACATGCTCTCATTGCAGAATTACATAACCTTTAGCCTTTCAAGTTGAAGTTGTCACTTTGTTTATGGTACATCATAAATTTCTACCATTAAATTAGTTGATTTTCATCCACTGCTAAAGGAACAATGGTTCCTCTCTGCGTGGTTTATTGCTGTAACAGCAGGTGGATTAGAAGAGACGCCTCACCCTTTTCTCCTGTTGGATGAACACGGAGATCAAACTAATCTTGTTGCATAGGCGATCAAAGGCCTACCAGGGAGAGAAATCCAAAGGTCACACTTTGCACTCCTCTTCTTATGATATATAGTCCAGTGTAGAAGCCTATATTTTATTTTACTACATAGCAGGTAGATAACACAGGTAATACTGCAAACATTTGCCAATAGCAGGTGGAGCTAAGTAGTCATTTGACATAGAAACATTTTCCCCCCGGGGGCCTTTTCTTACATAAATCTCAAATATATTCTGTTTCCTTTTCTGTGCCATTTTTCATTCCTCAGCAATAATACCGAAGTCCATGAGAAGAACACACAGTCCTGGCAGGCATTTCTGTTCCCTGCAGCAAAGATGAAAATGGGTGATGGCACGCAGCAGATGTCTCTAAGAATATTTAATCCCAACCCAGCTATTAAAGTTTTTTCCTGTTAGTGGTGGTCACTGACTGAAAGAGTAATATTTATAGATGAACAGGAAGATAGTTTGCTCCCTGCTCATTTGCCCAGTAGCTCTCCACCTAGCCAAGACGCGCGGTGAGGGAGAGCATGTCAATTACAATCATAGTCTGAAAGGTACAGTATTCGAGGCAGATCATAGGCCCGCTGGGTTAATAAAATATGCTTCTTTAATGTTGTAGCAGCCTCAGCCTCAGCACATGCCTGCAGCCTTGCCAGAGGGATTGCTTTCTAATCACGAATAAAAAAAAAATGTCTCCCCTGAAACAGTGAATTCATAGATGGCTTTTTGAGAAATGCCTCATAGGCCTGCTCTCCCCTGCAATCCCCAGCAGTGAAAAGTCCAGTCTCACCGCAAGAATTTCCATACAACCGTCGGTAATCTGAAACACATTACCATCCTTACATAAACAGGGGCTGTGCTTGTGTAGCTTTATTCCCCTCTAAAATAAGTTCAGCAGCTCTCAGACACATCTCATTTGTGGACTGCCTGTGTTGGCAGTTGGTGTCAGGAGGAGTCTCTTTAACGCAGGCTTACAGATCTTCCAAGACCTTTTTTGATCTTTATATTATTCCTTTTTAGTGCTTTTGGATCATGCTGTCTTGCCATTTCATCAGGTTATTGCCATATTCTTTAAAGCTGCATGAGCTGCTGTTTTTGCCCAGGACGCACTTGAAAAAGAGATTTTTAACCTCATTGAGTCCTTCCTGGTTAAATAAAGGTTAAATCAATAAAAGAAACCAGCCGTCATAACTGTGTTATTCTTGTTATGTATGTTTTGTGCATCTGTTAGTTCTGAAAGTTTTGCACAAATAAAAAGTGGGTAGGACAGAGTTTATACAGTATGTTTGATCAGTTTTGGACCAGTGAAGTTCAGTAGAGTTCAGTGTTTAAATCAAACAATCAAATTTAGCTGCATTATTTTGTAATTGTATGTACTTTCTTAGGATCATCAGCTAGTGTGATATGATTTATCATTTGAAACGTTTCTAACGTTTTCTTTAGTACAATGCTAGTTTAATGTAATAAAAATTTTCATCTGTAATGCTTTTTGTCGTTGACACGGCATGGATGGAGACAGGAAATCTGCATGAAGGCAACACAAACAAACATGGATGACAGTTACCGTGACACAGAACGGGGTAAATCTGAACGGGAGAAGGACAGCCAAGGCAAAACAAGGGGCTCGCATCTAAAAGAGGGGCTATTTCCGTCACATGAACACGGTTTGGTGATTTGGATACATTCACATTTTAGGCCAATATTTATGCATTTGCGTTTTCTATTTACCTTTTTATATGTTATACATTCATGAAAATGTCAATGCAACATTGTAAATACTGTAAAAGGAAAAAAATAATGAAATATACATTACATTACAGGAAAGCTGCTAAAGATAGAAAGACAAATTGGTTTGGGCGAGTTACTGACTTTGATCAAAAATAATATCTTAAAAATAATCATACATAGAATCATCTAGATTTAGATATATTGATTCATTACTTTGTTTGAGTTTGATGTTCAGTGATCCAGCATTTATTGATTTAGGTATTTATTACTTTGACATAGGTGTTCAGTTAAACAGTTTTTAACAAAGTCAAAACTAGTAACTAGAGTGGTGATATTGCAGATTAATCGGCTGTCAGACTTTGCTGTTAAAAGCTATTCCTATTAAATGAGCCTTAAAAGATCCACTATCGGCCGACCTTTAAAATCTACTGTATCATGATATATAGTATTTGGAAATGACTTACAGGGGATGAGATTTTGGTTCTATTGCACAGCCCTACTTTCACCTTTGGCATAGTTTCACTTAAGGTTTTAATGTTGTGAAGCCTCCTACTAAAAGCTGTCTGGCTCATGATTTAACAAGCAGCCGCATCCTCTGTCTGCAACATTACCCTCAGACACAACTTCCCAGAAGCCTTGTTCTCAGCCCTACACATGAGACGTGATGCATTCATGCGACACACTATCTGATCCTCATTTACTGAAGTAATGAGTGTGAAGTCTTTTTCAGGACTCGGCTTGCATGTTGTCTTTGGGAATCCCTGATGATTTTGTGTGACTCAGATGGCTGATGTGTTGTTGTGTGGTTATGGGTGTTAACTTTGTGTATGTTTTGTGTATGAGTGTGTCCCCGGCTGTGATGTCATTCGTCGCTTCCTTCAGTGTTGCATTGTTCTCGTGTCCACCTGTTGGAGCTGTGCCCCGAGCCGCCGCAGGGGTAGAATAACTTACTCACTTTCACAGCCAACGCCTCACATCTCTTTACAGCCTCTAACTGCAGTGTTAAATACCTCTTTTTTTAACATTTTTTTTCTATTTTTGACCCTGTTTCCACCTCCTGTCTATTTTCTTGTGGTTATTCCCCATCCATCTGTCTGTTTTTGTGCTGCCCTTGCCCCTGCCTTCCTTTTATCCTTGAAAGAAATAGTGGTACTTTCCTGAAATAGCACAGTGAGTAATGTCTGGTCATTTTGGATAGGATCCTCTTTTTTTTCTTTTGTCCATTCAATCATCCATGTTCACGGCCCAGCCCATCATGATTTTACATCAGCCACTGCTGGCTAGTGTGTCAAAGCATAAACAGATTCTGCGTCAGGCTTGCAGCCAGATCCAAACCTCTCCAACCCTCCCTCCCATTCACCAGTAGGCACAATTATTATGTAAATTCATAGTGATATCACCCACCTTCTCTGGAAATAGACATAACCATAACAGCTCAAGTCTGTAGGTGATGGAGCAGCAGTAGTAATATACTACATGTGTGTGTCTATGTGATGGAAGGAGTGTGGCAGATGGCTGTGGTCCCAGTCAGCCAAGAAAGGAGGGTCAGCCACCTGATCTGTAGCCAAGCTGTTTACACATGGCTCCCATTTCCCCCTAAGTATTCAGAACTGCTACCCTCATGGGAACATCCTGTAGTGAGAATGGGAGGAACACAGGCTAGAAAATGGCACGAGGCCTTTGTCTTTGTGTATGTTTTTGTACTGGTGTACAGGCCGTGAACAGTCCTTGCAAATGTCTTTAGAAAGTAAATGATCTATGTACTGGATTTGCATCAGTTAAATTGAGGTGATCATCTCATCTGACTGCGGGTTTGGCTGCAAACAAGCTAATTTCCTAAAATGTCTGTGTTCTTTGGCTCCACATTGCCTCTATTTTCATAGGAATATGGGTAATGTGACCCGGGACTAAATTCCATGCAAAAGATGTCAGATTTAGAACAAAAGGTGTTCTTTTTGAAGTAAACTTGATACCAGTGCAAATATTGCGGTAACCATTGGTGACCGTCATGACAGAACAATCATCTCATCACCTGTGTGTTATCCCCTTTCCACCAACACAAACTTAGGGTTAGTTCTGGGCTGGGGCTAGAAGTTGGTTCAACTTGTGAACCTTTCAACAACTGGTTAACTTTTCCACAGGGCATAGAGCAGCATACGTCACTACATCTGTATAGGTATATGCTTTTCCATCAGTGCCAGCGCCAACTTCAATTTCACGTCCTTACTGAAACCCCGGTTTTCTTTTTCTCCTTTGGATTTGTGCAAATTAGACGCTTGCTTACTTTCTTTTCAAAATGGTGCTCACTAAGTTTTAGTTGGTATTGTTTGTCATGATAATAATCCCACCCCAACCTCTGAAGTGAGTCTTTTGGACGAGAGCTGGCCCTTGCATGAAACATGAAGAAGTGGATCGAGATCAGATTGAACCAGGCCTCAAATTGCGTTGTGGAAAAGGTGTATGATAGGTTCACATATGATGCTGCAGGTATGTCAGTTGGCTGTGTGAACATTGCGTAAAAACAGCGTCTTAATCATTTAACCAAACCTCCTTTTGAGGTCGAAACACCAGCATTATATCCCGAGCAGTTAGTTTCATTTAAACATCTTGATGCTAGTGGTAGTTTAACAGTTTAAACGATATTACATTGACCAGTTTGTTAGACTAGCAAATCCTGACAGGTTTTGTTTATCACCTGGTACAATGCTGTTATAAATAAGCACTGTATCTACTCCATTTATTATCCTGTGACTTTCTTATTCTTAATGTTAAATTAGTTTTGTCTGTGATCAGTTTGCTGCAAACCATGTAATTCCATTATACCTGTCTCAGGGTAACGTGCTGCGAATAAATCATCCTGGGCAGCTGCTAATTTTCTTTTGGGCCGGTGGTGATGTTATATAATTAACTTATCGTCCAGGCTGTGGTTGTGCTTAACATTAGTAGTGTCATTTCAGTGCTATGCCCCACTGTTTTCACTGGTCTCTTCTGCCATGCTCCATTTTTGAGAAATAATAAAACCTCTTTTGATGTTGAAACGCTATTTTTCTGTATCACATGTTTCTCATCTGTTATAACTGTTATTCAGCTTGTTGCTTTCAAAGATCCAAAATTGATTTCACACTCTCACAAATGTTTCAAGTTCAGCTTCAAAGACCAACTCCTGTCTTCGTGCTGAATCATTAGTTGCAGACGGACATGGTGCTGTCATATATGGCAACAAAGTGGGACATATAGTTTTGTTCATGTTTTGAAACCATGTCCATTAGATAACAGCTGATTTAGACAGAATGTGACGTTTTAATGCTTTTGTATTTTTCATATATTTATGTTTTATTGCAGGAAATCTCCTTGCAATGTAATGCTTAAAATGCACAATTCAGGATTTTTTTTTTTCTTGAGTGAAAGCCTTACATAATCTGTCTTTCTGCGCCAGCCCTGTAGCAGGCCAGCTGTGCTGTTAGCAGGGAAACTACCTTTTCTGATTTTGGGAGAAGATTGATGTGGGCCAGAGGGAGGGTTGATGTGTTATGTGTCGATGGGCTGTATCTCCTACAGGCAGTCTGGGAGCTGCTGTTTAGCACTAAGCAGGCTTTACAAAGCAGCGGAAAATCCCTAATGCAGAGCCCAGATGTCTGGTAGCTGCAGACCGTGAAGGAGGCCTCTGTCACACTGTACATAAAAGAGTCAAGTAGAGGAGAGGAAGGTGGAGCAGAGCAGTGCTTCTGGATAAAGGTTTTTTGACCCAGTTCAGATTGATCCCCAAAGTAAAAGCTCATTTCATTATGTTTGACAAGAATCTCAGTCCTGCGACAGTGTAATTGTTCATTTGCTACTAAAGGGCAATAGCTAAAAACTACACGACCTGACTGAATGACACCAGTATAAGCGTTAATCGACAGCATTGTGAAATATGATGTGGGTGCAGAAACATGGGTGTAAAGATCACTGGCCTACTTATAAGCACTGATAGTAGTAACTGTACAGAAACAACGATTTCAGCCACTGCAGAAGTGATGATCTGAATTTGACTTGATAAACCTCAGAGAGAGCATTAGATCAGGCCTCAGTCTGTGAAATGAGAGTAGAGAACCGATGTTGGATTAGTGCTGTGGTTGTTTTCCTCTCGGGCTTAATTACAGCTATCATCATCATTGCGTTTGCCAAAATGTCCAATCCAGTAGCTTACTCAACTTCTTTATGCTCAAGGAGCATATTTGCTGTTTATGAGTCTGAACTCTCGACCTTTTTCAGCAGCAGAGAGAGTAAGAGTCAGAAAATGAAACGCTGTAAAATAATTGAGAGTGTGTGGTAAAAGAGATCTGTTTAATGCTATTTTAACTCTTTATTTATTTCACAGAATGATTTTTAGAGCTAAATAGTGTTACGCTTAGGGCTGGGTGATGAAATGATCATGATACTTATCACAATATAAAGTAATTTTCCTGCTATAACAAATGTTCAATACATGTTTGATTGATGAATTTGGTAGCACCCATGAACCTAAACCCAATCTGCAATGCACATGTACATATTGCAGGCCAGTGAAGGACAGAAGTGTCTAGTCTGGTTAACCCACAAAAAAGAAGAAGAAGAATGGAAAAAAAAAGGCCAGAACATTGTATTGTTTACAGATGCAGCCGCTGACCAGCTTGTTTTAACTCAGATCTGTTACATGTTCTACTTTTAGGCAAGTGTTTGCCATGTTCTGACAACAAAGAATAGTTTAAAACCATCTGGATTCAACATTTATTGAGATCACTATCTGAAATAAAAAAATGGTGCCATTTTTGCCCATATTGCCCAGCTCTAGGTTGAGATACATTCATGAAAAAAAAACAGACTCGAATAATTTCACCGGCAACAAAATCGTCTAAACAAATAGCATTTTGACACAAGATATTCAGAAAGCCATCAGTCATTGGAATGGGCCCTGAAGCATACTGCTGTTACTCCAAACAACAGTGATGGTATTTAACTCAGAGATAAAAGTGGAACAGACTCAGATTATCTCCCTGCCCTTCATAATTCCTAGACTGACCCTGAAGTTCACACACATCATTATGACAACATGTGCTTATACCAGCTCACATCAATGTAGGCCAGTGTTCACCGAAAAAACACTTCACCGAAAATACTGAAGGACAGAGCGCAGTCCTGCTCTTTTCCGTCGGTTCTTCATTATTCTATGTCATTACCATTACGTATGGTATAAAATCTACACAAAACTTAACGCAGAAAGTTTAGGAGCCGTTTTTTAGAGTACGTTCACACCTGCTCATGTGGACATTTTCTAGCAGAAGCAAACAGCTGCTGCATCTCTGCACATCTTTCATCTTAGAAAACCTTTACTTTTTGTCTTGGTAACATTTCTCAGTCACATTTACCTCTTAATTATTTTCTGACTCCCTTTCTGAAGTTTTCCTTTTTGGAGGGGAGGGAGGCGGGATTGTTGGTGAGAAAATGTCTTAAAATCGCTTGCACTCCTCCCTAGTTAACCATAAAAAGTTCCACCCAAACAAGATTGGAGACAGTGGTTGTGCTTGGCTTTGCTCTGTAATTCACATCTGAGAGTGTGTGTTTGTGTGTGTGTGTGTGTGTGTGTGTGTACATGAAGGGCATTTGTGCATCAGTCTATGTGTGGCATTAGGGTGTCTGTGGTACTTTTGGGACTCTTCAGAATAGGTTGTTTAATAGAGAAACAGGAAAACACTTGTGACATGTCCCCGCTGTGTCTGCATGGGAGAGAAATACTTGAGTACGATGAGTACACGAAACATTTATGGAAGCAGACAGTGTTTATCATCTGAGATCTTAAAATCTGGAACTGCTGTTTGCAAGTATGCCCTTTCTTCCTCCCATTTTCACCCCTCCTCCTCCTCCTCCTCCTCCTCCTCCTCCTCCGTCTTTCGCCCTCTCTGTCTTTCTCACTCTCTCATTTCCTGGCCTGGGAGCGGCCGTGTTGGAAAGAGATCACAAGCCTGCAGGTTAGACCAGTTTAGACACACTTCCCTTCACAGCTGGACAAAAAGGAGAAAATAAAAATGCATGGAGGAAGAGGATGAAGTAGAGGGAGCTGGGCTGTTTCACCTGAGGACTTCAACTTTAAAATCTGTCTTTAAACCAGATATTAACACCCATATCTCAACCGTCATCTGACCTGTGGTTTGTTAAGGGTCAGACTTCAAAATCTGAAGTAAATAAAGACAGATTACCACGCTGAAAGCTGATTTGATTTCTCTGCAGCTATAAATAGCATTTTTGGGAGACTATTGTACTCATAAAGGCCTCTAATCTCCTCCCTGTGTCATTCAAATCCTCCTAAATGAAAGTGGAACAGATGGATCAGCCACCCCGTATGCCAGTTGACACACTGCAACTGATTAGTTTCTTCTCTTCTCTTCTCTTCTCTTCTCTTCTCTTCTCTTCTCTTCTCTTCTCTTCTCTTCTCTTCTCTTCTCT
>JAPQRN010000012.1:11850605-11898782 GCA_037367275.1 Coranthus polyacanthus
AACAACAACAACAGATTTAATTTTTTTTCTGGCTTCTGTTTCACTTTTGCTGTCTTAATGCATTCAATCTAATTTGAGACGTAATAAATGTACAAATGTACAAAGTCTGCTTTGTAATAGAAGCGCAGTAATTTAGTCAATGCGTCTGTTCTCTGTCTTAATTCTCTTTCTTCTCTGCCTTTATTAATTGCATTTTAAATTCTATAAAACTATCTAGCTGAGTAATTCTAATTCTTACTGGTTGTTGTTATTATTTTATTCTGAGGCTTTATAATACATCCTTTCATGCTCTCTTCAGCCACATGAGCATCACATGTCACTGTCACCCTGTTGTTCTAACATGACAATGACATGACACATGAATACAAACAAGGGTGAGCTAATCGCCACTGTGTGAATAAACACTGCGAATGCAATCCTACCCCACTGCACTGTCATTTACTATGGCTCCATCACATGTAAATATACATTTTTCCTCCTAAATATTGTCTAACTGCAGTTTTTTTTTGCTTTTATTACCAACACCATTTACAAGTTTAGAGAAGATAAGAAAGATTAAGGCCAAGGTTTTATATCCTTCTAAAAAGCCAAGGTTTAGGAAACACTGATTAAAAAAAAAAAAGAATTGCACAAGCAGCTGTAAAAAGCCTCAGCCGTCATGTTTTGGTTTATGCTCAAGGCTGTCTGTGCTAACAAGTTTTATTCTCTTTGCAATGATACCAAAGCTTAAATTTAGGATTAGTACATATAAAAACTGCATCTCCTTTTTTGGGATTATTCCCATTGTAGATGTCACAATTCAAACCCTAAGTCACGAATGCCTACACAGGGCTAAGACAATTTTAGAATAATATGCATTTGGCCGTGTTTGCAAGGCAGTGGCAGAGGTTTGGCTCATGTGAAGAAAGACACCATTCTTCTGTGGAGAAAAACTGGGATCCTAGTCCTGTTTGGAGAGGAAGGAAGTCAAGCAGCCGGACTGGGACAGAAAGAGAGAGAGAGGGGCAGAGGGAGAGGGAGATCAACAGGCAGATAGAAACACTGAGTGTGTGTTTGAGCGAACAGACAAAGTGTGAGAAAAGAAGGTACGGCAGGGCTGTATAACATGTTGGAGAAAGCAGGAAAGCAAAAACCACAAAATATGGAGGAGAGACAGACTGGAGGGTTTACAGTATCGTGGCAGAAACACAGACACACCACAGTTTATCTCTGAAACAGATGTCATACCTGTGAAAGGGACCAGTGTTGACAGTGCTGAGGAGAGTGTTGGCGAGGTTTTTTTGGCGAAGGAGAGTAGTTGAAGCAGGATCCAATGATGCATGAATTTGTGCAGGAGTGACTTCCTTGTTTACTTTTATGAAGAGTGTGAAAAAAGATACTCACCTGCCATATGTGAGGTTATAACATGCAAAACCTTGCAAGCTGCAATTGCTTTTGCAGTTCAGTGTCCTATGAGTTATGATTTAAATTATATGCATGTAACATGTGAATACGTTGCATTAGTAATATTTATGCGGAAGTGCCAAGTGTTCATGAATCATGCTCTTAGTTTTTATTCACACAGTTAGAATTTATACTGCTGTGACAAGTTAATGTAGGCCTACATCTCGGTACTGCAATAGATTTATAGGCTCAGGTGTTTGAGTGTTTTAAGTCTTCAAAACTATTTTGATGATAAATAATACAGTATGAAAGCACTTGAAAGAAAACTTAAAAAAAACCTGGGCAGAGTTGGGCTTTCCATTCCACATGTGCACGTTCAAAACTACAGAAGGTGAAATGCTTATTTTGTGTGCCTTCAGGTTTGAGAAAGGGAGGATCTACAGCTACATCGGTGAGGTGGTAGTGTCTGTCAACCCTTACCGTGCCATGAACATCTACGGCCGTGACACCATAGAGCAGTACAAGGGCCGGGAGCTGTATGAAAGGCCACCCCATCTCTTTGCCATTGCTGACGCTGCTTACAAAGCCATGAAGAGGAGGAGCAAAGACACGTGTATTGTCATCTCAGGTAACGTGGGAAGCCCCCTACACCGACCAGACCAAAAGACCAAATACATTTTAGAATGAACATGTTGGGTGTCACGTACAGAGGCAAGTTGCTGCTTTAATGGTGAGATGTAAAATATTTAATTCCGGTGAGGAGACCACTGGAAAAACATCTATACAACCAGCTTTCACTTAAAAATAACTATTACACCCACACCTTTTCTGGAAAACTGTCATGTGGCTACAAGCCGTGTGGAAGAATGGAAAACAGAGGTAGATGAGGCACCACTCAGTGGTCAGAGTGGGAATTGAACCCCCATAAACCTGCCATACAGTCATAGAAACCTTAGGATAACACTGGTTGGTTGACCTGAAATATTTTGATGTGTAGAGTATGGATTTTAAATACCCAGCTTTGTGGTCTAGTAGCCTGTTTTAAAATCATCATGCCTTTGTCGTTTAAAATCGTGCCTTTGTGTTTGGTTCTTTAAATCATTTAAGGTGTACTGCTTTAATTTGCAAGCAAACCACCTCAAAACTGAATTTGCTATTTTTAAATTTTCCTCACACTGTTTTATTTTTATTGCAGGGGAAAGTGGAGCAGGAAAAACAGAGGCCAGCAAGTACATAATGCAATACATCGCTGCTATCACCAATCCCAATCAAAGGGCTGAAGTTGAAAGGTGAGCTGCTGCACTGCATGTTCGACTGAGATTACAAAACGGCAAATATTGTCCGGTAGTTTAGAAAGTAAGCAAATAAGATACTGGAACAAGTGGTGTTTTGAAATAAGGATGGAATTGTTTTACATCTCCATTGCAGAGAACACAGATATTAAATATCTACTCTTGAGAATCTGACTCATATAAACAAAAGACAAGAAGTAGAGCAAATTATGCCTGACTGAGCTTTTAAGGACTCATTCTGACTCATTTCAGTGATATTAAGGGTCATCACAGCTCTTGTGTTCAGTATGAACTGATAGTCATATTCCAAAAGCTCTTAAATCATAGTAAGATATGGTTACAGCCCAACTTGAACTTATCAATATCACTGATAACGGAGTGGGTGTGGGAGGAAGTGTTTTGAGTTTTGAGCTCAGCTTTCCAGATTAAATGTTGAGTAATATGACACGGCTGATAACATTATGTTTGGAAAAAATACAAACTCCCCGACAAACCCTCAAATTAAACACAAGAGAAATAGTAAAGGATGTGATTTCTGACGACATAAAGTGTTAAACAGACTGATTTCAATTTTACTACAACACAGAACCTTTTTGGAAAGAGTGGGCATTTTCTGTTCCCAAACGTCTGACTTTTGCTGTTTTAATCCTGCAAGATACTTTGATGTTTAACAATATTACTTTTGGCAGGATTTTATAGCTTAAAAGCTGCAAAAGAGCAAGAAAGTAAACAGTATACAGACACTATACATGTAGTTTGTACAAGTTCTAAAGCAGAACATGTCTGGTAAAGATTTGTACAATATATGTTAAGAATTTTTATATCATATAAAAGAAAAGTTTTTTTTCTTTTTTCTCTTATTTTCCCCATAGAATGAAATACAGAGGCAGTGTAAATACTGAGAAATGGAGCAAATTACAGAAACATGAGAAAACCTTTTTTTTCCTTTTTTTGTTCTTCATGTCACTCGAACAAAAAACAGTAATGTACTCCTGTCTTTATGCAGGGTAAAAAACATGCTGCTTAAATCCAACTGTGTCCTGGAGGCCTTTGGAAACGCCAAGACCAACCGCAACGACAACTCGAGCCGCTTTGGCAAGTACATGGACATCAACTTTGACTTCAAGGGAGATCCCATTGGAGGCCACATCAGCAACTACCTGCTGGAAAAGGTAAAGGTGCTAACGTGGTTGACCTAAGGTGTCAAAGGGAAGGCACTAATTTTCATATTGTGGAGATATATCATTTGGAGATTTAAAGCAGTTTCTATATATTTTCCTGATTTGTAAGTTACTCTTCTCCTCAACAGTCCAGAGTAATTTTCCAACAGGAAGGAGAGAGGAGCTTCCACTCATTCTACCAGGTAACTGTGCATGTGTGTTTATAATTTATTTCTGAGTTAATGAGGAGTAGGAGTTATGTTAAAAATCATGGCCGCCAAACTGTCAAAGGGCAGGCAGATGCGTTCACTTCATATGTCACGAATCATGTCTCATGAATGATTCTTTATGTGTAAACATGTCAGAAATATGTTAAGAAAGCAGTATTGATTAAGTTAAGCATGTATTGATTTGCCTTGTGAAAAGCCAAGCTAAGACTAAAAGCAGTATAGAATAGTATAGTAGTTCAGTGTTAAGCGTCATTGATTGAGGTGCGTTTCCTGTTTTTTCTCCGTTAGTTACTCAGAGGAGCTCCTGATTCCTTGTTACGCACACTTCACATTCAGAAGGACCCAAAAGTTTACAACTACATCAAAGTTGGAGGCCAGATAAAGGTAATTAATAGTAAATAATTCTTGTGGTTCTAACCTCATAGGACGAGCTCACATGTGTTTATCTGAGTGGTAGAGCATGACAGAGTCTAAACAAAAGAGTGTCAGTATAGCATTAGGTTTGTTTGCAAGGAAATAAATACAGTCAAGAACATGATATACAGATGTTTTCTGCCATACCACTGTTTAAAAGGGATATTTTTGGAAACAAAACACCCCTATGTGGTGTTACGGAGTCACATGTAAGAAAACAGGCATCATCTCTGTGATTACCGTCACCTGTAGCAGAGAAGGTTTGTAAAGGTGTTAATTTAGACCTCTGCTGTTTTGTGCTGCTGTCTTTGCATGCACTTAATGGTCGGGAGCAAACCACTAGACATAAACAAACAGGCTGACATCATGGAAGGAACTATAACCAAACAGCTGAAGTGGCGGTTTGTACATTGTGTGCATCAGCAGCTCCTATTTATACAGCAATACATCATAGCTCAGCTTTAGTCTGTAACTAATTAACTGTGGAAATTTGATATTCCAGCTCGATTAACTGGAAGTGAAAAAGAAAAAGACATAATAATACAGAATATCAACATATACAGCTCTGGAAAAAATTAAGACACCACTCCAAATTTCCAGACCTGATCCCAATTGAAAACCTCTGGAATGTGATCAAGAGGAAGATGGAGGGACACGAGCCATCAAGCAAAGCCGAGCTGCTTGTATTCCAGTGCCAGGAGTGGCATTAAGTACTTAACAGCAATGTGAAAAACTGACGGAGAGCATGCCAAAACGTATGAAAGCTGTGATTAGAAATCAGGGTTCCACTAAATATTGTTTTCTGAACTCTTCCAAAGTTAAAACATAGTTCTGTGTGTTATTTAAACACAAATGTGAACTTGTTTTCTTTGTCTTTTTTTGTTCTCTGCGAATAAATGCCCTAAATGATAATATTTTTCATTTGGAATTCGAGAGAAATGTCAGGAGTTTCTAGAATAAACAATAATGTTCATTTTACTCAAAACACATATCTACATACCTTATTAATTTCCAGAGCTGTATATGTGTCTGATAGCAAAAAAAAAAGAGGTTTCACTGGAAATTGATAAGTGGTTCTGGGAGACGAGGATAGACCATATTGCAGTCCTTGAGCCAGCCAACTAACTTACCTCCATCCCCTAACCATCACTCTCTCTGTCTCTTTTCAGTCTTGCATTAACGATAGCGCTGATTTCAAAGCTGTGGCCGATGCTATGAAAGTGATCGGTTTCACAGGGGACGAGATTCAGACTGTTTACAAGATCCTGGCCGCCATCCTACATCTGGTAATACCCGATAATACCAAATCCCAGCTCATTTCTTATGGCAGCCATGTCCCGATGTGGAAAGTCTGTGCACAGATTGCAGACAAATGAGTGCCATATTGGCAAAGAGGACCCGCTAACAGGAGTGAAACTTTGAGCGCAAGGGTGTGAAAACGCAGCTTATTGTTTCTTTATGTCTATCACTGTATACTAACTAATTCAATAGCAATAAACCATAAAAAGAAACAAAAAATGTATTAAGGACTAACACACTGTCCCTGGTTACTCACAGGGTAACCTAACTTTTGGGGTGGATGGTGACGTGACCTTGATAGAGAACTCCAAGCTGGTGTCTGTGATCAAAGACCTGCTGTCCACCAAAGAAGAAAACGTGCAGAAGGCGATGCTGTATCGCACCGTGGCCACTGGTCGAGACGTCATTGAGAAGCAGCATACAGTGCAGGAGGCCAGCTATGGACGGGATGCTCTAGCCAAGGTTATTGTTTTGTATTTACAAGTGGTTTTGAAAAAAGAGGATTACATTTTGTACAATCCTCAGTGTAGTGGGCTGCACGATAAAAGAGAAAAATGGTCCCCGCTGATGCCCAGAGGGTTGTGACATCTGGCCTCCCGCTTGGTGATATTTTTATTGAGTTTCACACAAGCATGAGTCACAATGTTATGACTCCAGACTGAAGACTGCAGAAGACTGTGGAGGAAGCAATGCATGTGGGCAGGCCCAAAGCCAGCACTGTGGGCTGTGAACAAAAGTGTGACTCACTGATATTTTAACCTCAAATACCATGTGAAATTGTTAACTGTGTGTTCTGGCACTTGTTCAAGAACCGTTAGAGTCTGTAGGTGACCTCACACTTAAATATTTTGTCATCTCCAGGCCATGTACGAGCGTCTGTTCTGCTGGATTGTGGGTCGTATCAATGACATCATTGAGGTGAAAAACTACAACGCCAACATCCATGGGAAGAACACAGTCATCGGGGTGCTGGACATCTATGGTTTTGAGATTTTCCAGAACAACAGGTTAGAACCGATTTTACTGATTCCAACACATCAAAATATATGACACCATATTCGGATGCCTCGTCAGGTAATGTGATTTGAGCAGCAGGACCTGTGAAACTTTCAACTGTATTGCAGCTTTCAATTCAATTTGTACGTTTGTACACTGTACTTCATTTTCATAGTGTAATTGTTTCCATTTTGATTAGTTTTACTGTTTTGAGTCTTTTTTTGACTCTAGAGGCAGTTGTTTTTGTTTCGGATGTTACATGTAAAAGAAAAATCAGGGGAAAAAGTGCTAGAATTTGAAAACACACACTTCTTGCAGCTCTCCTCTCTGTCCAAATCAAAAGACGGAACAAGATAGATGATATGTTGCTGTTTCATGCTGCTGTGGAAAAGTGAAGCCAATCACAGTTATGGAGGCTGCCACGTTGCTTCCATAATGAGCCACAGAATAATGTTGCATCTGTCGAATCTTACCAGCGATCGGTAGCTGCCAGTCACATATTTAACCCCCATACCTCTCTGAAAAGAACTTTGATTGTGCAAAAACCTGCGTCACTGGGTAGATTTTCTACAACCTGTAAACAGAGTCAAGAGGAGGTGCAGAAGTCTTGTTTCCTCTCGTATGTACGTACGTATGTGGTTGCATTAATGTAATATTAGAAATGGTATTGTGTTTGTTTTTGTGTTGTAGCTTTGAGCAGTTCTGTATCAACTACTGTAATGAAAAACTGCAGCAGCTGTTCATCCAGCTGGTGCTGAAGCAGGAACAGGAAGAGTATCAGAAAGAAGGCATCCCCTGGAAACACGTACGTAAATTTACTACAGTTCATTTTTTTTATTGTCATTTCTAATCCATCCTTAACATGATTAAAATGTGGTCTTAAATATCTAACATTGGTGTATTACAGGATAGTTTCTAGGGTAATCACAAAAACCCTTCCTATGCACACATTTGCCTTTATACATATATATATATATATATATATATATATACACTGTTGTATGTACAGCAAATATCCTTAATAACCTCTTTTCCTCTCCATGTCACAGATTGATTACTTCAATAACCAGATCATTGTGGACTTAGTGGAGCAGCAGCATAAGGGCATCTTTTCAGTGCTGGATGAAGCCTGTATGAATGTGGGCAAAGTCACTGATGAAGTTTTCCTCCAAGGCCTTAATGGCAAACTGGCCAAGCATGCCCACTACACCAGCCGCAAGGTAGGAAACACTAGCGCAGGTCTGACGTGGAAACTGTAGCTACACCTTTTCATTCTTAAGCTAATTAAAAATCCAGGGTTATTACACATCATACCTCCCTTCATGCTTCTTGTCACCTTCTAATTGACTGTATTTGTGTTTAATAATAAAGAGTGACAGATCAGAACGGTTTTGAGTCAGTAGATTAAAAACAGTAATGCCCCTGCTGTTAAGTTTTAAGTAACAACAGGAAAAGATTGCTGTGGATTTAAACATTCAGGACTGGATTCAAGCAATGTAGATCAGATTTTGATGATCCAAGATGTTGTTGTAGTAACATGAGAACACTAGAGGGCAGATTACACCAGGCAGTGAGTAACAACAGAGAAGGGAATGAACACAATCCTGTTAGTTTTAATAATCGGGAAGGCTTACAGCCTCATTCACTCTAATGGTCTGTACGGCCAGACAAACATACACCAATTTAATTTCTTCACAGCTTTGGGATCAGGTGTCTTCGATGCGAGTAGGATGTAAGTCGCGCATTATCAGTTTGTGTCAAGTTCATTTGGAAATGTTGAACATGTAAAAGGGTGTCAGGAAAAGCTTATTAGCAGCTGCTGCTGAAGATGAGGCTTCCATCTGCAGCTTATTTTAAATGTCTGTAGTTTTCTCTGTGGGCACAAGGAGGCATCAGCTGTCAGAGAAACACTGCAGGAGTCTGACTCGACACTTTGCACAAGTGATGTCACTGGCAGCCAATGGGAGTCTATAGAGCTGGTGCTTTGCTGTGTTAGAATGGGTGTTGGAAGGAGATATCAGCAGGGAGACAGACACTAAAAGAGTGGGGTGGAGGGGGTGTTTACAAATTTATGAGGGGAGCCAAGAAGGGAAATGAGAAGTGGGAAGACGAGAGGCAGTGATGCGGAGAAAATGAACGATGAACACAGGCAGGTACACATCTGTATATGTTCTTGGGCAGTGCAGATAAAAATACTTAAAGCAACAGGCTACAGACTGAGGGGCTGTCAAAAAACTTATTCAAAGGCTTATTTACAGTATTGAGGCAAACCAGTGGGCAGTGCATCCCGCAGACACCGTTTGTTATTAATGTTCAAAGTGAATAAAGCACACAGGGACAAGGAAACAGTGAATAAAGCGAGCCTGAGTTGAAATGAGCTAAAGATTATACTGTGCTGCAGGGAGTATTGATTTGTGCAGCTTGCCTTCCTTGTATCATCTTGGAGTCGATATGCCCCCTGCTGATGCCCTTCTGTTGCTCTCTGACCTGTTCCTCTCCTTGAAATGTACAATGATCCATCTGCCGCTTCCTGGAACCAACTTTTGGGTGAATCGATATTAGATCTCTGCCTTTACCGACTGTAGTTGCCAGGCAACATTAAAATAGTGGACTTTTGGTCAGGAAGTAGAGCACTAGCATCAGCAGTAACACAACCATTTATTTTATCAAGTGCAATAAATGCCACATGGCAATATATCAAAAGGTGCTTCACTTGTTTACCCCCTGAATTAACTAACCTATGTTAATGTAAAATGAAATGAGGAAGTGCTCTTGCCTTCTCAAAGAAAATGTAGTCACGTATTACCGGTGTCTTTTCTGGTGACGGCTATATCGTATTTTCATTGTCATCTCGATGGGAGCATGCGTGACAAACATTTAGCAAAAGGTTGCCTGAAACATGAATAAGAAAAACCATTGTACTTACACGCGCTGTGCTTGAATGCAATCACACTATCTGTCTAATCAGATGAAACCCCAGCTAGTCATCAGCTACTGCTAGAGCGTAATACTTTTTTTGTTTTTCTTCATATAAAAAGTTCATGGTGTAGAGAACACCCAAACGGCTGACTCTACATCAACACTTGTAAGATTTCAGAATGATTTTGAAACAGGAAGTGGCCTTTTTTTCACCCATAAAATACAGATTTTTTAATAAATATTAACACAAGCATTGATGTTTCATCATAGCGAAGTATCATTCAATTTCCAGCTCGAAAGATATGCTTTAGTGTCTAGCGCCTCTTTAATTGGTGTCAGTTCGGTCGCAAGTGTTTTAAGTGTTTTTGTCATTTTGGATGTAGGGCGGTGTATTTGCTGAAGTACTTTCAATAGAAAAAATAAATGCTTTCACTGTGCATTAGCGTGACCTAGAATACATATTCTAACCTACATTCATCATACAAATTAGCTCTTTGGAAAGTTCTGAAAAGTCAAGGCTAAAGTGTACGTGAGCTCACTTGAAAGACGCACACTGACTCTTGAGCATCGCAACACACTTCTCTGCGAGTCTGTCTGGCAGGATAAAAGTGTGAAGGTTGGGAAAAAGAAAGTGTGGGAGACGAAGTGGAGAGAAGATGAGAAATGCGCAGGAGAGAGTGTGAGAGGCAGTGAGATATGCATATCAGTTGAAAAATGGGGGTTACACCTGTAGGAAGGGAATATAATAACTACAGCTACATATTTGTTAAACGGAGCAGCTATGGTAAAAGTCATTGTAGTGAAATGTGTACTTTTGTGGCGCCAACTCCAGTATAATGTTTGTTCAGTTGGACCCACCTGCTACAACATTGATGACATTCAATAGATCTGCATGGATGGGAACATTTGACCTTTTTTACTACTTAATATAAGTGACATAAGATAATGATGATTACGATACTAGATAGTTCTATTAGATTATAATGCCAAAAATAGTCTTAGATATGAGCTGTAAAAATTGAATTGACATAGAGACATACATAGCACCCCCTACTGGTAGCATTAAAAACTACACCGCTCTACCTCCACATCCTTGACTCACATTCCAGTTTAAATGTGTTTATGCCTTTTAGAATAAGTTGAAATTTCATGCATACAAAATTCAGAATTATAGTTTTTCTTTAACCACCCACTTTTGCCGTTTGGAAAGAATATGTTGAGGCTCTAACAACGGCAAATTATGCTTACATATAACTAAACTGTAACTTCAAGTAGGTTTTGTTATGAATATAATGCCTCCCACATTATGTTTTATTTAAACAATATAATGTATTAACGAGTGTTATTCTTGCGTGGTAAAAATGGTGATCCTGAATGTAAATGTAAATTGTTCTCAGACAGTATATTTAATGTGTTTTCCACCAAAAGAACTGGCAACTGCAGGTGCTTGTGACAACAGCATCTTGAAACTTTTTTTATGGTTAGGTGTAGGCACCGTCTGCTCTTGGTTAGTGTTAGAGAAATATACCAGGGTTTGGTAAAATGAATCCACGAAGGTAATAGTAATATTATATATATAATAGATTGCATTTACACCTAACCTTTCCTAACCCACTTTCATTGCCTAAGCCTAAAAACATACAAGAGTGAAAATGCAAACACGGTAAACACATGGAAAACTTCCTCCTGCACCTTAAGGAACAGTAAAAAGATCCACTTATACCTTGTGCATATTTAAGTGTGATCATTGCTGTACCCACAGTATGTATTTCTTGGAAATGTAACCGATTTTTTTTCCCAAAATGAGGCAGTTGATATTTCAAAGAAAAAAACAGATTTTTTCTTAACAACTTGTATTCATTGAGTTCATACAGTACAGTAGCAGTGCTAATGAGTGAGGAAAAGCAAAGAGCATAAAGTACATCAAGATGTGTGTGTTCTGCCAAGAATGAGCTCTAAGACTGAGACCGACAGGAAGGGACTGAGTCAGGAAGCTATTCTAGTAGATGTTCCTGTAACACGATCTGTGCCGCGTGTCTGCAGTTATGTTCTCACCCTTCTTCTTCCAGCGCTGAGTGATGCTGCATTCTGTCTTTGCTTTGCTGACTACCTGTCAACAATATACACACTGACGCACAAATGTGCACACCCTGTTAACTCCCCCCGGTCATTCATACTCTGTGTACTGTTTGTCGACTGAATTTGTACATCACTCACCCACATTCAACATAAACATACAGCTGTCACGGTGCGCCAAACGTACATTCATACGTCAGGCGCATGCCACAGTCGAGGAAAAGAAAGTTCATATCGGCAACAGACGCACTTTGTTGTGGCTCCTAAACTTTCTGCACTTTATGTCTCGCGATATGTCACCCTGCTTTACAGTCTGATGATCCTTTTTACTGGCTCCCAGGCTTCTCGGCATTGTAATGAATTAATCAGGGCCTTTTGATGCACTGGAGCCAAAGGTTTGTTTGCAGAGCTTTTCCTTACCTAAAGGAAAATGCTCGAGTCTGATGTGCCATAGATGTAAAAACCTGCTGTCTCCACTTTTCCATCAGGTTGATGGACACTACAATTTTAATAGGTTTTTTTGTGTATGTTTAATATTTGTAACCAAATGCCAGGAATATTACCTTACCTTACTTGAGTTGAGACAATCCATAATGTAATTCTACTAGGATAGTTTCTACTTTCAGTTTATGTTCTTTTAGGTTATCTGACAACCAAATGCAATCAAAAAAATAGCTGCAGTACCAATGTGTTTTAGCTGCTTAAAGCTTTAATTTCTTCTCTCTAATCTACTCAGTGGATGGTTATAGCTCTTCTCTAATTTGCTGAGCTAGAGGCTACTACCGTCTCTGCTCTCAACTCTTATCTGCTCTTTCTTTTCTCACAGCATGTTGCTTTGATCTTCCACATGCATTTTTTTTAACTCTTAATTATTTGCTGACGCATTACTTTGTATTGGAGCAGATGTCTTGGTAGCTTCCTTTCCTGATGTACTCCAGTTGCTCGTGTTGTTTCTCTTCCACACTCTTGGTCGTCGTCTTCTATTTTAATTTAAGTCTTATCCACTCTTTTTCTAAATGTGCTTTTTTCTTTTACCAGCTTCTCAGCATGTGGCGCATACAGGTGCAGCATACTAATAGGCTGTCACGTGTGAATTAGTGTGCATGTGTGTCACCTGCCTGCTGCCACATGTATTAATGCATGCAGAGGGGCTGTGCTAAGTGGTAAAGCTTTCATGGGCCATGTGGTAGCGATGTTAATCACCGTGATGCTCTGTTCATCAGCTCGTGGGAGGCACAAGGTCAGCAGTGGGAGTGAGGGCAAAGAGACACAGAGAGAGGTGTGTGGTTCATGTCTTTAAGAGCAAGAAACAGAGTGGCACAAAAACAGTTACATGGGTGATTACTATACAGTAACTAGTTTGCTTCACTGCAGTGGTGGAAAGTACATTTACTCAAGTATTTCCATTTTATGCTACTTTAAATGTTGTACTTTTTACTTTATTGCATTTGTTTCTAGTTTCTTTTAAGATAAATATTCTTTTCACGATTGATAATAAAGCGAGCTAAAATACAACAGGTTGTTAAAGGTTAAAGCAGTGGCGTCCAACCTTTTTGTCTTCTAACATCTTAAAAAAAAAACCAATGTCTCTTCAGGCTCTTTGTTAACAGCACCACAAAGTACAGATTTTTTTTTTTTTCCATCTAAACTTCTCACGTGGTTCTATTTGAATACATTGTCAAATCATCTAATGTCCCACCAAAAATCACAGATCAGAGAAAAAGTCCAAAAGCTGAAAACAGATTAGCGTATCACAGCTTTGTTTTTTCTTCTTTCTTCTCATGATTTATCTGCTGTCCCTGGATGTAAAGTAGTTCAAACTAGCTCCACCTCCAGCAGCTACAACAGTAAAGAGCTGCATACACACTGATGCTTTACGAGTAACAATCGAATTTTGTCAGTCACAGGGACCAAAGCAGTACTTTTACTTCAATAGTTTAACTACATTTTGCTGCTAATACTTCTGTGCTTTTACTTAAGTAGGATTTTTCATGCAGGAGTATTATTACATTGCTGTATTGGAGGTATTGGATCTGAATAATTCTCCCACCACTGTTTCTAAGAAGAGACACTATCTGTATATGTCTGTCTAGAGGGATGATGTAGCTTAGTGTTTTAATACCCTGACAGCTGCCACTCAGTGCACTGGGCATGAATCACAAAATCCATGTCCTCATCTGCTGCCTGGATTGGCTCCCGTGGTACCCACTGTGAGTTCTTGACAGGTTTGGAGACAGTCAGACACTGCCCGTGGAGAGTCCTGGCTCGTGTCCTTGTGGATCAACACTTAGTCCAGAGGCACAAGCGCAGGAGGGCACAGGTGGTGAAAAGGGGTTGTGGAAGGTGGCAGCAGGGGGCAAAAGTGGGCATGAGTAGGGAAAGCTAATGTAATTTGCCGGAAACAACCTTTGTTCCTTTGTCACTGCAAACAGAAATCTTCAGACACATCACAGCAATAACAGCCTAAGGTGAAAATTATGTGTGACAGCAGCTTGCCGTTGCTTCCTGTCACATGAACACATGATACTGCCACAGTGTGTACCTGATTTGCGGTTACAACTTTGTGTTCTTGTCATTTTGTCATTCTTTGCCTCTTTTCGTCTCTCGCCTTCTCACTACTGTAATCCCTCTTTTCACGTTTTTTCTGTCCATTTTTATGCTGCCTCCTGTAACTTTCGTGCTTCCACTGCGAGAGCAAATTGCTTTTATATTCATGCTTGGCTTCCTGTATCTAGCTTGAGTGTCACAAAATAATCTTTTAAATTGGCTGCTTGGCTATCAGTAACATGAGGCAAAGATGATAGGGAGGGAATGATGGCAGTAGAGAGCTGGATTATTGCATCATACACCTTCCCCACTTCCTGCTCATTAATCTGACCTTGTTCTGTTTCTGTTTTCACCATCACACCCCCAGTCGTAACATTAGGCTGAATACCAAACACAGAGGAGGTGCTAATAATAAAGCTGCCAAGATGTGTTTCCGTCTGTGTACTGTATGTGTGTGTGTATAAGGCATTTGTGTGTGTGATCGAGTGTGACTGATTTTGATGGATGAGGGCAGTGCCGGCTCCCAGCAGATGCAGTCTGTCTGTCTGATGGTGCATCTGTTTTTCTGTCTGTTTCTGATTTTTTTGCGTGTGCATTATTGGGTCTGGTTCCTGCAAGTGTCAAAAATATTTACAGTTTAAACATTTGGGTGTGCGTTGGGTTCGTTAATGGATTTTCTGCTGGACTTGAGAGAGTAGGACAATTCGGTGTTACTGTTCCTAGTCCCGCGGTGGGACGAAAGGATCGTTTATCAAGTCTAGGTTATGGAGTCTCAAGTCAAGTCAGTATGTAGCATTTTGTGATTGCCTGCGTGAAGGTTCTGTTAGAGTCTGCAGAGGAGCAGAAGATAGGCATTAAAGAACTCAGCAGCTGTTATCATGGATGTAGGCAAACGGGACAGTTGTCAGCCTAGAAATTGAGTCAGGTAGCGTCAACTAATGATCGACTCCCAGCACAAAACAGACTCGACTTCAACAAGCACACGCAGATCTTACATACTGAACCTTTGAACAGAATACACTAAACTTTACACAAAATATTACGTTTTAAAATGTCTGTTTAGTGTTTAAAATAACCTTTCAGACCAAAGTGACCAGTTGTTACGTGCTATGCAACAACAGTATCGTCACGTCAATAAATATACCAATTAACATAATTTTTATTCTCTGGCTTGGGGAAAATATCAAGTCATTCGAAGTCAAGAGGCAAAAATCCAAGGAAAGTCACAGATCACAAGTGGTCCACGCCCAAGCCGCGTCAAAAGTCGTCCCAAATCCCTGACAGAATCTATAGAAGTTTACAATAAAGCACATGAAGATGATTTATCCACTAAATTATGCACTTTGGAATTTTCAGTTGGTTTGCAGTTTTTTTTTATTTATATCTTTTTTTCTTTTTTTTTTATACGACTTTCCTTTGTTTGCTGAGCAGATTACTGTTGGCAGTAAAAACATAAGGGCATATTATTGGAACTTCTTCAGTGCGTTTTTAAGAGCCAGGTGAGGTAGATAGTTCAGTGATTTCACTGTGGAATTTCTCTACATTCTGCCAGAGATTTTCTGCAGCGCTCTTTTTGTTTTTCATTTGGACTGGACTGACTCAAGGCCGACTGATTCTCAGTCTTTAAGAGTACTTGTTTGTTTGTTTGTTTGTTTGCCTGCAGTATTCTTGTACTCTCATATAAGCCTGTTCTTGCTTTTATTGTCCGTAAGAGTGTGCCTCTGTTGGTGTGTTTCAGAGAGTGAGTCATGCAACACTTTCACAAAGACCCAAAGTACTAGAACATACTGTATTGGTTTGACTGGCAAAAATAGCATCAAGGTTCTTTTTATTCTGTTCTTTATATCCTTGCTCAATCCTGATATACCTCTGTGTATCTATGAAAATCAATCTTTTCAGTGTTTCCTTGGCGTGTCTCTCTGCATTAATGTTTAGATATCTGTCCCATGGGCATTCGGAGATCTTTTTTCCTGCTTGTCATCCGTAGCTTTAATCTCGGCGTTTCCTGTACCCTCGGCCTCCTGTTCTTATATGTTAATCACGCCTCTCTCTCTTTGGGATTGCGATGAGAGCACAGGATATCGCTCACTTTACTTCTCCGTCTCTCTAATGTCAGTATAATGCCCTTTCGTGAATCACCCCCTTGCTTACACACATGCAAACACATTTAGTCTACCCTGGCAAGGCAGTACAAACTTACCTCACTTGTCACAGACCGCTTTGCAGTTGTAAATAAAGCAAGAAGCCTCATGTTCATCAGAGGCTGAGGCACACCGCCGCATTCATTCATACTTCCTCCATCTCTCCCTGCTCTTGCGCGAAGTTGCCTGCATATACAGTACAATAAGCATCACTATCAAACACACAACCTCTCCCACTCTTTTCTTGCATACCTTGTCTCCTCTCATCATATTCCTGTGTCTTCGTCTGTTTTTTCTCTTCTTTCATCTTCATCTCTTGCCCACACTGTACGTATAACTCCTCACTGTCTTGCGCATTACTCTCTCATCTTTTCCCAAACTCCACCCTGACAATGTTAGTGTTTTCCACTTCACTGCATCTGCCATTGCAGTAGCTTCAACAGAGGGAGACATTGTTTTTTTTTTAGTATTTGGTTTACCGTTGTGCTGTGACCCATGATAGAGAAGGGGTCGGGGAAGTTTGTTTGAAAATCAGTTTGTATAATTTATCATGGGGTACAATTTAGACAATTCATTCTGATGGATGGAAGCTGTACATTTTGGATTTCAAAGGCAGATGATCATGTATTTAATAAAGGTTCAGTGTGTAAGATTTAGGGCCGTCTTATATACTAATAATTCTGTTTTGACAGTAGCTCAGAACGGACTCCTTTTTTCTGTTTAACGGCGGGTTTCATCCAGACTTAAGCTGCACCACCATCACCTTCTGTGTTTGACTGTGGACCAGAGTTAATATCCTCTTAATAAAACAGCCCAGAATGGACAAACCAAACACTAGCTCCAAGAGGATGTTTCACATTTTCTGACCAGCATAGAGGAACGGTGAGGTGACGGGTATTCTGTAAATCTGCAACTAGACGCCACTAAATATTACACACTGAACCACTAAGAAAGGTGAAAGAGGGGTAACCAGCAGAACAGAACGAGAGATCTCTTGAATATAGCTAATAACGTTACGGTTAGAATGACCTATATGAATGTGTGATGTGTTTTAAATTGGCTCATTTTTGAGAT
Organism: Coranthus polyacanthus; assembly: GCA_037367275.1. Classification (NCBI taxonomy): domain Eukaryota; kingdom Metazoa; phylum Chordata; class Actinopteri; order Kurtiformes; family Apogonidae; genus Coranthus; species Coranthus polyacanthus. Next base: position 11,868,137 of record JAPQRN010000012.1, read on the forward strand.
AAATGGTGGAAGTACTTTTCTTTGACTATACATTGTTGTGAGATGCCTGTATCTCTGCTCACTCTCTCTCTCTCCGTCTGCAGCTCTCACCAACTGACAAGAGTTTAGAGTTTGACAGAGACTTCCGGATCAGGCACTATGCAGGCGATGTGGTGTAAGTATCTTAAAGTTTTATTTATTCAGAAAAGGCTTTTACTAAAGATTCGTGCTCTTTTTGCACATTTGTACAGTTTTATATATTCATGGCTCAGAGAGCTGCCTGCTGAAACCAAAGTCTTGTACTTTCTGGTATTTTTAGAGCAGAGGGTGGTTTGAACTCTCACCGTTATGTTTGTAGAGAGAAGTAAGAGCAGTGATCATTTACACTCACCTACTAGGTTTTTATGTATTCCCAAGTAATCGTTCATTAAACTGTTTATGTCTGTTTAACATGTTTTTGCATATTTTCTGCTCTCAAATAAGGGTGTGTTATCAATGTAACCACACGGTACTTTATATGTTATTACTTTGATCAAAGATTTCATAAGAAAATAAGTACTTTGTTGATAATTGCTGTATGCATCATACTTTAGTGCTCCAATTAGAGTTTAATGCAATATTTGGCCTGACTTCAGGCTTTAAGAGCAGGGTTTCTTCTGCCATAATTTATATTAAATAAATATTTCCAAATTGTTTATCAGTCACAGTGTAAGAAGAGCCATGTGTTTATATACTATAGCTGGTACATTCACTGTTTCAGCCTCCAATGGCTTTGGCAAATAATATGTATAATATATAGCACCATTCATATTACGCAATTATCTCAAGGCAAACACAAATAATAATTGGTAATTGTTCAAGGGAGAGCAGCCTCCCCCGCTGTTGGGTACAATAACTTATTTCAATAATATTCATCTTTAAAGTATATGATCCGAGTACATAATGAAGAATACGTGGCATTTTGTGAGCAAAACCAAATTTATGGAGCCTAAATCCACAGAACTGACTGAAGCACCGTTAGCACAAAAAAATCTAAATCTCCTCCAGTCATGTTCTCTACATTGAGTAATAATGTGTGTCCTTACGTTTACCACAAATAAGTTCCATGACTCATTAAAAAAATTGTTAAAATGTAAAAGTTGATGTAAAAATATGCCTTTCACCTCCCTCACTGAAAAATCCAGAATCTGTGAATATGTGTAGGTACTTTTCATTTCCAAACTCCTGACCTCGAGATGCTTCCTACTCTGATAAAAATCTGTTTTTGTCTGACTGCACTGAGCAGTGGTGGCTCCATGTTTTCACATTTCACATATGTGAAAGTTGCAGCCTACACGCTAATTGGTTGCAAAGTATTTCTGATGCAACAAATTCTGATCATATCGTATCCTGCCCCTTACACTCAGATTTCAGATCAGTCCAGGAGAAACTCGAGTTGACTCTGTCAGGATGTTTTCACATTCTTATAATTTTCTGCTCTGCACAGACACCATTCAGCACAGCGAAACTCAAAGATTACAGTGAAGGGACATGAAAACATACTTATTTTTGAGTGTAGGGGCACTTTAAATGAAACCACTTTCCTTGAGTTACTCCTGGATGTTGGGCAAATGTGTTGAAGGTTTTGAACTGTCTTTGCTCAACCTGTGGTCTTGAGGTCTAACAAATGACTTGATCTGACGATAGCCTGACTCTATTCATAAAATCCTTAAAAAGCTCCGGTAGCTGGGTTATCAATCTAAATTTGGCAAATGAAAGCACAACAGTAACATGTCAGAAAACAAAAAAGGTCATTAGATTATATTTGATACTTTTTTAATCCTAAAGGTAATTAATATTGTAATTATTGCCAATGTAAAATAATTGTTTAAAGGTTACTTTAAGCACAGCAGCTTTTCAAACTGTGATTTACAATGATTTTGCTCAGCCTGGCTGGTGTTTTAAAGCATCCGGTGTACTTTTTAAAGGGTCTAATGACATTCAGAATTGTATGACATTAAAAGTGACCCTTTTGTGAAACTGAATAACGCCATAAAGTAAAAAAAAAAACTTACTCAGCATACATTCACAGTCTTTTTTTTATTGTGCAACATCACCCTTAAAAAAGGCAGCACCACTTTCTATTCCCTTAAGTACTTGGACATCATTCAAATGAATAAATCACACACGCTAAGCCCCCAAAAAGTGCTGTTAGAGAAACGTGTTGAGCCCATTTGTGAGGGCTAAGTATCTGCCACCCAGGGGAGGACTAAGGCAGTGGAGCAGGTCCTGACTGGCAGTCTTGATTGATCCCTGAGCCACTTAGACCAGGCATGAGGCAAGAGTGCTCCTCACATCTCACAGCATGATTTATAATAGCTCAGTTTTTCATAGGAGGCTCGTCACGAAAAGCACACATTAAGTTAAAGCATATAATCACGTGGCTATGAAAATCCAAGTTTGTGACTAACCACATTTAAATGAATTCATTTGAACACAATTTTGCAAACGGTTTGTTTGGATGTTGATGTTAGAGGTTAGAGGTTAAGGGCAGTAAACAGGACAGTACAGTATGCGCAGACATAACAAAAGTGTGCGTACAGTACCCACCATGCATTAACCATCCCTCCTTTTCCCGCAGGTACTCAGTAGTGGGTTTTATTGATAAGAACAAAGACACTCTGTTCCAGGATTTCAAGAGACTGCTGTATAACAGGTACACACACACACAACCTCCACACCCTCTTCCTTGAGTTCCTCGCTGTACTTTGATTACATTACAGCCCTCTAGAAAGAACAACACAGGACTAGTACAACTAATCCTCACTCAGCTCCCTCTTATCCCCCTCCACCACTTCCACAATCCTCTGGTTTTCTCTGTAGCTCACATCGAATATTAATGTGATGCCAGGTCATTCCTAACCTATATGATGTGGGTTAGTGATGCTCTTTTGGTTTTGTATGAGTATATGTTTTGAATAGCAAGTCAGCAAGTTTTTTAATACAGAATTGTAACACAGTGTGATAGCATTGTCTGTAATTTTCGGTTTCATATATTTTTTTAATAATTTACTTATGCATGTGTTGTTACCACTTGTTACCTTTTTGTCTCTGTCCAGCTCTAACCCGGTGATGAAGGGGATGTGGCCTGAAGGGAAACTGAGCATCACTGAGGTCACTAAACGACCCCTGACGGCTGCAACACTATTCAAAAACTCTATGATCTCACTGGTGGAGAACCTGGCCTGCAAGGTGAGGGGTCAAAGCTGTTGCAACTGTCAAGTGACAAGCAAAATACATCCTGTGAAGCTGCAGATTAAACCTAGGATAGGAGGCATACAGTATGAAAATCCAAGCCCATTCTTGTGTGAATTTTAATATTACAAAACCTTTAATAGAGAAGAAGTTAGCAGAAGAGCATTGCATTGCCCCCTCAAATGTTCATATTGGCCAATATCAGAAAACACTAATGCTGATACTGATACATCTGTGATAAGACCACATTCATCAGGCATTCGTTAGATGATAAGCGTTCGGTAATGTTCCTATCTGGTACACTATTTAACACAGACTTGTTCAACTGAAAACTGCACAAAGGGCATGATATAGCCATTATCAAAGTGTCCTGATCACTTGTGTTTCCTTGTGTATGACAGTAGAAATCGGTGTTAGTCAAGCAGCTACAGGCTGGAAATGCCTGTAAGGTCCCTGCCCCTGCATGTACTGAACAAGAACATGTTATCAGTCAGCTTTGCAGGCTGAATACAGATTACATACATGAAATTGTTAACTCACTGTCGCCCACTGTAGGAGCCCTACTACGTTCGCTGCATCAAGCCCAATGATGTCAAGTCCCCTCTACTCTTCGAGCAGGAGCGATGCCGCCATCAGGTGGAGTACCTCGGGCTGCTGGAAAACGTCAGAGTGCGCCGTGCTGGTTTTGCATACCGTCAGACATACCCACGCTTCCTACAGAGGTATGTTGAGAAATATAATTTAGTAAATATAATATATTTCAGGGTAAACATATTATGATAAACTGTGTTTCATCAAATGGCACTTTTCCACTGCACGGGTCTCGCTCGACTCAATGTGACTCAACGCACACTTTTGGTTTTCCATCTGGCAGAGGTTGCAGATAGTACCTGGTGACTGGTGTGTTTTTGTACCACTTTCACTGTGGTTCCAAGTGAGCTCAGGGGATACAAAAGGTGACCTGAAAACACTGCAGACTACATTTCTGAAATGGCATTTTAAATTTGGCTACAGAACAGCAGCAGCTCAGGCCAGTGATCAGAGAAAAATAACTCCTTATTAAAGTGTAATTTATGTATTTGAGGTTGATGGCTGAAGAAACCAGTGAATTTAGCGCTCTTAATTTGTTTCTGTTGAGATGTGTTGAACTGTTTTTCTGCACCGTATTGAGTTAGAATAGTGAAAGAGTCTGAGCTGAAGAATTAAATTAAGATGATTAAGATTCATTTAAAGTAAATATATTATGTTGCCGTTCTTTAATGATTGAAGTTCAGTGCGTTAGAGTTGGGTTTTTAGATAGTTAAAGGTTGCTTCTTGGACTAGCTTGAAAATCTGGGTAGGGAAGTGTGTAAATAACACCTCTTCCCACAGCTCGCATCTGTTAATGTTCTGAACAAAGACGCTGAACCCCTGAAGCTGTACATTGGCCCACCGTGAAGGATATTACATGACACGTCCTAACTGTGGGGTGTAAATATGTGTTGTGTAACCCTCATCTAGTCTCACACCTAACCAGTGTCATCTAAGGCAGATATCACAAAATAAGCTTTTACCCTTATTTTCCCTCTTTGGAATGAGGAGCTAAAGGAAAATTAAAACATTCGTTTTGTCACTTCCACAAGCTTAATATTGCCGTCCTTTTGACCTTAACTAAAAGCACCCATAATAAAAACACACAGGCTACATTATAATGAATTACTTGAGAGACGGGGATGCAATCGATGTCATATTTCGAAACTGTGTCGCAGATTTAATGTGATAAAGTGAACAAATTCATTATGTAGTTAACAGTCGGCCTCAGTGACTCATGCATGACTCATGAGCTCATGTCTGACTTTAAATCTGTTTTTTGTGCAATTTATATTAATATTGTATTTGTCTTTTAATTAGAGTGACTGGAGTGTCTTAACTTTGTAAAGACACACACAGTCTCTGACCAAGCTACATAATATATAGTGAATGTATACATATACACAATACTAACACAAATAATGGTGGTGATGCCCTTGTTTCCCAGCTGTCACATCCACCCACCCACTGACCTCACAGACTGTATCAGGGTGGACGGAGGATTAAGTAATGTGTCTTTTGCATAACATGCGAGCAAGTCATCTTACTCTGTAATGCCATTTCATTTGGTCTTACATCACAGCCTTGCCAGTGGGTCAGCTGTGAAATGATAAGTAACGCAGTCTGTTATAAGGGAAAAGGCTCTTTTTCTTTTGGAAGGCAGACAGCATCACTTATGTCTGGCAACAGCCTCTTAAAGTTGTTCATTTCAGAATAATTAATTAGCTGAATTTGTGCATGAGACACACTTGCCTGTAAAAGGGCCCGTGAGAAACATGAAAATTTAAAAATGTTTGTCCTCAAACTTGTGAATAGTTTAAAATGCTAATGTTTTATCCAGTATCAGTGACAGCCTGTCAGTGTCCCTCATCTCTGAGTCTCTCTAATGTCCTTCTGTCAAAACAAATCATAAGAGCCTCTTTTCTTGACGGGTATATCAGTCCAAGATGGACTTTTAGTTCTTGGCAATATCACAGAATGTTTTGGGACAAACTCCGCTCTGGTGACCATCCATCAAAACTTGCCTAAAGCCTGTTTACACTAAGGATTCTTAAATTAGTTCAGCTTATGATGAAACTCAGTCTCACCTATTGTCGGATTTTTGCAGCTGTCTTCCAAGGCTGTGTTAAGCCATAAAGTGGATGAATTTGCAAGGGAAAAAAACAAACCATATAAGCTTGTTTTGAAAAGCTTATTACAGCATAAAACCACTTTAAACACCTAACTGGACGATACGCTTTCTGTGCCAGGCTGTAGACTTTGCGTTTCCATATTTGAAAGTGAAAGTAAGTGTTTCTTATTCCTCGTCTAGATACAAGATGATCTCAGAGTTTACATGGCCAAACCATGACTTGGCATCCGACAAAGCTGCCGTGAAGGGTCTCCTGCAGGCCTGCGGCTTTGACCATGACGTGGCCTATGGCAAAACCAAGGTCTTCATTCGCACTCCACGGACCCTGTTTAGCCTGGAGGAGCAGCGGGCTGAAATGGTCCAGAGAATTGTCCTGTTTCTCCAAAAGGTGAGAATTTGCCTGCTTCAAGATACATGTAGCTTTCCCACTCCTAAAACAACGGCACATAACTATAAATGACCAATGCATGCAGTTGGAAATTAAGAATGTATTAAAAAGAAAGAAAGACGTGCCATAAGTTATGAGAGAAATGATTTGAGTCTGCATTAAATATTTATCCATTGGTTCAGAGCTGAAAATTCAACGGACTATTTCTAAAATCTCAATATTTTTTGTCATTATCACGGATACTTTTTATGTTTTGTTAAATGTCTTTTGAGTTTTCCGAACCCAGTGAAGTTAGCATAATTTAAAATGTTTGATTAATTATGAAAGAGTCTTTATTCACAAATATCCGTTACTGTGAATTCAACTGATTGCCGGTAACAGGCAACTATCATCTGATTAGAGCCTTGCAACAAGATCACGGCGATGATCTGGTTTCAAGGACTAAATCATGTTCTGATTGAAATTCAGCAGGTCTTCTTCTGCATATGAATAACCTTAGAGACTAGAACAACTCTGTCTGCACTCAAATTTCTATACAAGTTCTACAAGCGCAGAGGTATTTTTGGAGCTGAGATAATCTTGTATTATTAGCATTATTCTGTCTCAGGGTGAATGTCTCCGTCTCCCATGTTTCTCCCTCTCTGCTTGAGAATTTTCACCCACGCATGCTTGTTAAATTATAAGACGGAAAAGTGTAGACCTGCTGTAGATATTCTAACGTTATACGTGTTAAATTTGTATGCATTTTTAGTTAGAGTTTGAGCCTTGACATACATGATTTAAAAGTGTATTTCCGATTTGTCCAGACAGTTTATTTAACATGCCAGTAAAACATCTCTCTTGTTTTCACTTTGTTGGTACTAAATTAGCCACTCTGACTGCTATTTGGCCCGGCCAGTGCACTGTAAAATTATAAGATTTACTTTACCTCAAGATTAATTATGATAGTGATTGATTATGTTGGCAATTAGGTCTAATACATTTTAGAATAAAACAGAATTTACTCTTGTTTTATTAACTTATTCTCTCAATCAGAAATGATTTGCAACATCTGACATGAATATTGATCTCTCTGCATATTTAGTGTCAGTTGGTGGTGATAATGCGTCGCTGGTTTGATGACACCTTTAGGCGAGATTCCCCGTATTTCGATGTGATCATGGTTCGGGCCTGACGTGTGTTAGATCGACACGCAGAGCAGAAATCTGTTCGATTGATGGATGAAAAGGTTGGCCTGTAAGCACAGAGGAAAATGTTTTGATTTGTGAGCACATTGTTAACACTATGTTCAGTGTTTCCCATTAATTTCTTAGCTCACCATATTCTTAATTTTTCCCCACTGTAGTTCCACAGTGAACCTACACTATTTTCGCACTTCCCTGAAGATCAGTTGGATTGAAACATTGCCTACATAAGAGAATTAACTAAATGGTCTATTTGGAGCCCTGCTGTGTGCAGACTGCAGACTCTTTTGTTACTTCTCATGATAATATAAAGGATCTCGAACATTGCACCGTTGCTTTAGCAAAGAATCTGTTTAAAACCAGCTGAACACAATCTGAACTCGCTGTCAGTCATCATGACTTAGGTTACTAACAGAATAACAGAACGCTTTTATTGCTGACAGACTCTATGGAATCACTATGAAATTACTTTAATACATGCATTAGCCTAGCAATATTAATGATTTTAAAATGAATATATGGAAAGCATTTTTTTTTTTACACCCGCTATCAACCAACCAACCAATACTTGGTAATGTAAGCTCTTCTCATTGATTAACGCTCTTCATACTCTTCAAACATCATGAAGGACTTTGTCAGTTGTGCTTTTAAAGACTGTTTCTCCGACATGTTATTGTCCATGTGTGCAGATTCCTCCACACCATGTTGCTTGTCTACCTTTCTCAGTGACTATCTCAGACATGAAAGGGTTACCCAGCCAAATTAACTTCAGTAGAGGATTGATTGGTTGACCTTTGTATTGATCTGAATGACCCTCAGTGGGCTCTTCCCACAGACTTACCAGACAAGTGTTCCTACTATCCCTCAGGAGAATCCTATCTAACGCTTGCATCTCCCAGGATAGACTGGCTTTAATAACAAAGGGAAAGCCCATAGGAAGCTGCTGCTTTTCCACCAAAACAAACATCACAGCACAGCAGAGGTGTGGGCGCATGTCTATTTAATCTTGCCCTCTGTCTGTGTTTAGACAAGTGGAGGCACCTATGCACTATGTGGGAATGCGAGACATGTATGTGCACCCGTGCTATTTGTACATGGTGACACACAATCAAATAGCGCTGTGACAGCAACATTGACTCTGGTGTCTGTCATGCAGCTTCTCCAATAAACATCTCAGACTGAGGCTGATATCCTGCGCCAAACAATCCCCTTATCAGCACCTGGCACACCATCCTGCCTTATGCCAGCCAGGACCTTCGTGCCAGGACTGTGAGCCCATGACTGAAACTCAGCCACACTTCTTCTCCTTGTGTTTTCTGCATCTATTCACAGTATTGCTACTTTTGTGTCCTTAAATACAGTCTGTGAATCTGTGCATCCCCTCAGTACATTACTCGTAGTGCTACTGCCCACCCAAATCAAAGAATGTCGCGGTTTTCTGAAGCTGCACTCTCATTTTAGCCCTTAAATTACCATAACCTCTTCTCTTTGAGGAGGGGGGGTAGCGAAAGGAAAGGGAGGAGGGGTGGCGGCTCCTGCTCAGCTCCATTTAATCCTGCAGCTCTTTCCATCCTTCAGTCCTTTCTTGTTGTGCTCTTCCTCATCCTCCCCATTTTAGTAATTTCTCCATTGTTGTGCTACATTTGCTTTCTAGCTCAAACAGTCCACCCAAATTCATTCACTCAAATTTCTGACAGTCTGGCCTGAAGTGTATATCTCTGAGTATTCTGAGTGTTTTCTTGCTTTAAATGTGTATGTGTATAATCCAGCATTGACAACACAGAGCCCTACCAATATTGGACCAGGAGCAAATTTGTACAACTTTAGGGAATGGCAGTGGAATCAAATGGACACAAAAATGGTAAAAAAAAAAGAAAAGAAAAGAAAAAAGAGCACACAATAAATACAAATGTTATAAATTATACATAGACCACCCCCACCTTCCCTCAATGTAAAATGAATATTTCATAAATTCAAGCTCAGCCATCCACATCACAGTAACTGTCTGCACTTGTCAGAGCTGCAATGGTGATGGGAGAAGAGAGCCCCCCTGTGTATTCTGAGCCACAGCCTTAATTGCTTTCCAAAGCTTTACATAGTCTCCATGTAACAGTAGGTTTATCAGCCGTAGAAAGTGTTATGTCTTGGCTAGTCAGCTTTCACGGCAAATCCACAGGGGGCTTGTCTGGGCAGGAGCTAAATACAAATGTCTAAAGGATAAAGACTTTTACTTTATTATTTTCTACTGTTTCCCAGTGGGTAAGACATGTCTGGAGGCAATAAATTGTGCAGCGCTTACTAAAATCTTGTTTTGGGAAAAAATTGAGAGGAGTGAGTTATCTGGGGTGAGCCCTTATATGAATACCAGGCTCCTCAGTGCAAGGCTAGCACTGCTGCTTGTCTGCTTAACTGTCCAGAACTGATCTGTCTCTTCCCAGACCTCAGCAGAAACATTATCTCTAAGCCCCTGATCCCCTCTGAACCTGCAATGCATTTAGTTATCATCCAGAGCTGTTACCTTTAAAGAAAGACACTGTAGCCGATCAAGCGATTGTTGTTTAACTTTTAGTGGTTCTGCTGCTGGCTTTAAAGAAAGAAAGTAGAAAGAAAAAAAAAAAAAAACTTCAGTTTTTCGAGACGGCTGTGATGAGGAAACGTTTTGCTCTCACTCATTTGCTTTCAGTGGGGTATAAAACATTTACTCATCCATCATCTCTCCACTTTGCCATTTAAAATGGAACAAACGACTTGATTCCCTGAACATTCTGTCTTGTCAAGTTTCTTTATATAAGACCTTTCATATGACAACCTTAGACTCAATGTGCTTAAAAATAAAGGTACGTACGTAAGGCTTTACACGTGTAAGATACACTTATACATGCATATACTTCGGTCTGTTTTTAGAGATGACTATGACGAGGAAATGTTCTGCTCTCATTTATTATTTTTTAGTGGGGTGTGAAACATCTGTCTAGTTTGGCGTGTGATTTCCAAAGCATTTGCCAAGTCAAGCACATTTCAAAACAAAAAAAAATACACAGCAAATACATGTCAAAAGCATAAAATATATACTGTATGTAACATACATACTATAATCTAATTCAGCAATATTTTTTTAAAAGTACTTTAGAAAAAAACAGCATTCAAAGCAGCTAAATCGAGTGTAAATGTTTTTTGAAAGAATTTCACTTTTATGCTTTTTTTACTTTTAATACAGTAGCATCACAATATTGTTTTTTGCGGCTGAGACTGTAACAGTGAGTTTCCTTGGCAACTAATATTTGGTTCCAATCCAAAGTGTACAGATTTTCTTTATTTAAATCCCACTCGTCAATCCTCACGGAATGAGTCTTCTCTAAGAAGTGTTCTTTTGTATCCTGGAGTCAGTGATCGGCAGTACGGCCGTTGTATTCACTGCAGCACTTCTTTGTTGTTGTTATTTCTGCGTGTCCTTCAGACATGTGAGAGTAATATATGTGCGTGCTTTAAGCTTCTCCTGCTGACCCACGGCAATATTCCTCCAATCTTTACTCGCCCCATCCAATTGATGGATGAGCCATCCAGAGCCATTCAATTTAATCCTCAATACTGTCTCGTTTCATGAGCCTGCATTGTTCGAGATCAGTTTGAATGCATTTGCTTCACGTCATTAGAGTACATTAGCCCGGAGCTAAAAAATGTAAACTGACATAATTCTGGGAGTCAAGATGGGAGAAGAAGGGGATCAATGTCGGTATAGTAGTGTTAGTAGAGATGGTGGGGGTGTGAAGCTCACCAAGCACTTTATTGATTTATGATAATGACCGCTGGCCTGTGATGTGGCCCAGTGTCTCCCTATGACAGCCTGTGGTCAGAGCACATTGCCTCTGCACTAAATTGTGTCACACACTGTTGTTTGTGCCTCCCTCCGCCCACCATGTGTATCGAGCATGTCACCGGAAAACCAGCTCTGTATCCCCAGTGGACGTAGAAACTGACCCATTCAGCAGCAGTTTGCAGTGGAGGGTGTCAGACCGGCCTATCTGTCTTTCCATGTTGAAATTTCAGTTATTCTTTTTTTTACCCCAAGGTGACAACAGGGTGAAGAGTTATTTGTGTGATTTGGACTGGACCTTTACAATTGTAAACTTCGCAGACTGTTGTAGCAGTTCGACTACTGTCCTCTGTTAGAGCTACAGTCCCAATAGGGTTGTCGCAGCAATTGAGCTTTAGTTGACGATTAACTGTCATAGAAATAAAAGCAACTACAATTTAATTTTCTTCTTCTGTTCATTATACTCCACTAACATAAGCCTAACAATAGTTTATTTATACACATACAGTGCATCTAATGAAGATGAAGAAACATTTATTGGAACTGAAATGCATGAATAAAAATTGCATATTTGCCTTCAGGGTTTGTGGATCTGACACAATTAAATTAAATATTGAGTATGTGAGATTTGTGTGAAATTTGTGAGATTCATATGAAATTTGTCGGTCGTTGACATTGTTGTCACTGGCTAACTTCATATCTAAGCCGACAACTGCATCTTACATCCATGATAACAGCCTGTACACTGATTTTTATGCAGAGGACTCAGGTTCACTCCCTCTTCAGTGCCTCTCCTCTGCTCCTCCGCTACTGCAACAGTGTATCCCACTGCCTACTGTTAGAAATGGAATTAGCGAATGTCAACACAGACTCCAACACAGACTTCCCATAAGCACATGAGGCGTACCAGTAGAAGTTAAGGACCTGGAGATGAAGTGGGTATAACAAGATAACAACATTAAAAGAGCACCAGTCACATCTCAAACAGAGGAAAATGATGTAGAAATAGTGATGGAAATGTGGCAATTCTGTTGTCGCGAACGGAGATTATTATCATGATTATGCAAAATTATGTTTGCTCAAATAATTTAAATAAAGCATTTATGTAATGACTGTGTCAGGCCTAATTCTCACCCCTTTCTTTAAAGACATTCAATAGCTGGTAATAGGACCTGCCCGCTTTGTTACTTAACATCTCAAATGAAACCGTACACCTCCTCCAGTATTAACAGCCACCCTGGCATGTATGATTTGTGAATGCTTTTACGCAGTGTGCGTTTCAAACCGGCCACCCCCCTGAATAGTAACCCAGCAATCTGTCCTGCTTTGTTGCGAACGAAAGATCCCCAATCGGTCTTTGATGAGCTCATAAATTCTGCGCCCCGTAGCATGGTGAGGGCAGGCTCCATGATGGCAGAGTCTCTAAAAGGATGATCAGATGGCTTTATTGGGCAGCAGAGTAAGGGCAGACCGTCAGGGGCCTTGTTATTGGCCTGATTTATCCACAGTCCCCCGAGTGTCATCTTCATCAGCTCACCACCGTCATCGCAGGCTGTCTGCGCTTCTGTTTGAGTAGCAGGAAATGTGTTTGTGCCCATGTGTGTTTTGATGGTGTTTACGGGTGGGCGGTTCGATGGCTCCATCGTACTTCTAACCTCTTCCTGCTTTCCACCTGTCACAAACCATAATGAGGCTCCAAAGACAGAGAAGACGGTTTATATCTGCAGTTATCTGATTCATTGTTGTTTTATAGCCTCTTTGCTCTTGCTTTGTTTTTGAACCTCCAGACCCAGTCGTTTACAGTGTAATTAATGATTTGTATCTTAGATAAACACAGTTGTTAGTTTGGCATTGCTGCATGCCATGTGGATTATGGGCTCTCACTGAAAATCCCCTTTGGTCTGTCTGGTCTGTTACTTAGTTTATCTTATAAGCGCATATTAGAAATGTGAAAGGTTCATATGCTAAGAGGTTATTCTGTAATAAACATAAAAAACAGAATTATAAAAAGCCAACACATAAAATTATAAGTTTATACATAACATATGCTGCTTTACACATAAATAAAATAAGAAAAAAATAATACACTGCAATCAAAGTCTACAGTAGACCAGCTCTCCACTGAAAACATGTGTAGTGCCATAGTATGCCAGAACCTCAGTATTTTCCAGTAAAACCACAGACAATGGGCCCGTTTAGTCATCGTATTAGGAAGGCAATATTAATTATTATTACCTAGAGTTGCAGTTTCAAATCCCAGCTTCACAATCTATATGACCAGTAATGTTTGCTTAAATGCAGGCTCTGCATATCTCTTAATCAAGTCTAAATTAAAAAAAAAACCTCTTAACTTTGATGCCATACAACCAATACAGCTACAGTCAGTCACTGAAACGCAGTCATTCCTCCCACTGCCGTCACCCTGAGCATGTGGGAGAGTCATCTCGGGGGTCGATTAGTGATGAATATGTAGTTGCTGCTCCTTCCTCATTCTCATCTATTATGTATCAGAGACAGTGCAGCATGAAGGAAACACAGGATAAGGTCATCAGCTGCCATATTGCAGAAGAAGCGCCATTTGAGACTTACAGTAACATCGGATTTGAAGTGCTATTTTTGTCCCTGAGTAGCTATTGATTTCTTTGCATAAATATCTTTAAGACGTCTGTGCTTTCTGATGCTGTGGTTTTTCAGCCATGCTGCTTTGTTCTCTTGACTTGTAAATATTAACAAAAAGCTTTTGAAGAATTTGAGGTTTTATGCACAGAAATGAGGCCAGTAGACTTCATAGTCTATTAGATGATGCCCTGCGGGATTTCTGAACTTTTTAGGCTGATGGAGCTGATCTCAGATTACTGGACATCCTGCTTGATTATATAAACTTTAGGGCTTCGAAGATCCGAATTAAACTTTCCGTCTGCATGACCAGGCTGGCTTGGTGATTAGATGGCTGACTGGCCCTCTCTTATTGATCTCTGTGCGATTTAGCTTCTTAAGAGGCCACCCTCTTTCCAGTTCAGCAGTGATGCTGTGAACAAGGCAGTCCTTTAAACAGAGATCATTCAATTATAGTGCCCCAGCTGACGTGTCTTCATGGTACATTCCTTTAGTACAAACGTGACATTTCACATTAGAATATAATGTCAAAGTAAAACTAAAACACACACATTTGCAGCTGATATACACTCGTTAATCCTCATCCAGTAACAACGTGAAGCAGTCTGCTGCTTCCATATTTTAGTGGCGCATGACTTATAATCTTCTCTGCCAATTATTACACCACTGGTCTCATCAGGTGAAAGCTGCCTCCTCCACAGTTTCAATATGCAAATGCAAGAAATCCTTATCTTTGCCACGGGCCACCCCCACACTTTGAAAGATTAAATATTCATGATCCCCATGATTACTGTGCATTACAGTGAGATGATATCCAGGAGGAAACCTCCAGTCCCGCGCGCAGTGCTGTAGTGCCTTTAATTTGTTAGGTCGCCGAGAGTAAGCATGCTCATAACTGGTTCTACACATTCATTCAAAATGTTTAGTTACAGTGCACTAAAAAACTTTAAATAATGTGCATAATTGAATAAGTGTGTGTGTCGGACAGAGGAGACGGTAAAATGGGAGCATATGGTGGTGATTTTAGCGAGCCTGGATCAGGAGTTATGGCTCCCCGGGGTCCCACTTACATCTATTATTCATGCTTTAGAGGGTCTGATAGCCACTCAGCCTATTTTTGGTTACAGGCAGACTTAGGGTTCCTTACTGTGGCCCCTATTTTATTCTAATCGATATTGTTGAAACATTGCAACCACTGATATTACATAAAAATGTAATTATATAAATCATAATGATGTTTAATGGAAAACAGTAATTTCTCTGTGTAAGTCTTGGTAGAGTCAATATTCTGCTTTATATATATATCTATATTCCAGACTGTATCTCCTTGCATGTTTATATCGTAGGTCAGAGGTTGTTTTTCTTCGAGGTTAGCTTTTATCACCGGCCAACACTAAAAATTGCCCAGTGAGTGGTGGATATTCAACTTAATAAATAATAAGTAAAGTCCTTTGTGTTAGAAGGCAGCAGAGCAGCACTGGTATTTTAAGCCTGTAAAAATGTGTTTTACCTCATAACTGACAGCAATTAGATGCATTTCCAACTAATATATGGATATTTTGAGCCTTTATTTGATAACTAATAGTGGGCAAAGAGAGGGGAAATGAAAGCAACAAATGTCATCCAGACCAGACCAAATCAAACCAGCTCCCTAATCACTCAATTACTGGGCTGCTCTGCATTCTCATTATGTTCTCCTGTTTCTCCAGGTGTGGAGGGGCACCATAGCCAGAATGCGATACCGCCGCATGCGAGCAGCCCTCATCATCCTGCGAGCCTATCGACGCTACAAAGTCAAATCCTACATCCGTGAGGTCAACCGCCGCTTCAAGAATGTGAAGTCGATGAAGGACTACGGCAGGCATGTGAAGTGGCCCGCACCTCCAAAAGTCCTGCGCAAGTTTGAAGATGCACTCAGGAGCATCTACAACAGGTATGCATAGAAATAAAAGAAGAATACGTTCCGAATGATAAATAAAGTTTTAGCGCAACAGTAATTATCAGCAGATCGCACCATCATTGTTTCTGAGAGAGAACAAATATGTGTCTATTTGTTAACCAGCCTCATTAAATTATTGCTGCCATGAAATAATTTGCTAAATGGATTATCTCGAAATGGCATTTAATTGGCCTGTCACTAATATAGATAATATTTTTATAGATAACATCACTTCATCTGTAACCCTTAGGGGTCTGGGTTTTTTTTGAATACTCTTGAATACCTGAATGCGCCACTTAAAAAAATATGTTTACGATGGCAGTGTTTTCAGAACAACGTACCCTATATGATCAGAAAACTGTTTTTTATCTTTGGCATACTGTATTAAGCATAACATGCTGTCTTTACTATCAGAAAGACGAACATGCTCAATGAAACATTTTAAAAGCTGAAAATGTAAACACAGTTTCCAGCTTTTTGTGCTAGTGTAACCTTATGAACAGTACGATTGGGGTCAGTTCACTCCTGTTTGTACCATTTCAAAGGTTCAAAATGTTAGCATTTATTTTACATCGTTTGATTTGGAAATAGAGGATGGAGAACATTGAAATATATATTTTTAATTGCTGTGTTTTGAAGAAAATCTCTCTTTTTTGGTGTTACTAAAAGTAGATCTGAACCGCAAACAGAAGAGGAAATGTAGCCTCAAGTGTAATTTTACATCCAGATGTGTCCTTTTGAAGCAACTTACACATGTTTCCTTCTGCCTCGGGCTCACACTGGGCATTGATTTTTCTTCCACCATCAAAGACTCATCACTGTCTTTTATCCCAACATTTATTTGCTTTCTTTTTTTGGAGCACAGTTAAAAAATAGCCTTCCTGCAGAATGATGTCGGCTGTCAGGACCAGTGAGTGAAAACAGAAGTACAGTAACAGCCGGGGTCTCTTCGAGTCGTATCATTCACCCCACCTGCCTAAACCAAAACCTTGACGGTGAAAGTCAGTTTTCCTCAGATCTTAGATTGCTCTTTGTGTTCTTCTGTGTTTACCTCCAGGTGGTGGGCATGGACGATGATCAAAAGCCTTTCTCCAGAGGAGGCCCTGCAGGTGAGGGCCAAGGTAGCCAGCTTGGAGGCGCTGAAGGGCCAGAGGGCCGACTTGGGGCTGCAGAGGGCCTGGGAGGGAAATTACCTGGTGAGTAAGTGGGATTAGAGGCTTTGAGAATGGGGTGGGTGTAATATTACCTGTGGTTTATAGCACAAAGGAATTGAAGACGATAAGAAAAAAAGGTGAGATTTGACTGCGATGTATTTTTGTCTTTGCTCTTTGTGCAGGAGTGTTTCGATCATGCATAGATTCTGTGCATACTTTGCTACAAAGAATAGCACATCATCCAAGAAGGCAGAGTGATAATACTGAGGCTTGTATACAATAGGGGACAATTCTGCAAATATCAATGGTTTGGAAAATAGTGTACAGATAAAAGCAGCTGAGTCATAATATTCTATTTGTGTGCAAAACGTTGAAGCTATATAGACAATAATGCAATCACAGAATCTTAACAGCTACATTTCTGCAAGGATGTAGGTGCCATAATCTATTTATGTCCATTCATAATATGTTACAATAAATTCTGATTAAGGTGCGTAATTATTTCTGTACTGTAGGCATTCATCCAGAAGACTGTACTGGCTACAAACATTCATGTATCTAAGCTAATACTAGCTAAATAAAGTTCACATGTATAGGTATATATTTCTAACCTTCATTCAAAAACAGAAATAGTTTTGTATGCAATAAAAACATACTAAACACAATACATTGACAAAAAAACAACTTAGATATATGGTCATTTATACAGTTTGCAGATCTAGTTCTAGGTGAGTTACTAATACTGTTGGTTTAAAATTATTTTCAGAAATTAAACAAGTTTCAAAAGAAAAGTTAAATAAAGCCGAGACTGTAACTTCAAACTTATATACGTTATACGTCATACGCTTATTACAATGTATTGATTCACTGAGTAATATTCTAAAATATGGAAATAAATTCATCGAATTCACATTCCCAGGATCGTTTTCTGTAGCTTGTAGCTGCCACACATTCAGTGACCATTCTGAGGTTTAGTTCCATCTCCAATTTCTATGGTTTCTACGTTCACTTGTTACCCTGCGTTACTGCGTCTGAAAAACCAGAGCGGCGTGTTGCGATCTAAAAGGCGTGTCACAACTTGAGCGAGAGTGTGTGTTAACAGGTGTTCTGTTTGTTGTGATTGACAGAAGAGAGACAGACCGGATACAGCTGCGTCGTTCACATTAGTCTCCAGCGAGCTGCAACGAAAGGACAAATTTATGAGAGTTCTGTTCTCCTGCAATGTTCGTAAGGTAGGAGGCTAAAGAGTACACACACACACACACTTTTTTCTCTGTGCAAAAAAGCAAATAAACCCAACTGCTCCTGGTTTTATACCGTCTCCCTGCAGGGTGTTTAGATGTGTGTGTGTGTTTGTGTGCGCTTATCCTGCGGGGTGAATAATGAGGAGCTTTGTGTTTCCCAGATCAACCGTTTCCACAAGGCAGAGGACCGAGCTGTGCTCATCACTGACCGCCACCTGTACAAGATGGACCCCCTGAAGCAGTACAAACCCATGAAGAGCATCCCCCTCTACAACGTACGGCTCTTGGTTCAAACAGAGGTTTAATAGCATGTTGATGCAGCTTTATAGAGGTTTTAGGTATTAGCCTAATAGAAAATGAAGTAGTTTTCTAGAGACAAAAAAGCAAAGCAGTTGATGGGTTGTTGATTATTGAGTCTTTTTTATGCTTGAACTGAGAGCAATTTATGCAGAATTGCTTTTGATTTGCAAGTAAATCAACTTGGCTTTTTAAAAACTTGGATGGGTTGTTGACTATTTTATAGCCTTTTTATAGCCAAGTTCTTTGCAAATACTAAATAAGTCAGCTCCAATTATGTTGGGATTCTCTTTCCCTAATTCTCTAATATTTTCAGTTTTCTTCTCAACCTGCATTTTATTTTAAAATGTTTTTACCCAAGGTCAGTAAAAAATGACTGCTCTCAACCGGAATTGCTTAAATATAGATTTTTTAATAAGAGGTCTGTGTCCGACTGATAGAAGAATTTATTCGATTCTTTGCTGCAACAAATGGTTTATAAATCTCCGGCAAACTTTTATTGCTCTTTTTTTTATACAGGAGTGACGTCTAGTTTTCATAACTAACACTCGAATAACCGTCTGTTATTTGTATCCTGCATTATATAAAAAAAAAAAACTATAAGAAAGCAATTTGAGTGGCTTCCTGAAGCTTTTGTGGAGGTGGCAGCTCATTAGCTTACACAGACAGAATCATCTCTGATTTCCCACCAGCCTATGATCCTGTGGCAACATGTCAATATGCAAAATCTCCCCGCAAGCTCTACAATTGGCTGGTTTTAATTTATATTCACGCTGTGATAGGCCCATTAAGGCTGCAACATGCACACAGCACATGAGGCTGTTTCCATGGCAAATGTGTCCTGTGTGTCTGTGTGTTTTGACTTTATGCTGCAGTTAGTCACATACATGGTTCATTCATATTTTTGTTTTTACATGCCTTTTTTTAATCTTTCTTTTCTCTTTTCTTTTCCTCGTTTCCTTTTCTATTTGGTCAAACTTTACTTCCAAGCTTTAACCCTAAAGCTAAGTTTTGACCATTAGACACATTATTTTTTTTTAATTAAATAAAATAACTTTACTTACCAAAATATCCTCACTTTTGACCTCACAAAGCTAGTTCTCCGAGAGTAAATAAACCTATTGAAACGCTGTGACTAAAACGCTTAATTTCCAATTCATGAAAACAAAGAAAGAACAGAATGCAGCAAACAACTGCTTCCTGATCTTTCTTCCACCTACACCCTGCTAATGCTTACACAGAACCGGATGACTGACCTTGGAGGCGGGACAGAAATGAGGAAGGAAGTGAAGGTGTAATATATTAATCTCTGAGGCAGATGTGTGCCTGTCATCTGGTGAAATGAATGAGGTTTGAGAGCGGTGTGCTGTGACAACTGTGACAAGACGCCCCAGTGTTCAATCTGACAAAGTGACAAGAGCGAATTAGAAAGCTTGGGGATGGACACCTAAACCTGTATCGCTGCATCTGGAAATGGAGAGATGGAGCCGAGGCAGATGGTGTCAGAAAAGATGAGTAAATGGCGATTTTACTCAGTGTTCATTCAGGGATGACTCACCTGCACAGAAATACACACAAAACAAGTTAATAGATGGGGATCGATCCTTTAAACGAGGCATATGGGAAGGCATCAGGTTTGTAGGAGGATGAGGGGGCAAAGGGGTTTGCATCTTTCCTGCATCTTTCGAACAGTCATGGAGCAACATTTACATTGTACGCACGGAAACATGCCTACAGTATGTACACATACAACCACAGATATGCTGAAGAGTGGATTTTACAGATTGAAAGCTGTTTTTTCTACAGAGGAGCACCTCCTCTTGGTGGTTCTTGAAAAACCCAAATGTGTGACAGGTGCAGAAATACAATACTGCAGGTTTATAGTCACACTTGTGTCAAGTATCAGGTATAAAGCAAAAGTCTTTTGGACCAAAAGATCATATGAATTGCAGCATTTATTTTTACTCTAAATAATGGTTTCTGTACATAATTTCATTCATCTTTTTCTTTAGTAGCATGTCCGTTATTATAAGTACTGCCTTGTCAGACATTTTACTCAGTAAATGTCCAGGTGCAGGCATCAGTGAATATTTCAAGGTGAAAAAGTGTAAAGAATTAAGAGAAAGAAAGAAGGGTGGTGAGAAGGTGAAAAAGGAGGAGACAGAGATAGAGATGTAGGCTGAGAGCCACAGCAGTGTGACATGGAGCAATCGATCGGAGAAGGTCAAACAGAGGGGAAAGCTGTTAGCTCATTGTTGATTAGCGCTGATAGGCTAACACTACACCATCCTCTTGGCTGCCCTATACTGTTTATTTACTGCTGCTCCTGCAGGGAAGCAAGAGGGGATAGGCAGGCTGATAGATGGCTAGTGCTACTGAGGAGCCACCGACTGTCTGCCAGAGGATTTATATGCCAATTAATGCCTGCGCTGCAAAACTGAGATCATTACACTGCATAAGTGTATTCTCATGGTGACTCTATGAATCTTTTCTTGATAAAACAAATTCTGTTGGAGAACCGGTGGAACATCCAGTCGGCACCTTCTCTCACCATTTCTTCTCTCCTTTCCAAGTTGCATTTTCCATCTTTTTTTTTAAATTTTTTATTATTCCTTCCTCCTCCACCCATCTCCACCTCACCCCTCTCTCCCTATGTAGTGCCCCCCCCCCTCTCTCTGCTGCTTCTCTCTTCCCATTGTTGTCATGCCAACTTCCCAGGAGACATTGTTGTCATGGATACCGAGCAGCAGGGCAGATCAGCTGATGTCTGGTGTCGTTCAGGCATGTGCACAAATCGCTCTCCTGTATGTGCAGCCTTTTCTTCCCATTTCCCAGTGAGGCTTATTTGTGACCCCTCGAGCTCACGTTCTCCTCACACTCCTTCTCGGCTGAGTTTTGATTTTTTTTTTTTCCTTTTCTTTCCCATCCTTTCATTTGCACAGTTCAACCACAGCTACACTTTTCTGTACGCTTAGAAGAAGTAGAGGGTGCCTTCTGTCTGTTGCTTTTCAAAGTATGCATATTTATCAGCATACATGAGATCAGAACAAAGACCTGATGAAGCACAATTTGTATGTGTTAATAAATTCACACGTCTTAGAAAAAACTTACTGGGGGCTTCTTTTTTTTTTGCCCTGTAAACATTACAGGTTGGTTCACATCATGAAAGGCTGCAGCACTCCGCTCATTCAATTATATTCATTTAATTACAGAGGCTCTCACCATCTTTCCCCTCTATCATTACATGAGTGCTGGGACGTGTTATATAAGCAATGATTTTTTTGAATAAGAATAGAAAGAAAGAGTTCCATTTTATGTCCTCATGAAAACCGTGCAAGAGAGTGAATCAAAACAGAGTGCTCTTCACAATGAACATTGTGATCCCACCTGCACTTTTACAAATTATGCATATTTTACTGGTGGCAATTAACTAGCTATTTTACCAAAATACATCCATAGTCAGGCTTTGGTTAAGAGGTATTCTATCTGAAAGTAAAAAAAAAAAAAAAAAAAATCATCCAGATTTCAGCAATGAAAGTAACAGCCCATTTTATGGATTTTGATATTTTCATAGCCGTGCTCAAATTCTATTATGTAACATTTCTGCAATTAAAATATCTGAAACGACTAGGTCTATCTTGTGCTTACGTTACATCAGCAATGTTCAAATTAAGAAAAAAGTGTAATTTTGTTCAATCTAACGACCTGTTTCATTTATTAATTATTAATATCATGTTAATTAATGTCAATCCTGAGGCGGAAAGGGCCACGCTCTTAAAATCTGAGCCTTCTAGTCCATGGCATCGTGGAGATATTGACTGTGACACTTGGGATCCTTGGCTTATAATGCAGTTGTATGCCCAAGTGTCAACCTTAGATGTTGGCCCACAATGAAGAGATTTCAAAATTAAACCTCCTTGAATCGCCTTTATATTAATTGTGTTCAATCCTGGGGTTGAAAGGGCCACAGTTTTAAAATTTAAGCCTTCTAGCCCATGGCATTGTGGTGATATTGACGGATCCCTGGCTTATAATGCAGTTGTATAAGTGTCAGCCTTAGAAGTTTGTGTACAGCGAAGAGATTCTAAAAATGTTGAGGTTCAGATTTTCTTCTTGAGTTCTTCAGTTTTAAAAATTACCTCGGAGAGCTGTACATATTTGTTCAAAACCTTTTCAGGAGGCTCTTTGTGTTGATCAAAAAGTTGTTTTAAAAAAATAACACCGCTCTTGGTCCTTAAAGTCCTTCAAATGCTGGAATGCAGTAATGAAATTATACAATTTCAGAGTTTTGTCTCATTAATGTGGACCGGTCAGTCAGACAAACACTTGAGCAGATGTCTGGGCAAATAAATAGCTCTAGCAAATTTCATACTCGGGGTAAAACTGATTTGGTGAATCAAGACAGAAAAATTAAACAAGGAAACGAATCAGAATGTATCATTACCCGACTCATTAGAACACCGACTGTCGTTCCAATCAATTAAGCCTTTAATATAAATGTAAATGTAATCGGCTCCTTGTAATTAACTGTGGATGGATTGCAAGACAGGGAAGCGAGGCTTTGGGCTTTAATTCATGGTGATTTTGTGAAGTGTCATGTTGTAGCTAAATAAGCTAGCTGGTTGTTTAGCCTCGGGTAGAAACCTGTCTCTCCCTGTCCTCCCCTGATGGAGAAAGAGAACAAATGCGTCTCTGCATTGCACTCTGGTGAGGGGATATTAATGCACCTGACTTCCTGCCTCCTGGCTGTTTCCTCACAATACACTGCCTCGGTTCAGCTTAAAAAAAAAGACAGATTAGGAGAGAAATAAATGGCGAGAAACCTAAGGGAGGAAGTGTACAGAGAGTAGAGGTGGGATAAAAGGAAGAGAGATACAGTATAACAGAATAAAAGGAAAACAGGGATATAAGAGACACGAAAGGGGAGTTAATGAGACGAGGCAGAGCTCCTCCTGTTGAGATGTGTTTACCTGTAAACATATTGGTTTCTTCCTGTGGTGTATACTTTGAAGCTAAAGCTAAACCATGCAACCGCAACGCTGGGATTCCCGTTTTAGCCCTAGCTGGTCTCCACTGGTATGTGGTCTGGCAGCTTCGATTAAAAACATTCAATTAGTCCTTTGGGATGCTCTTCCCTTCGTCATTAATTCTTGAGCGTGAGAAATCCCATACGCCAATAGTCTACAGATGCTTCCTTTTTTTTTCTTCTAAAGGATGCATTTCTAAATCAGTGACAGCCTTTTTACTTGACAAATAAAAGTCTGTAGAGATTTTGTTTCATTGCAGACTTCTCACGTTGGCTTATTGGAAGCTATTCTATATGTCTAGACCCTAAAATCCTTCCAGATGAACAGATGAATACACCGGTTGATAGATTGTAGCTTTGCCAAAAACCCAAGCGATTTCATGTCCATTGGGGTGTGCCAATGCATATTCTCTGGTATGCATGTACATCTGTGCCTGTATATGTACAATATATGTGTTTTTTCACAGGTTATTCGACACGTATGTGCATTTAACACATATTCCTGTCATGTTTGCACATATTTGTATTAGGGATTGACCTGTTATCGGCTATGGCTGACTAATAATTTCATAATATGATCCAGTATTCATATTTTTGCAGTGCCGATGTCATTTTTTTTTTTTGCCAATATGTGGAAAAGTAAACATATTTCTAAAAATGTGCTCCTTTGGCTCTGGTGTAGCCACATCTCTGTTTGTATTCGCCACTCTGTGGTCTCAAGAATTGTCCCGCCCACAGCACTATCTCACTGAAGAAGGAGAAAGACCATTTATTTATTTACTAACCTATTTATAAACCCTCCAGTTTCATGTGAAAACTGACTAGAAATATTGTTGAAATATAATCAACCTGCAATTTGTTACATGATTTGACACATTTTTATACAAATGTGTTTTGGGTCCAAATATCAGTTATTGTTCCCATCATTACCAATAATCACGATGGGCCCTTTTTAAAAAGCACTTCGTCTACCCCTAATTTGTATTGCTATGTAAGTTTTAAGTACACGGTTTTCTGTGTTTGACTGCACATGTCCTCTCTTGCCTTGCCCCAGGTGACAGGAGTGAGCGTGTCTCCTGGGAAGGACCAGCTGGTTGTGTTCCACACCAAGGACAGCAGGGACCTCGTGGTGTGCCTGCAGGGCATGGTGCCTGCCAGCGAGAGCCGCATCGGGGAACTTGTTGGCACCCTGCTTAGCCACTTCAAGAGGTAAGGGCAGGAATCAGCAAGTGGTGGTACAGTTCATGTGGTTTGGAAGAGACCAGCGTGTACGGTATGTGACACAAAACTGTTTGTCATGAGTATCAGTTCTCACATATATGGTATAGTACAGCGGTCATCAACTGCATTCGTCCGAGGGCCAGAATTTGTCTAAGCAGATCCTGATGGGACTGCACTTTCAAACTAAAAAAATTATACCTTAAATTATTGGGTTTTTTTAGTAGCGTAGGCAATGAGGCGGTTAACTGAGTCACCTTTAACTGGCTTTAACCGGTGGAAAAAGCTATTAATAAGCTCACACGTGGATTTGTAACGCACACATTTGGAATTGGTAAGCCATTAAGTATGTCTGTCGCAGTTGTTTGTAGACTTCTCATGAAATACTTTAAAAAAATCCACAAGTTTTCCTTCTTTCTCCTGAGCAAATCCGTTTTACCTGAGTAAAACACTTACACCCAGTGCCATTCAAATTCATCACGACAGGGCCACGTACAACCTGAAATGACGCAGAGGTATTGTAAAGCTGAAATACAATCTCCTCGTTTTCCAAACACTATGTAAAATCCAATAGCGGCGGCCCAGATGTGCGGTATTGACCGTGTGACCCCTGGCAGGAGGATTATGGGGCAGATAGAGTGCACAGTAAGAGCAAGTAGCTGCCCTTCACTGAACTCACAGTTCTCTTAATTTGAGCTCTTTTCAGGATCTTACCATTGAATTGTGCATTGTGCGTGTACCAGTGAATGGTACGAGGTAAAATATTTAACAGGACACTGGATCATATCCTTTGACGCGGTGGTAGTGATACCCTGTTTGCATGAGTTCAGCATCGCTTCCTTCTGCTTCATTTCTTTCATTTTAGTTCAGTTCAGCTGAGGTGAATGTTGCTGCAGTAGGTCTGACTACATTTTGCACTCACTGTGAGAAAAATTAGGCATCCACCCACACACATAATCAACAATATGCACCAGCCCAAAATCTCCTGAATTCGCCCGTTTTCAAGGAAAATGAAGAAACTATACTTCCTATACCAGGTAAGTGTTTGTTCTGCAAAAGAATATAAAGACAGTGTGATATTTTCCTGTCAGATTATTTTGCAGATTTTGCCCACGTTATGAGCAGCCACTTCTTTGCTCGTTGTTCTTTTTTCTAGCCTGGCTTTTTTTTTTAGATAAATCAATAAAAAGCAGTCCCAGCGTATAATGTGTAAATTCCAGTAAGTGCTTTCATTTCCCCACTTCTTATTCCACGTTCGTTCTGTGACTTTATGCAGGAGTGGATGGCTCTTCTTATACCATAGAGTATATTCATCAAAGACTGTTATAAATCCCACACTATTCCTCTGGGTTTGTGTTGATTTGAAATAATGTGCGGATGTCAAAAAAGCCAAGGTTATTAATTTGTCGAACTAATCCCATTGTCACCACTTAAACCCACTGCGCTTAGTTGAAGTAAAGGGTCATCAAATCCTGCAGTGAAAGTTAAATTAATTACATATACCCGTTCTTGACATTTCATTTCTCCACTAATTTGTTTCATGGGCCATAATAGAGGGTTTTTATTTAAATGTAGAGCTGTGATTCCTTCCAGTGTATTCTGGACAAAATGGATTGGTGTGGCTTTTCATCAGAAAAGAAGCAAACAGCCCAAAGCTTTGGATTATGTTTATTTTGGGATGTTCTGGCTTCAGTAACTGCCACAGTGGCAACAAGGAAATAAGCCAAAAGCATCAAAAGAAGAGGAGAAATAATATATAGACGACACCACAGTGTCACATTTCTGTTTTCTGTTAGTGGTTTGCAGCCTGCAGGAAGCAGAGAGAATAAATATCAACACAAAAACCTGCGTTAAACAGAAAACTAAACAACCGTAACTCACTTACAGAGAAAACTACAGTGAAAATGCTGCAAAAAAGCAGATCCCATCACACATTCATCAGTTTTTATTGTTATTTAGTCTTTCAGTTTGGTTTTTGATTTCATTTTACTTGAATTAGAGCACAAGTAGTTTTATTTTTATTTTAATAAACTGACTTTTAGTTTAGACTTTATTAAGTTTTAGTTTTTCAGAAATTATGAGGGAAGCTATTATTTAAAGGGAAGAAAGAACGCTATCTGTTGTGATTTATAAAACCATTGTTTATTACAGGTCCCATACTGTGCAAAGCCATTTTATTCTAGGACACAGTAAACCCTTAACATTGGGGGAAAACAAAACCAATTTAACCTTAACCTAAGCTTTTGTTTTTATTTTTATTTCATCAACATGTTTTTTTCACTGCTCGTTTTAGTTCTATCTTGGTTTTTCTTAACAATCCTGGAAAAGACACAGTCTGAAAACACGAGGGTAATTAGTGTGATGATTGACCTTTTTAGTTAATTTAATCACTCCTGCTGATCGTTGTTTTGATGAAGCTTGTTTTTTAGACCGGTGACACTCATTTCGCTGATTATTGAATTGACTGTTCCACAGTCGTCTGGCACATGCATTGATTTGTTCTTGTGTGTGCCTCTATAATTATATATTTGTGAGCGAGACTGAGGGAGTGGAGGACGAGTAGGTGTGCGAGCAGACAGAAGTGCCTGCATCTGCTTATCTTGCTGTTCATGTGTGTAAAGATGTGTGCGTGTGTGTGTAGTCTGGCTGTGTGAATGGGACGTGTGCACGTGCTCCATCACTGCCATTCTGTGATGGTATCTTGCTCTATTGTGCAGCACATTTCTCTGTAGGTGTCGGGCTGAGAAAGGCCTCCGCTGGGCCTCCTGTAATGACCCTCCATGTGCTTTGCATGCCAACTCATCCATCACTGTGAAACACAGACAGAACAAAGGACACACAAGCATGTGCAAATGTGTGTCTGTTGGTGTTTTTACAGTTTGCTGACTGCATTAACCTATGTGCGTACTGGAGCCATTAGCCTGTGTGTGTCTACACGAGGAGGATTTCCTTCAGAAATAGTGTGCAGTGTTTGTGTGTGTGTAGCCACACTGAATGGTCTTTTGCATGCACTGTCCCACCAGTGCTTCTCCCTGTAGATGTGGCTTTAACCTTTATCTCTCCTTGAACATGCTGCACAGTGCACAGTACATACAATAGCAGGCAGAAAGAAGGGCAGCTTACAGCAGCAACAAAGCAACACTTTATCCTCCTCTAAGTGACAGCGAGGCCAAAACAGAATGACACTGCCGCTGGGAATAAACCCTCTTCTTGTCATAGCAGTGTCTGGATACTTGAGTTTCCATATGTGTGGTTTGTTTTTGACAGTTTCCAAATCTGCTTGGCAGTAATCTGTTTTTCTGTTTTTATAAATTTAGATTTTGCTGAGGACTGAAGTGGTTTAATTTTGAGATAGTGTCAAGGCTGGCATATTTCAGAAAACGCAGAAACGTATCAATACCGCAAAGTTGCCTCAGACAGAAGTGATTCAGAGATTTCTGCCACACATACATAAGAAGATAACCCTCTTATCAGCCATGACGCACCAGTTGACTAGAGAAATTCAGAAATACTTCATTCTTATTTTGCATAAAAAGGAGGGGGGGGATTAAACTCCCATGCCTTTAGCCTCCCTCCTCCCTCTCTCCATCCATTTTTTCTTTGCTTCTCTTTCTCTTTCATGTTTTTTTCTGCCTCCTATTTTTGACTATATCCCCTTTGTACTGATCTCAGTCTGTTACTGAACCCCTTGCGGCTCTCCTCTGCTTCCTCATCTCCCCCTCACTCTCTCTCTCTCTCTCTCTCTCTCTCTCAGTCCTCCCCCCTTTTTCTCCCTTGGCTCCCCCCTTCTTCATTTCTGGAGAGGAGGCAATGAAATATTTAAGACTGTGCTGCTGTTGAGGCCTATATTTAGATGAGCCAGAGCCAGCTCCCCTTTTTTCTTGTGTGTGTGCTGAGACGTACCCCACACAGCACCGACTGCAGCACCCCACCCCACCCCTCCACAGCCAGGAAACCAAAGCAGACAACCTGCATCTGTCACATGTGAACGCTGCAAAGTCAGTGACGTGTATATATAGATATGTTGTATGCTACAGATATGTTCAAACTTTGTTTATTGATTTTCACCAAAGAGATGAAGTACAACAAGGAACAAGCAAGCAGAACCCCGACCGCCCTACCGCCGGCACAAAAAGGCAGAAATAACACACGACCTCAGTCATTACATACGTCTAGAAGACACACAGGCATAATAAATTAGGCTCACACCAAAGTGACTATAGAGCCAAAAGAAACATGTTGCCGTGACTCAAGATATCAGTAAAAGATAGGGTTTCCAAGTCTTTCCAAATGTGTTACAGGAACTAAATAAGGACAATCTAATGTTTTATTATTAAAGGAAATATAGCACCTATGTGACTCAGTGTATATGAGTAGGTGGAGATTTTCATTTTAACACTATCAGTCTCCAGGCCAATAGAGTAGACAATGCAATCATGTCTCTTTTTTTAGAGGAAGAGAGATTAGGTGCAGAGGAAAAATCTGCCATATATTTAGGTGATTCAAAACAATTTCACCACGTCTCACCGTGTCATGTTGATTCGTTTCTTCTCTTTGCATTATATCTTTTTCCTTTTTTTCCCCCCCTGTTATGACAACGTCCATGCAACACGCAACTAATTCCCATAATGTGTTTGTTTTTGTTGCTCTTTGATCTTTATTCAACAAAAATCCAATTGAGGCCAGACATCTGCAATAGTCACCAAGCCAAGAGCATTGTAAAAGGATTAAAGAAAAACAATATAAAGTCAGTCAAACAATCCGACATAGCAATGCATAAACATATAGAAATGTTAAGGTTCATTTACCACTAAATTTATGGCTTACAGAATCATTTATAAGCTTCATATTCTCACACTTTCCTTCTTTAAGATGCTTTATCTCTTAATGGTCACGAGGACAAATTTTTCATTCAGCTTTCTAAAACTGCAAGTAAACCTGGTCACCCTTCCAGTTTTTTTTCAGGTTAAGTCCTTTCGTCTTTCACTTTTCGTTCATTTCTTTGCAGATTGTTTTTCGGTGAGTACTGCGTCATGCACTCTCTCGCTGTTTCACACCTTCCCCAGTGAGATCTCAAGTAAAAATAGCAAAGTGCTGAATTATTCATCCAGAACCTCAAACCTAACAGGTGGTAAACTGCGCTTTAAAGACTTGACTCCATCAAATGCACCATCTTGCATATTCAAAAATATTCCTGCAGCGTACGAGCAAGAAAGGTGGAATGTTTTGAACGTGACATTGAATATGTTTAGATCTTGTTGAACTTGTGTAAAATGTGTCATTCACAGCACAAGGACCAAAACCTACCCCTTTACCCTTTCAGTGTGTCAGACATGACCTAATGGCAAAGTTTCCCCATGACCGACAATTGTAAATCCTCTGTTCACATAGTCTCCAGTGTCTTCCTGTCACTGTACTGTTGTGTAAGCAGCTGGAATTGGTTTCTTAGAAAAGCACTGTGGATTGTTTCTCTGGCAACAGCTTGCTTTTGGGTCCACTGACCGCTTCCACCACTGTCAGTGTCCACGGTGAATAATGAAAAAGCCGGTGCAGTAGATTGATTGTGTGTGTGTGTTCGTCTGTTTGTGTGTCTGGGACAGGCATCGTTGACAGGACTTTATTAACCACTGTCTGCTGTCCCCTGTGTGTTTGTGTTTTAAAGGAAATAGATGGTTTTAATGCTGAATTAATCAACATAGAATTATTTTTTGATAATTGATCAATTGTAGAAGGGTTTAATTAGGCAAAAATATCTAATGTTAACTTGATCTGGTTTTTCAAATGAGAGGAGTTTTTGTTTTTCTCAATCCAGCGGCTGGAAAAAGGGTTTTGCCATTGTGTGTCTCTGCAAA
>JAPQRN010000012.1:11910371-11926846 GCA_037367275.1 Coranthus polyacanthus
GTGTGTGTGTGTGTGTGTGTGTGTGTGTGTGTGTGTGTGTGTGTGTGTGTGTGCGTGTGCGTGTGCGTGTGCGTGCGCGTGTGTGTGTGCTCCCCAAGGCCTGCTCCCTGCACACACACTGTCAGGACTACACATATAGCACATGTATAGGTGCTGTCTTTTCTCTGCCTGCGTGACTTTCTTGATCTCTGCATGGTCTCACACACACATGCACCGACAGACTGAAATATTGATGGGAAGAGACTATAGTGTAAATAAAGAATGGCATCACTTGGTCGGGGCTGTGTGTGAGGAGGAGATCATTAATATGTCTCTGACGGATCAGCAGCATGGTCAAATCTGCTGCCGAGTCCATCTTGAGCTGCTACGTGCATTTTATTTGCCTGTGCATTTAGCATCTTGTGTTTGTGGATGTCTTTTGTGGGATCGACACATTCCCATTTTTGTGTTAGTGTATTTTATCTATTATGTTCTTTTCTTGACCCATAATTTGCACTGATCTTAAATACTGACCTCACAGAATTTGAATTTGACCTCAATACTTTCACGCTGTGGATTTGACTTCTTTCTTTCTGCTCCTTATAAGTATTTTCTGGGGCTGCACCCAACCAGAGGTTTTCTAGTTGACTAGTATTCATCCATTCCAGTCATAGCACATATATTAATTTTTTTAAATATATATTTATGGTGGGCTAGGAAAAAAGTTCGTATTCCAGGGCTGAGAAAGAATATTATAAGTAACATTGTTAACACTGTGCTGCATTACAGGAAAAAAAACCTTTAAAATCGAAGTAAATTTACAAGCACATGCTTAAACGGAGCCGCTCTTTAACAACGCCAGCAAACGTGGTAATGATTCTGAATGTATTGCAGCAACCAGTAAAGGATGCTGACGTTTTTAAGTTAAACATGCAGTAACTGAGATAATTTAGCTTCCCCACTCCTCACGAACACTTAGAGAAGCCTAATTGTGAATATTTATCTGAGCCGTCTAATGTTTTTATTAGGCTATATACATGTTTTAGAGAAGGCTGACAAACGACAGGCGAATGTTTGTCTGTAAAGCTTGAATTTCACCTTCGAGGGATCGCACACACAATGTAATCAACAATGTCTGTCAGTAGCTGCCTGAATGATTGAGTGAGTAGTTTATTTGGGGTTTTTTTTTGCTTGTTTTTGTTTTGTTTTTTTTTTTACCTGCAACCCAACTAACCAATCAAAACTTGGACATTAAGACCCTTCTTAGCTGGATATTTTACTTCACATTCATAGGGAATGTTTTAAAGCGAATAAAAAAGTCCACATTGAGCAGAGTATTATGCAGATTTTGTTATCCGTGTCTTTAAGCTACACAGCGCAGAGTCAAAATGTAAACTCTCATTTTGTATCAAGAAAACTGTATTTTTGCTCCGATATAGCGGCTGATGTGTAAAAGTTGACGTGCTTTGGTGTATTTTTTTGTCCTAAAATGGCACTGTCATCATAGTTAAAAGTGAGCAAAGATTCAGCTTTGATCACCTTCTCAAAGGCCTAAGACTTCAGCAAGTGAGGTTTGCAGAGTGTCCCTCCCTCCCCACCTGCAGCGCTCATATATTTTTCAGCAGCAGAGAGCTTGGGGGAGTGCCAGGTACACTATTAAAGGGATGACTCAGAGGTGGGACTGGATGGCTTCACAGACTGGAGGTAATCCTGGCTCCTCGACCTGAAAATAGCTCTGATCATCTCCCTCACTTCTCTTACCCTGTTCATATTTCTTAACTTTTAGTACCCTGACTTTTTTACTTCCTGCTTTCTGTGTTTTCTTTCTTTGCATTAAATTTCGACAGACACCGTTCTTTTTACCCTTAAACTCTGCAGCCTTCAACTTTTTCCCCCAACTAATTAATTTTCTCCTCGGCCCTTTAAACTTTATTTTCCTCTAATTCTACTTCTACTATCATCTTTCCCTTCAACCTTTACACTCCCCTCAAATGAAGAGCGAGTACTTTTGGGAGCAAGTGAGCCCGGACTCACATGGCTTGAAGGGCAAACATTCACAAAGGGAATGGGGGTAGGGAAAGGGAAAGAATTGATTTTCCAGTCGGAGAGGCCATTCAATGAAGGACTAAGTCTGCCCTCGGGGCAACGACTGGCTCAGGCCAGCTCCTGATGGAAAAGGCCAGCCAGTGACCTTAAGAATCAACTGATCACATTTTTCTATTCCGAGATGAAGTGTTCTTCAGGTTTTTATTGGGGATCCAGAGTATTTATACAGAGAAAGCTCAGCGCTGACAGATCAGAAAGGTGTCAGAAGCCCTGTCTGTGTGCCCAATGGAAGCTCTGTAGCGATGTGTTTTATTTTGTGTTTTCATGTGTTGGTACATCTCTGTGTTTGTGAGTCTAACCCTGCCTGCCCTTCAAGAAAAGCACAGCACAAAATCCCCTCTGGCATTTCAGCAAGACAGTGAGATGGAGAAGTAATAGGATGAGAGACGTACAGAGAAAGAGACATATCAAAACACACACAGTTCCACTGGCTGGGAGCCATGACAGATGGGGGAGTTCAGTTCATGGGGGTTTCCATGGAAACCTGCATCAGTGCTACCCTGAGCTTCTCGCTCTGCATAAGCCGAGATGCACACACTCTGCAGAGGAGTGCAGCGTGGGTAGTCAAAGCCTTTGCCGTTGTTTATGACTTATTGTTGTTGCGCAACATGTAAGTGTCATCGGGTTCACGACTCATTTCCCAAGTTTAGAACTCAGGGACAGAAATTGTCTGTTCTGTGAATCCAGCAATAATTGAGGACTAATAGATTTGTTTACCATTAGCATTGACATCTATTATCACTAATTGTGCCAGTGGGAAATTGTGTCACAATGAGGCTGAATGCTAAACAGCAAGCTATGCCTTTCCATTATCATAATTTTCCACTCCTCTCCCTTTTTACATTTACATTCAATTCCTTCCTCTCACTCTGTCTCAGCCAGAGAACGATTATCACAGTCATCCTCTCATTGCTCTCCACATTTACATTGCATATCCCTCTCAGCCTCACAATTCATGCCTTTTTCTTCTTTTCAGTCTTTGATTCCCGTCATCGATCCTGTTTAAGAGCAAACGAGGCAAAGCACCCATTCACCCAGAAAGGCCCTAACTAAATGTGACAGGCACTAAAAGCCAATCCACTGCTGTGCTCCTGCCCAGCACCACCATATGGATCATTCCTTCAGCAGCACCCCTGCCCGCTTTCTTCTGCGTTATTCATCTTAATTTTATTAGTCTGTGTGTTGAAACATGCACACTCTAGTGCAATCACTCTGGTGTAAAAGGATTTTTTAGCCCATAAATCATGTTTTCTCTCACTCCCCCACTGTATCTATTGTTGACAAGTGCTATTATACCCTTGCAGGCACAATTATGCACTTAAAAACATAAAAAGCATCATATCTTCCCACGTGTTAATTTTAACCCGGGCAAATCTGAACTTAAAAGTTCATATTATATGCTCTAATGTTAGCAGTTGTTGTTTCCATGAAGCCCGTAAATGCAACTTTTGTCTTTCACTTGATCAGTTATTGTTTATTGTTTTCATCATTTCATCATTATTTTCTTTCAAATACATGACCTTTTCTAGCACATATAATTTCTATTAACACATGCCATACTACTGTTTCCTCATGTAGATTATTATTCATAGTCATATATCACTATTCTCGTCCACAAACATGAATTTTTCTTATGCTGTTATTTCTCAGATGATGTCGACATCCGTTGTTTTTTTTGGGGGGGTTGTCACACTAGCTCCTTGAGAGGATTTCTTAAAAAATTTGGCATCACACACTCAACCTGGACTCAAGAATGAATTGATTAGATGCTCAAAGGTCAAGGTCAGCGTGAACTCATTTTTTATTTTTTTTGGCCACGACTCAAGTATTCGTACACTAATTATGACAAATCTGTAATTGGATAAAATGATGAAGTGATGACATTCTGTATCAAGAGGTAAAAGGTCAACTTCACTGCAACATCATCATTCTGCAAAAACACTTTTCTGGCCCATTATTCAATGCCATACTCCTCTCTAAAAATAGCCTGTAAGTGATGAACGCTTGTTTCTCATTGAAATGATTCAGTGGAATCATACGTGCAGTGTAGGAATAACTTGGAAACTACAGCTGGACTCATCAGAGAACGCATACAACCATGAGGCGGTAAATGTGGTTTCTCTTCCTTCCTTCTCTTTTCCTCAAAAATACTATTGTTCTATTTTTAGACGGAAACGTTACACTTCCTTCTTAGACATTTCTTACATGTCTTATCATTATTTCCCATATACACCACTGTTCTCCCACACATACGTCGCCTTTTTTACATTCTGCTATTCCTTATATACATCATATACACACTGTTTCCTCTAACATACTCTCTTTTAAACATTACTTTTAGGCTCTGACACACCAGCATTCTCTTATCGGCAATTCTCAGCGTTTTCAATAGCATCCTGTCTCACAGCCTACTTTCAAGGTATAATAGTTTGCGTGAGAGGGTATGATGGTTAAGTGGAAAGTATGACTTATGACTTGGAACTGTGTACAAAGCTATGCGTATTAAAGAGAGAAAGAGAGTATAAGTGAGCATCCAAATAGGTTATGAGCAAATAGTGGCGCAAGTGTGAGAAGGTGCTGCTTTGTGCGAGGATTACTGTGATTTATGGCCTCAACAGCCTTGCATACTTTTCTTCTCTAACATACTGACTCCACACAGCTTGCTAATGGTTATGCATATTTTATTTCATTGCATTAAACTATAACTGAATGCGTGATGAAGCAACTGTGGAGAGCTGCCTATATGTTAGGGTTGCAGTACAATCCAGGCGTCCAAGGAATCGTAAATTATTAACTGTAAATGGTCTGAGTGGCCATGAAATGTGCAACTCTACACTGCCTGGATTCATTAAAATACTCTCTTTGTCTCTTTTTTCTCTCTCTTATTAACCCCCCGCATTATATGCTGGGAGGTATAGCAGACGGAAACTGGAAAGCAATTCTATATTTTTCCACCAAACTTGCTGCAATTTATCAGTTACGCGTTGGAGTGGTGCCTTTTTATTCGTCATGCCGTTTGTCAATATTTTGTTTCCAGAGCAGTTTACCCACGGGGACATGGCATCCTCTGATAGCTCTTGTTCTTTCTGCTGTCTTTCTCGATCATTATTCATTACTTAATTTGTTTGTTTGTTTGTTTGTTTTTTGCAGTGAGAAAAGGAAGCTGCAGGTCAACATTGCAAGTCCGATCCAGTGCAGCATGAATGGGAGGAAGTGCACAGTCATTGTTGAGCCCAAGATCAACCAATCACAGCCAGACTTCACCAAGAGCCGCTCTGGTTACATACTGGCTGTTCCTGGAAACTAACATGGGCCAAAGAAAACAGCGACGGCAGATTTCAAACCAGGCCGGGATGATGATTCACCTCTGTTTCACTTCTGCTGCTGATATAATGTGACGATGTCGATAGCAGCTCTGTAAGACGATTGGTGTAATTGAATCCCCAAAATGCAAGCCATGCCAAATTTGACCTGTTTTGTAGATTTCTGTGCAATGTTCATATAAAAAAGAAGAGTACAATATGACTACGTGCAAACAGTTTTAGTTAAACAGGTTTCAGTATATGCACTACAGGATGATGCACCAAAGTTGTTTTGTTTTTTGTAAGTCTAAATTTCATGACTAGTAGTTTATTGTAGACGAATTGTTGTCTGATGATAGAAAACCTTAGTAGTAAAGGTGAAAGAAGATTATGTTGCAATGTTCACAACCCCTGATGTTGCGTAATGAAAAACAAAATCCACAGGCTTTGCAGGAATTTATAATCCCTGCATCAGTGGAGGAAGTAGAGCAACCGTGAAACCCTGAAATGAAGGAACTGGTATTTATGTTTGACTCTGACAGTTCACCCATCTTTGTTTATCTGCTTTAAATTAGAAGGCAACACATTGTGATTGGATTCTAATGAGAAATAACGATTCTCTTAATTGAACATGTACAGTGTCTACCTAGATGGTAAATGATTGGAAGCGCAACTTTAGCTTTTGAGACATTATATGTTTACAATCACATGTGGGAACAGAAGGTGAAATGATGGTATTCGTGGTGGTTCGTTATGTGTCTGAGGCACAAATTCCAAATTCATTGTAAGTTCGTTAGTCACAGGATGCCGAGGAGGATGTGCTGAGCGTATCCTGAACGTTTCATCCTGATACATGCAAATCTCTTAATTTAAATCCTGCATCTACTCTTTACTGCTACTATGATAATAATCCAATACTGCTTATATATTAAAGGTTAGAATATATATGAAGATCATAAGAGAAGCACTTATACTGCATATGATGTACAAAGGGATGTAACTAAAACCAAATGGAAGACAGTAACAGAATATATCCATCATAAAGAGGCTTTTTTTCACCTAGAAAACATAATCTTTTTAGAATTTTAGAGTTACTGCAACAGTGTTGCCGCCCAGTTCGGTATAATCCCACGTGAATTTTAGTCCCTTTACATTTTATTTTGTTGTCTTTGTGTTGATGAAATAGGCTCGTATTTGTCCTTAGTCCTTTGGAGAACAATGGCACTTGACAAATATCCCTTCATTAGACAAACAAAGAGTGCGTGAGTACCACTGTTGGACTGAATGTGCGCATGCATTTACTCTGTGTGTTCATTAGCTCACCAGACTGAGAGCCTGGAAGGAGCGGAAGCAGGTTATGAGGTGCAACGTCTGTAGCTTCCAGCTTTGTCTCCACCATGTAATCAGACATCCATACTACTTTATCTCTGTCTCTGTCTTAAAATTCTACCCATTTGCTTTTCTTGGTGTGAAAAGCCAAATCACACTGCTCAAATTATAGCACTCGAACACTCGGGAGTTTGGTTTCTACTGTTCTCACAAGCTGTTAGTTTTAATGAAATATTTCACTTTGTGTTTATTATTTGGTGAGTGTTAGCACATTACAATATGTTGTTTTTTCCAACCACTGCAAAATTAGTTTCAGCACAGAAGCTCATGAGATGGAGGCGACATGCATTACGCTGCATGTTTAATATTAATATCCATCCGGAGATTGAGCAAACAAGAAGAAAATTGTTCTTTTGTGATATGAAATTGTCTTTGCCGCTGCTTAATAATGTTCCGCATATATCATTCCTGTATTTGAATATAGAATGCCTAATTTTGTCTGTGTTAAATGTGGCAGGGGCTGAGCTACTGTTCATAGTATAGGATCTTCACGGCATGGCAGAAAATTCCAGACTTACAGTAACAACAGATCGCCTCTTTGCTGTGTTTGCTCTGTATGTGTTAAGACTAAAGTGAGGAACGACAGCCCAAGGTTATGAATCGGAGCTCCCTAGGTGTCTGGCCTAGTTGAGGAGGCAAACGCGTTCTTCTACATTAAACCGAGAGGAAGAAGAACTTGTTAGCAGCCTTTGTAGCCACAGTGCCACAGTCTAATTGTACCGGAGTGTTGTCTGAATAAGTCGTTTATCTTAATTACTTCCTAAGTGCCCCTGTCTTTTGAAGGAGTAAATCTCCATTCTACCTCGCAGCTAAATGACCTTGTCCCTTTGTTTGATAAGGAACTATGAAGCTGGAAAGAGTTGTTTGGGGGGAAAAGAGGAAAAAAAAGTGTTGTA
Organism: Coranthus polyacanthus; assembly: GCA_037367275.1. Taxonomy (NCBI): domain Eukaryota; kingdom Metazoa; phylum Chordata; class Actinopteri; order Kurtiformes; family Apogonidae; genus Coranthus; species Coranthus polyacanthus. The sequence continues at coordinate 11,918,044 of JAPQRN010000012.1, forward strand.
TTCATAGTGTGGATTATAGAAGTGACATTGGTAGCGCTAATAGGTGGTTTTCAATGGAGCTTAGGCGCAGGGAAATGTGTGTGAGGAGTCATTTGTGTATGTGTGTGTGTGCGTGTGTGCGTGCGGACAAGAGAGTGCAGCTCTCCATATCCTCCAGCATGGTAATCTCCCACAGGGCTTCTCCTCCTCTCTGCTCTGCTATTCACCGCTCATCATTAGAATGGACTCCATGTCACTTCTCACTTCAGCGCTCCTCTCCTTGCTTTCTTAAGGGAAGGGATGGGGTGGGGGTACGGCGGTGGGCGAACAAAGCCCTGCTTGGCCTCCTCTCCTTCTCTACTCCCTCTGCTGTCTTTTCTCTCTCCTTCCATCACTCCCCTCCTCCTCCTCCTCCTCATCCTCCTTTTCACTTTCCTTCCTCTATCAAATCATTTGGCTCCTTGCCCAGTTGACTGTACCATCCTGCAGGGCAGTGAAGGTTTTCTTCTTCTTTTGTTTTTTATGTTTTTTCCTCTCAGTTGTCATATGCCCAGAAGGGAATGTTAAACCTGGAAATAAGTGAGAAACTACACCAGCAACAAAACATGTCAAACAATGAGCCTCTCATGCACCAAAGACATTTCTGCACAACAGGCTGAATATAATAACCTAAACTGTAAATACAGTGAATTTTACACTTACTAATGATCTTGGATTTGTCTCCGGTGTGCAAACTTAATCGACGTTGGTTAATTCCCCTAATATTGATTATCTCTGCTATGGGATAGGGAATGAGAAATCACAACAGCGCAATACAGAAGGTGCAAAAACAACAGGCTTTTCCTCATTACATCTTTAGGAAATGCTTATAAAAGAATGTGAAAGCTAGGTACCATGTGCCATTGTATTGTTCTCCTTGTCTATAGTGAGATCCTATAACAAATGCATTTGTTTATGTGGTGTTTGTGGTTTTTTTTGCCCCCGACTTAAGGTTTTTCGTACTAGCCAAAGGGTAACAAATTCTCTTCCATGTTATGTGGAAATGTGTGTATAAAACGCTCATTCCGTATGTGCCTAATTTTATATTAAGTTTATATTTTGCATATATGTGTAATATTTCAATATTGCATTTCACAAATACAAAGTCTAATAGAACCTTCACCATTGTAATACTATTTCGTCCAAATATATTCTGTATAAATGCAAGAGATTCATTCCATGATGTTCTACAATTAAAGTTCATTAATCACTTTATTAATAAATGTATTTGCTGCAGCAGCTCCTTTTCTGCTGGTTATTTATTACAGGTTGTTTCTCAGTGTGTGTGCGTGTTTTGCATGGGTGGTGGGGGGGGGGTGTCCAGATGAATCTGTTTGTTTAACTCCTGGATATCGTGCAAAGAGTGACGTTATGTCGACTAAATGTTTCCCGGGGCCGACTGTTGTCGCTAATGTTTGATGTGGTAATAGATGTGGAGTTCAACATTAATCCACCCACTAACAGCTGTTTCACTGGGTGACGTCGAGATGGCTAAAACCCCTGCGGTTGGCAAGACAACGTTGCTTCCCACTGCCACTGTGTCAGCCATCACTCGCTACCTCAGCAGGGATTTATAATCCACTGGCTGATGGATGACAGTCTACTGCAGCGAGTGGGATAAATCTTCCCTCAAGGGCAGTGACTAAGACGGCACTGGCTGACCAGCAAGTTAAAGAAACAGGAGTCAATTGTGAGTAAGCAACATGCAGGGAGTGACACGACCCAGGCTGATCTGGCTGTTTGTGCTCCCAGTCTGCACATAATTAGAACAATTACAAATTTAGGAGCACATTTTCACACTTACACCATCCAAATCCATGTGTATAGATTGCACGCCGCTAGAGAAACTGGCTTCACTTATTAAAACCAGCAGAGTTAAGGCACTTAATCATTTCAATGACATCATCCATACAGACCACGAGCCAAAGGGACAAGAAAATCATACTGTTTGCTGGGTGATTGTTTCATTCCTCATGCTTCCAATCCCCTGAGTGTCAATAAAATTCTATTGAACACCGTAAATAACATCTGCGGTAACATTCATTGGTATTGATGCAAGGCCGTGAAACCCAAACAGCTATGAAATGTGATTTTAAAACATTGTATTTTGTGTTTGCCAAAAGCGGGTTTAGAAAAACTAAATCCACAGCTGGAGGCAAGAAAAAAAAAAAAAAAAGACAAGTTGCCGTCTTGAACGATCAGTGCATTTTATTTTCCATCACAGTACAAAAATAAATCAAAATAAGCAGAAACTAACTGAAAAAATGTTTCAATTACAGCAACAGCTTTTTTGTCTTTTTCAAAAAAAAAAAAAAAAAAAAAAAAAGAACAGTTTCTTGAACAGCGTCTACACCCCTCCCTGTCCCGCCAAGTCCTTTTCCAGTGAAGTGTCCCTTTCCAATTGTCCATAAGAAAACAACATGTCACACATTCTTCTGTACAAATAAAATGCTGCCAGTCACACACTAACATACAAACGTACATTCACACATCCACACGCACATGCAGCCATTGAACGCCTCTCTTTTTGAAGCTCATAACCACGGTTTCTTTTTTTTTTTTTTTTCTACAAAGTACGCAACAAGATACAGAAAAGAATTTGACAGAAATCTTTTAACTATCACTTGAATCTTTTTTCATATTTTATAAGTATTTGAAAGTATTTTTCTCAAACAACTATCTAACGATGCAAGTGAAAAAAATGGCACATTTCAGTGAATTGGGGCAAGTAGACAGAGAGAAGATTTTTGTTCTCTTTTTGAGACCCTTGACCCCAATGCCCTGCTTTTTTTTCTGCCAGAACAGAAGCCCAATCTCCAAACTGTGCATGTCCTTATTGTGCCAGAACAAACACTGCAACTGTAAACCTTCACCTTGTCCACTCCGCATGGCAGTCATAATGCCGCAGTCGAGGAGTCAAAGGTTGTGACCATCGGCGATGTTCATTTTCTCTGATTCACACTAACAAAGCAGCAGAGAGGCAAGCACTCCAACCTTTCTTTTGGGAACAATTTGAAAACATCACTTGCGATGTGGTACTGTAAAATTGACATCTTACATGTTGCTATTGCCATCATTCTTTTGTGTTGAGATTTTTAGAACACTGTCACATAAAGAGACTGTGCACAACTTATCCATATTGAGGTGAAACATGAAAACCTTATAATGTATTTTCCTTAGCATTATCCAGGCTGTCACTGTTTGATCATAAAAGTACAGTTTAGTGGAAACATTACTTCTCCAGTGAATATGGTAAGCAAGAAGCTACAGTAAAGCAGCCTTAACTATTATATGAAAATAAACCAGCTATAAAATATCAGCTGTTCAGTATGCTTCCTAGCTGTAACGGTGTTCCTATTAAAAGACACGGTCTTGTTGTTTCTCTAATTAAAAATGTGATTTATACTGTGAACTGCAAAGAGACTTGAATACATATCTTTATCTCCTTCAGTCCACAGATAACTGTGATGTTCCCTCACATCTGATTTACACTGAGGTGATACTGATAAATTATCCTCTTGGTAAGCTGTGCTTTTCTGCGATGACTGAGTGACACTGAAAGAATTAATTCCTCAAGAAAATGGCTGTGCTTTCTCCTACTGATATGTGAGACAGCAGGTTGTCATAGCTACTTAAGTAGGCCAGTGTTGCAGGAAAAAGGATGTTTTCAGGGCATCTTTGTCAATAAAGAGTCAGCAATGTGTTGTTTTGTCAAGGTGTCCTTGATGATTTCACTTTGGTGTGGTCAGATTTAACATTGGTTTTGATCTAAGGGTTTTAATTAGAAACTCATCATTAATCCCTGCAACATTCACTTGCTTAAACCACAATCAATCTTCATTCCCACCAAAGATAAGCACACCTACTTCTTCTTAATGTCTGTCCCATTCCACGAGTTTTATCGTGATCTTTCATTTACAAATGTGCCAAAATAATAAATACATGAATGGCAATAAATAAGGTGTCAGTAAGTAGTTATTACTAGATGAAAATCCATCCCTTCGTTTAACAGCTGGACATACAGTATAGTATTTCAGAGTGTTCTCAGACCTGTGAGATTTTCATCAAAGATATGGCACTGTTTTAACATTTTCTATGCTGAATCATAAGCACAAAATCAAACATCATTCCAAAGTGGTTGCAGTGCAACCTATTGACAAAAGTACAAAAAGAATTCCCTGGTAAACAAATAGTCTATTTTAGCAAGCATAGCTAAATAAACTAGTGTCACTTTGTTCACAGCATTCTCTAATGCAGGTGCAGTTGGTTTACAAATCAAGTAAAAACAAGAAAATTAATCACTTCTCTTCCCCAGAACTCTGTAAAATTGCATGGCACACGTGCAAAACATTACATTTCTAAATAAAAAAAGAAAATCAAAGAAAACTTGTTTCAGAAAAGCAATAAATAAGCCTCCATAAGGTATAAGCCTTTGGGGAGTAAAACATCCATTTACTTGTGTTTTATTTTTTTCTAGATGAAAATAAAGTAGGTCTTTCTGAACACACAGTATGGCCACTCATCGGCCATACATCCTCTTGTTATCAAAAGTCCTGCAATTCAGTTCTTGCTTATTGTCCATCCATTTGGCCACTATACTGTATATGTCCTGTTGCAGAGCTACAAACTGAAAGCCACAAAACATGGATCCAGTAGTAATGCCCCCTCCAGTTCTTTGCTAGATGGCCAGATATGCACTGCAGCAAAAATGTCCAGGCGTATCCATGTAATTGAGGAGATGTGGGTGTTGGCATTCCAAAGAGCCAGGGTTTGTTGCAGCCAGGGATGCCTGTTCACCCATGATGCATGAAGAAAGTCAGTCAGGCGATGGCCCTCACCCTCCTGCAGTAGGCAGTGCACATCACATTGTCAAACAGTCAGAAGGTCACTAGTAGGCTGCAGCAGCCTCAGTTCTGTCCACATTCATTGCTGTAGATGTATGCTTCCCTTTCTAATGTTTGTCTTTTTGTGTGAATTGTTAAGTTTTTTCAGTATTTATATAGATATATATATATGTACTGTTTGTTAGCAAAGGATGTACCCGAGTCTGGCATTTTTTGTTTATATATCATTGTCAAAAAAGCTTTCATTCCCAGGTTTACAGAAAATCCATTCCTTGCTTACTTGAAAATAGAATTTAGTCTTGATTAAGTATCTAGAGTCAAAAAAGGTTGATCTTTTTTTTTTTTTTACTTAGCAAAGTCCCTGTGCTCCATTTTTTTGGTGGCAACAGCATCTGTTATGTTGTTAATACAATGACAACAATTGGAACAAATATTAGTCAAAATAACCATCAGAAATCTCAAACCCTCCTCCAACTCACATATAAATTTAAGTATCTTATGATACACATCACAGTTGTTATAAATCAACTGCTTCCTCGCCCCGCTGTAGTTTGGACAATAATAAATAAATAGCATTAGAAATAAGCTTGAAAGCCTGTCACTTTAAACTTGTCAAAATGCCAGACTGGAGTATTCCCCACCTCCCCTAAACCCCTCACTCCCCCCTAGCATCCCCTCACCGGTCCAGGCCAATGAGCAGGCGGCTCCTCTCCTCCTCCTTCTGGCTCTCGTTCTTCAGGTCAGCAAACACCTGAGTAAAGTAGTGCGGGTCTGAGTTGATCTGGAGCATCTTCGCACTCATCAGGTTGATGATGGATAGGCAGCGGTCCCAGAAGGTTTCCTTGGAGCTCTCCACCAAGAAGGGCTTCAGCGGGTAGGAGATCTCATTGCCCATGTATGAGTAAGACAAGTAGAGGCAGGTGAGCAGAACGGCCTGCAACTCATGCTCCGTGGCCACCTCAGAGGAGACCACGTCACGGCACAACATGTAGACAAAGACCACATTGGCAGGGGTGATGAATCCCTGGTCCTGCCAGCCTTGGAGCAGCAGGGAGCGGTCCACGCTGCGTAGCCACAGCACTGGGTCAGTGGGTGACAGGTGTTTCAGTCGGTAGCAACGTCGGCACAGAAACTCTCCCAGGCAGCGCAGCAGCTCACTAGTGGAGGCCTGGACAATCACTCTCTTAGGGGTCCCGGGGGCCACATTGGAGTTGGTCAAGGGTGCCTTCTTAACAGATGATGCTGTGTTATTGGAGCTCTTGGTGAGAGCTGGAGTGCTTTGATCCTGTGTGAAGGTGGACAGATTGGCACAGGATTGTGACTTCTTCAGGTTCTCATTGTTGAGGTGGGTCACATTGTTCTGGTAGGTGCCATTAGGCTGCACTTTTTTGGAGCCTTTCTTCTTGGCCGACACTGCTACAATCCGCTTCCATGGGAGCACATTGATGAGTGAATGCCGCTTCAGGTTCTTGTCTTTGGCATTCTTGCTGTTCTGGACAGCTGTGTAGTGGCCAACGGTGGCCGATCCATCTTCAAAGAGAGCTGCCTTTCGGTAGCTTGGTGACAAAGACAGCACGGTTCCCATAGTGACTTGGGGAGGTGTCCAGGGGCTTTGCCGCACTGGGTCAGAAGAGTGTCTGCCAGGGGAGGTCCTGGGGGTCTCAAAGCCTCAATGCTTTTGGGAGCTGGGAGTCCCGGGCTACAGGCTGCCACTGGGCATCTAAAGCCTAAGTGGAGATTGTCCAATAAACAGTCTGCTTAGGAGATAGCAATCACCTTGACCGAGACAGCCTCTGCTATATTTGTGTTCTGTCTGTGTCTTCAGATGGTCAACAGTGTCTTCTGGAAACAGAAAAGATCAATAATCAGACAAAAATTATATACTCTTGCCTTTACATTAGTCATGGCTATTTACAAATAACAAGTGAAATCTACTTAATCTCTACTAATTATTTAGATTAGATGAAATTATATCATTATTTTCTGTCTGCAATATTCTCATAATCGTGTACAGAAGGTTTATCTGACAGACCATCAGGCTCATTACCAGTATTGATTTGACTCAGTAAGCGGTGAAATGGAACTTACCACATTAATTATATATACAGTATATAAATATACAGTATAGATCCCTCTTTTCTCTATATAATGAACATGAAAATCATCCAAACATTTTAGTGCAAAATTTTTCTACACTTTACATTTATTGCTGTAGATATAAATCATACAAAAGAAAAGCAACAGATGGGATTTTGGGTCAGCTATTTATAGAAAATAATATACTATAGAATGAATCAACCATTAAAATCCGTCCTACATTGTAAATCCATAAGTACTGTATAATAACAGATCCCTGTGTTATTGGCAATGGCCGACAAGTCACAGTGAACCATGCGCCACCCCTCTTACTAAGATGGAAGCCTATAACGTAAACACCACAACAATACAGTATAGGTGAAGGTCGCGTGCGATACCTATAGGACTCTGCATATTAAAAAACAAAGCCAAGGTCACAGGATTAACCTTAGTTGAAATTGCGTAAAAACAAATGGATATATAAGCCTTTGCACGACAGAAGTGTATTCCGTGCTGCAGTATCTATGCATAGCTGAAACACAGTGGATGGATCGACTTTGCTCACTTGCGCAAGATGCTCAAATCCTCATTCCATCACCCAGTGGCAATCTGATGTTGTTTGATTTTTCAATTGTGGAAAAAAAAACCCCAAAGCATTAACCTGGAATGTGGCTTTACCTGGTTTTCAGTTTTAATGGTTTATTTGGTGGCTTGCTGTGATAAAGGGTTGTGTACATCGGGTGCTCTCCATGGTGCTGAAAATGAGAACTGAGCGTCTGCGTCGCAATGAGAAAGCTGACCATAGGCGGTGGCTTCGACTAATTACGAAGAGATTTCTTATGCCTTTTTCTTTACCTTGACATCTCACAGTATCTTAATGAACCTGCATCCACATTTCGTCAAATTCAAAATCTTCCAAATGAGACACGGTGCGCATCACGTCTATTTCTAATACGATGGCTGCACGACAATGGAATTTAAATTCCCACACTTCGAAAACGAACGTGTGTGTCAGAAACATAACCCCATTAACTTACTCACCAGATCTCCTTCTCAATGGGAAAATAACTGAGCTGTAACGATGCTCCGCGGCTCACGCAGTAATCTGTTTTTCCTTAGAAGAAAAAAAAAAATCACTGTAAAACCATCTCGTTGATAAAAATGTAACAAAGAAAATTAATCCGAGCCGATGCAAAAAAAAAAAGCAAGCGGTGGATGAACACGCCTGTTGTTTGTAGTGCGCAGAGGATAGCAGACAGTTGTGGAATGGATGCTGAGATGAAGATGTGCTCCTGGTCCTCTTGGCCGTGAGATGCGGATGCTGCGAGGGCTGGTGTTGTGTTGTGTCACTGACTGTGTGAGGACGGTTGACGCAAAGGCGGTGGTGGGGCGCCGCTCTGCGCTCTGTGCACGCTGCTGTTTATAGCTGTGAACCAACTCCGCCTATAACAATATACACAGCGGGCGCTGAGGCACACTGAGCCCAATGAACTTCGACAATAATTTCCCTTAAAAAAACAAATCAACGCCTGTGCATTTAGATTTCGCAGGGATACCCAAAATGCATTTATAAACCTTTGTGATAGGCTTTCTTAAAGGGTCCGTATTTTAATTCCTGTCTATATAGGCCACCGTTTAATCCACAGTCTAATATTCCTACCTATACCAGTAGGTTGTGTCATTTTTCCATTTGGGTATAGGTTGTTGGAGGTCTTAGGTAACCACTCCCGCATTTGTCAATATAATGAAGATTTTCAATTTTATTGTAAATTTGTAACTGTAGTCTTCTTTATTTCACTATTATCTTCTATATTCACATAATAATATTAATAATCATCATCATCATCATCATCATCATCATCATC
>JAPQRN010000012.1:11926946-11948810 GCA_037367275.1 Coranthus polyacanthus
ATCATCATCATCATCATCATCATCATCATCATCTATGTATATTTATACTTACTATTATTTGACTATTCTGTAAATAATGTAACCTGCTACTTGTTTTGATTTTGTTTTCATGTAATTTTATTTCATTTAATCTTAAGGTTTGAACTGAATTTTCCCTTAGGGGATAAATAAAGTTTGTCTCATCTCATCTAATATATGCCTATAAGTAGTAAGTATATTCAAGGTTAGTTCTCTTCTAAAAATGTTTTTAGGGTGTGGTTCCACGTGTATAAAGCTACCTGTTTCATTTGCTCTGTAGGTCAGCCCCCATATTAGCGTGTTTTGTAGATAGTGCGTGTAACAGGAGGCAATTAATTCATCTTAACCTTCCTGGCAGGTAAAAGAAAACAGAACAATTTGCTTTCAGTTAAATGCATAGGCTACCTAGTACAAGCCAGTTACAAACCAGTTTAATATGACTACATTTCCCAGAGGTGTAAAACTCCCGAAATGCAATCGGTAGCGTGACGTCGTAACGTAAGGTAACGTAGCCCCCGTACGTAGTTTTCATTCAAGCAGCATTTGAATAAGGAAGATGGCGGCTGCAGCAGTGGTTGAATTTCAGAGAGCCCAGTCTCTCATTAGCACGGACCGCAACGCTTCTATTGACATTCTCCATTCAATAGGTAGGTGTGCATTTAGCATTTCGAGATGGACACGTTTCCCCTAACCATTGTTATTCGTTATTTCTTTTTTAGTTGCTGTGTTTAGCGTGCTAGCTTGTGTCGGTGGTGCCGGTGGTGTACCGTGCTGACTCACTGTTGAACGGTGGGATAACGGTAACAGCTAGTGGTGACTAGCTAGCTAGTTAGCAACTTGGCTAACTTTAGGCCTCCGTCTGAAATAAGCACCTGTTATCAATAATTAATTTCACGTTTTCCTAAAGCTGTATGATTTGTCACATTGAGCCATGTCAGTGACCTCTGCTCTTAAGTTAACGCGAACTACAATTAACGTTGTTCTAACGATAGTCACGTTAGCATGATAACTGTTGTGGCTAACGTCTTTAGCCTGTTGTCAGAAGCGTCTGGGAAAACCCATGTTATTAACACAGAGGAAGAAAACTATGGCGAGAAAGCATATCCAATTCATGTTTTGGTGTCTTAGGGACATTTTGAATAATGGGTCAAGCAATGCTCTTTAGCGTTATCTATGAGTATTAGCAAATGAAAATAGCACGACTCTACACACATCAGTGTCCTCAAATTGCCTTGTCACACTAGCCTCTAGCTATCCGGTCGCTTGTTAGTTTCCGTATCATCTATTATTGACATACTCACGTGATTTAAAAGTAGCCCTTGTTGTGAGATTAGTGTGTATCTGACATGGGCTGCTGAGAAACAAATAATTTTACACCAATGCCCAAGAAAACAGGTCTGGACTCATTGTATATTATATGTATTCTAATTGTCAACAAATACTGTGGTAAAGACCAAAACTTTAAATTAATTTATCTACTAACAAGCATTGCGCATATAGCCAAAGATTGCTAGCTCAGTGCCACATACCTCTATTGTTCTAAAACTTATCAAAATGAACCACACTTTTGCACAGGATGATATGATTCTTCAATACATGGCCAGTGAAGTAATGTTTTTCTTCGCATTTGCTTGAAGAATTTAAACAGCTTTATACCTTTTTTAAATCAAAGTTTTAACAATTGGGCAGTTTTAAGGGACTGTCTCAGATTATTTAAAATTCACTCAAAACATCAAGGATGGTTTGAATATAATGTATAATTTTTTTATTTTCACCTTTCCTTTTTCTTTACCAGTGAGGAGAGATGTTCAAGAGAATGATGAGGAAGCTGTCAGGGTTAAAGAACAGAGCATCCTGGAGCTGGGGACACTCCTGGCCAAAACAGGACAGGCTGCAGGTAATGTTAAAACCCTTTTTTTGGGTCAGTCACTTCACATGTGCATACTATGCTTATGTAATGTGTTAGCACTATTGGAAGTATGTATGTATTCTAATTTAATTTTGTTGCCATTGCCAGAACTTGGAGGGCTGCTGAAATTTGTGAGGCCTTTCCTGATTTCTATCAGCAAGGCCAAGGCAGCCAGACTGGTCCGTTCTCTGCTGGACCTGTTTCTTGACATGGAGGCAGCAACAGGGCAGGAGGTAGAGCTGTGTCTTGAATGCATCGAGTGGGCCAAGGCTGAGAAAAGGACTTTCCTACGACAGGCTCTGGAGGTAAGCAGATTTTTAAAAGGTTTCTCAATGCAATGACAGTAGCATAAAATGAGCAAGTTTACAAAACAAAAGACTTTAAATGTAGTGTCTACATAAGTGGTTTCTTTTGGAAGCTATCTGTTGAGTGCCATAGTTGAACAGTTTGAGGCTTTTTTTCACATGTGAATGCTGTCAGTAAATACAGCCTATTTGTAAGTCTGGTTCTGTTGCAGTTAGAGGGAGAAAATGTGCTTCTTGTTAGATACCATACTTTCTGATTAGACAGAAATATAATATTTTGATTATTTGAATTAGTCTAAAATATGTTAGTCATTGATTGATCATATTACTGGCACAGTATGTATTTATCCTAACACCCAACCTCACTTACCCCTTTCATACCAGCTCCGTTTCTGAAAACAAAACTTCTAGCCACAAAAATAACGGCTGTAAATGAGCGCCTCAAATTTAACATGTTGTGACTCCTCTGGTGATGCTTTAGTTTTACTCAGATTATGCTGAGATCCAGGTTTCCAGGATTGCTTAGTCTCACATTTAAAATAGGTAATTCTAGATGTTTAATGAAGCATTGCTTATTATCACTATTATTATCACTTCTTACTATCACTTAGAGCGTACAGCAGGCAGCTGTGATGATCAATCTGTTTACCAGTCAATATGGGTGATGTGGCCAAAGCACTGCACACACGTTTACTCTCAGCCAGGCACCTTCAAAATACAGGATCAGCACAATGTTGTATATTGGCTCTCCATATTAGGTTTGTCATCTTTTGTGTCTTAATGACGAAATGTAGGATGAAGGAAGGCACACATCATTAATAACAATGTGATTAGAATGAAAATATTGTTTAGCTCACATCCATCTTTTAGAACAGCTATTAGAATACATTTCTCATACTGAACCTTTTGAATTTTGTTATTGGTATTTGTAATGCGATTTATCTTTAGCTCTGAAACAATGGCACAGTTTCTCAGCTTGTCTCTCCCTCTGTTTTTCCTCCAGGCACGGCTGATTTCACTCTATTTTGACACCAAAAGATACCAGGAGGCCTTGGCGCTTGGTGAGTGCCTACAGACAGGATTTATTATTTTATTTTTTTGGTACATGACGAGATTTTACAAAAGGGCAGGTCTTTGCATTGGCCATGTCATGTTCATCAAACATATAGAGCATAGTCTTCAATCTTCTGTCACATTATGATTTCAATTTAAAAAATTGCTTGATGTTAAAATATGTGATGCTTGTTAAAACCTGCTGTGCAGAGGTACAGTAGCTCATACGCAGAACAGTGACACTTGAGCTTACACTGCAGATTAATTACATATTGACCTTTATCCCAGTAGTTGTCGACTAAGCTGTCACAAGAATGATGTACAAAGTTATCACAGCAGTTATTATGCCTGGCTTAACTCCTGTCTCCACTTCTGCTTCAGGCTCCCAATTGCTCCAGGAGTTGAAAAAGATGGATGACAAAGCTCTGCTTGTAGAGGTTCAGCTGCTGGAGAGCAAGACGTACCATGCTCTCAGTAACCTTCCCAAGGCCCGTGCAGCCCTCACCTCAGCTAGGACCACCGCCAACGCAATTTACTGTCCTCCAAAGCTCCAGGCAGCGCTGGATATGCAGTCAGGTTAGAGGTCCTTTCAGTTCTACAGTTTACCTGGGTGAAGAGATAGATGAAGATGGAGTTAGAGGTTCTCTATGGAATGGAGTTTTTCTGTTGACATTCAGTCAATACATGAAACTGGCATGTTTTTAGTAATATGAAGATAAATAAAAACACTTTTGGAAACTCAACAGTGTTAAATAGTTAAAGAATTGTGCCTATGTTTCTGAACAATCATTTTTTAAAAACTACATATTCTAAACTCCTTTTAAATATATGTGCCAGGTATTCTAAAGGTCTAATCCTGTTTGAGATCTTAGTTTCCATTTTTGGATCACACAGACACACTAGAGATTTTAAATTCACCAAGCAGCCAAAATGTTGAACCTGAGCCCAGAAAGTGTGTCCAGTTGTTGACGTCTTGGTGCCAGATACCATAGATGGTTATAAATCCTGTCATCTCCGTTGCAGGGATCATCCATGCAGCAGAGGAGAAGGACTGGAAGACGGCCTATTCCTACTTCTTTGAAGCCTTTGAGGGCTACGACTCTATCGACAGTCCCCGAGCCATCACATCACTCAAATACATGCTTCTCTGCAAAATTGTACTCAATTCGTGAGTAATGTTTAACATGTTTCAACACAGTGTAGCCTACATATGTTTTACACTTTTACTTTTCCATTAATATATACCTCTTTCTTATAGTAGTTTGATTTATTATTTTTTGTTTTGTGTGTTACAGACCAGAGGAGGTACAAGCCTTGATCAGTGGGAAACTGGCGCTGCGATATGCTGGTCGCCAGGCAAGGATCACTTTTTTTTCAGATTGAGCAATTTAGCATTGGAAAAAAGCATGCTTGTGAATTACACCTAAACATTTACATGTACCATTTGTTGCATTTGCTCTAAATAAAGTCTAAATAAATGACAACTGTCCAGCTTTGCTAATAAGATCCACTTAAAACACCTTTGAAACACAAGAAAATGTCTTTGCTATTTTACGAAAATCATATGTTCAAGAAATATTTGAACATTCTATCTAGATATCTTGGAAATACATGCCCTTTAGCAATGTAATGATGTCATTTTCTGTACAACTGTGCTTTTTTCTGTGGAATGACACATTAATTTCCTTCTTTTGTCTTTATCTGTCTAGACAGACGCATTGAAATGTGTTGCCCAGGCCAGCAAGAACCGATCATTAGCAGACTTCGAAAAGGTGAGAGCCCATTCAGTCCTGTTAATGGCTCTCGTACTGTTAAAGTTAACTTCATTTGTCACTTGTAGTCTGGTTTCTCTAGCTTAGATGTGCAGCCCACACAGAAGCAAACTTCTGCTTCTTCCATCCCTGTTCTTAGATATGTTTAAACCCAATGGTCTATAAATGTTAAATTATTACACATGGTATGTCAATTCATATTTGCAGTTCAGTTCCAGACAAAATGTGTTATTTACAGAGTTGTTTAAAGCTTTTAAATTGAAATCTTCCAGGCCCTAACAGAGTACAGAGCGGAATTGAGGGACGATCCAATTATCAACACTCATCTGGCCAAACTGTATGACAACCTGCTGGAACAAAACCTCATCCGAGTCATTGAACCATTTTCCAGAGTACAGGTAAGGACCGACCCAGCCTAGCTTTACAGTGGAAAACTCCCACTATACAGCTCCACCTTGCTCTACATTAACATTAAGCTTGATGCTTTTTTTAAAGTATTTTCAGTTTCATTAAAGCTTTGTAATAAAACTCTCGAAGCCGATTCATGCCCTTCATCATCAATGTATGTCTGTGCTTAACTGTTCTTTTCTTTTGTTTTCAGATAGAACACATATCTGGTCTAATCAAACTGTCAAAGGTATGATTGTTTGCAGCTTTTCATTTTTTTTCCCATTGTCATCATTCATAACTCACAGACATGTATGCGTTTATTATCACTTTTGTTTTTAGGGAGATGTTGAGAGGAAATTATCACAGATGATTCTGGACAAAAAGTTTCATGGTAAGTCCGCTTGTCAGTTTTTTTTTGTATTATTTATTTAGTATGGGAAATGTTAAGCCTCTGTGCTCAGAGAGAGCACACATCTTTTATGTACCAATGCATTATTTTTCTTACAGGAATCCTTGACCAAGGTGAAGGTGTCTTGATCATATTTGAAGAACCCCCAGTGGACAAAACATATGAAGCAGCCTTGGAAACAATTCAGAACATGAGCAAAGTCGTGGATTCACTTTACAACAAAGCCAAGAAGTTAACATAGGTGAGAACAGTGTGATGTGAATTTACATTGTAATCTAATAATTTTTTCTTCTTTTCAACCTTTTCATGTAATTCCCCATTTCAGTTTGTGACAAATACAGTGGGATTTTCTATATTTGCTATTGCCATATAACGTTTCATATATTTTGTACAAAACAAGACTTTGCCTGATACATTTTTCTGTGCTGTTTGTTTGTTTTTTTTCCAATCCACAGAGCAGATTGCCACGTCAGTGTGATGGAGGAACTGTGTGTGTTTGACCAGCGTGTGTAACATTTTAAGAAGGGGACAAGGGAGAGCAACAGAAGTCCCACAAACTGCAACAAACAGGATTCCCCATCAAACTTTCGCCTCTCCCAGAATGGACAGTGTCATCACTTCTCTTGTTTTTCTTTTTTTTTTTGTTTTTTGTTTTGTTTTTTTTCCCTCTTTGCTTTTGATAATTCTTCAGGATTCTGTATAACACTCAGCGGCCACATCAGGCCATCAGGGAATATTGTACAACCACAATAAAAAGATTAAAAGGTTTAAGAATACATATATGTTTATATCTCCTATAAGGTTGGGCTTACAAAGCCTTAAGCTGAATCCACCGCAACCTCAAAGGTGCAACATTGACCTCTGGAGCTTCAGACTGTGCTACCAGCCGTGTACGCAGAAACGAGGCTTTCTCCTTCTCCACATCTTTCAGAAGCACACTGTTCAGTTTTTGGAAGGTTGGGATACTCCTTGGGATGTTGAATTCTGGTTCAAGAGCTCCCTCTAGCTCTTACTTTTTCATTACCATATCAATGCCAACAGTTAAATCCCCACTGTATTTCAGATATGTATTAAACACTTTATTTGTTTTTGGTTTTTGTGTTTTTGTTTATAAGGTTGAAAACAAAATCTGAAAGGTTGCCACATGTCTGCCCCCTGCTTATGTTAAGTTTATATAAGAAACAGGATGCCATTTCACCACTAGTGCCACTTTTTGGCGCTTCTGTTTTGCCTCAGTGTTTGGGTGCAATATAAAATAAGAGGGCAGAGGTGGAAATGTTTTCATTGCCTCTGAGCTTCTGTGAATTATTCCCAAGTGAGAAATTCTTCATTGTTAGTTTCTAGCACTAGTGTGGTATGCTAGTAACCAAACAATTTGTATGATTTTGATTTGGTTTTGATTTTTTTTTTGGGGGGGGGTTTTGTTTTCTCTTATAAAGACATTTTCAAAATAAATATTTTGTATTTTAAGGAATTTGTCTTGTCTCTTGCGGAATATTACACATGGTAACTGTTTCATTGGCTGCACTGCTATGGTTTTAAAGTACATGTTTGGGGTTCTTTGTGTTGCTTCAAGTGTCTCTCGAAACAGGCTCAGAAATAACCCAGAAAATGTATACATGGGAGGAAGTGCTATTTGTTTCTTGTGTCATATTGAAAGGAAGGTCGAAAAAGGAATTGTATACAGGCAGGGAGGAAAGAGTTCTGATCATGAGCCCACAGAAAAACAAGTATTACTTTTCAAAAATATAAAATTCTCCCAATATTTTCTTCCTGCTTCTATATTTGTCAATTATTTGATAAACCAACTTCACATCAAAGGGCATTAAATCTCAATTTAACTGACAGCTTTGGATTGTCTGTCATTTGTTTTTTCGTTTCCTCTCTGGAGTCGTGATGAAATCAAATTACGGTGACTGCTGTGTCCATATTTTAAGGTAGGCGACATTGGCACTGAATATTCATCAAGAAAGGAAACTTTCCCCAGATTTCATGCCCTTTGGTATGTGTTTACAAAGTGCAGCCTGAACAAAAATCACTGTTACCTCATATTACGTGTATATTATTATTACGTATTTCGTTTCGCTTCATATTACAGTGGTAACCTCAGCAAAGGAAGACGATGAGAATGTATAACCAGTGACATGATTTAAATGTTAAGTAAATTAGACCATTATTGTGAGGGAGAAACTAATGCGCTCAGCATTAGACCTCAAGGAAACCCTACATGTAATGTGTTTCGGTGGTCAGGGTTTCTTTGAAAACAGTGGCCTGTGTCTAGATTATAATAGTAATAATAATATTGTCTTTATTTATGTAGCACTTATAAAAACAACAATTTACAAAGTGCTTTGACAGACAAAGCAAAACAGGAAACTCAGGATTAAACCAGTAATCAGAAGTCATTCAAACCATTAAGATGCAAACTAAAGAAGGCAAAAAAAAAAAATATGACAAAAGATTACTATTATTATTGTAATACAGGTAACATAAATGACAAGAATTTACTTCTACATTATCTGCCATTTAATCATTCCACTTTTGGATATCAAAGAATATGTGGGGAAACTTTTATAAGTTGACAGTCGGGTATGGGTCACATTCTCATGTCATATAAACTATTTTCTATATGTTATTTCTAGTTTATTGTAATTATGTGCACTTCTTCAACGGTCAATTGCGTTTTTTTGGGAGGGTGTACGTGATGACGCGCGCACGGCAGATCCCGCCTCCCAGCCAAAGAGTTTAGAAGCAAAGAGACCTGATTCCTGCTTTTTGAACGACGGTTTTCAGTCCAACATGGCGGCGGTGTAGCCCTGCCGCTACACACTGAAGTGGCAGTGGAACACATAATTAGCTTTCGCTTCGTATCGATATCCTTTTGTTGACAGCAGCGAAAAGTGTAGCCAAAGAGATTAGAGGAAAGAGACGACGCTGTGGTGGTTTTTAAAAAAAACCGCTTTCATTTCAAAATGGCGGAAAAACAGGTCTGTTGCTGGGCGATTCTGTTGCAAAGGAACGATAGGTTCGCTTTCGTTTCTTGTCCGTGTACGTTCTTTGGTTTCAGCAGTTCGTTCGGTCGTTTATGCTGAATTGCACTTAAACGACCAAGGAATAAAAAAACAAAGATGGCTACTCGGGTAAGTTAATTCGAAACCATAAAAACAAAACACCTATAAAGTCCCCGAAGCGTCACTTGTACTTAAAGGACTAAACGCTTTTTTGTTACACCTAGAGATAGCCAGCACAGAAGTAGCCTGTGTGGCAGAATGAGATGTCATTCAAAACTTCGTAGTGAGTCCGGAAGACGGATGGAGTATCTCATGACATGACTCCTGCTAGCGACACCGAGTACTGCAGTTTTAGCCGTAAATAAGTTCACATAACTGCACCGGTATTTGGCCCTTAAGCAGCCAGAGGCCATAGCGGTTAATAACGTATACATACAACTGCTGTGAAGTGCCATAAAATACAACCTGGCTTCACAAGCTAAACTAAACGGCGACCCTAGAAAGTGAAAAGAAAGGAAGTCAACAGCTGTAGATGGAAACGAAATAAGTGCACCATTCAGCCTTCGGTGTCCTTTTGCTGTGTAAACAAAGTGTTAAGTGTCTTTCCTTTATGCGCTGTAGCTGCAAAATAGAGCAAAGCAAATGCGTGTGTTAAATTGCGGTCTCTTATGCATTCAATAGACAGCTATTAAACAGGAAGTGTCTTTGCAGAAGTAGTAGTACTACCTAAGCAAGTAGTATAGACAGAAAGATATAACGCTGTGTCACGTGATGCCATACTTAAATGCAAAGGCCACGTTTACTCTATAGATTTGAGCTGGTTACATGAAAACAACGCAAAGAATGTCCTCCATGCAGTCACTGGCTCAGAGAAAAATCTTTGGCTTAAAAGCAACGAGGGAACAGTTCATCACACTCTAAGGCAGTGTTTTAGTCTGTGCTCACATATGCAGCCTGCTGCTGTATTGTTTTTACAGTGATTCAACGTGTTTTTTTGTTTTTTTTTACCACTGCAGGGAATATTGTGTGTCATCTGGCTAAGTGTGACACTGGTACATCAGCAGATGGCCTACTGTAAAAAAGAAACAAGCTGAAATTATTGGGACATCTGAGAGAGCCTAGAAGCCGAAATGCCTGATACAGGATGGAGTCAGTATTCTGAGGATGTAGGTCAGAAACTGATTCTCTCGTGGTTTGGCGCAGACTAATTAGATTATTAAAAACGAGAACAGGTTGATTTGAAGATTGATTTTGTTTTTGAAATCATTTCTTTTGCATACTTGTCCTTGGCCCATGCCTTACTCTTTCACCAGTTCTTGCTTTATCCTTAAACTCCTTGGTGGAGGTAACCAGCGGTGGCACAAATCGCAAAACTGGAGATAGATTTGGTTTGGCTGATTAATCGGCGCTGATAGGATGTTTTACAAACTTTTGGTGATGGCAGAAGTTGGCGTCAATAGTGGCTGATAGTTAACACTAGCCTTCTCAACTGGAAATACTGAATATGAGGGTAATTAATAGCTCAAAAAATGTAAAAAAAAATCACTCTTACCTAGATTTTTTTTACGTTGGATTGATGCTCAGTTCCACATTTATTGATTCATTGTTTTGACTTTGATGTTCAGTGATTCAGATTCATTTATTTGATTATTTATTACTTTGCTTAAATGTTCATGTCATCAGTTATCCAGTTTCTAATAAAGTGAAAGATCGTTCATTTCAGACACGTGTAATGCATTTTCAGTGACAAAATTACGGGGGTTGAGGGGTTACGATGACGTCGGCCTTTTAATGGACGAGTAGCTTTTTCCTGCTTCAAACTATCATTATTATATCAAACTTTAGTAATTCTCTATCAGTCAGCCTATACTCAAAATATGCCTGGAAGGATCTTTTATTGTACCTATTGAAGTAGTAAGGCTTACTTCTCATTTACTCCGGTATTATTAACAGTATTTAAATAATGATGTTATTCTCTTTTATTCTATCTTTTTTTTCAGGGGTGACAGTGCAAACAGGATACAATAAGAAACATTAGGAAGCATTAGACCGTGCTTTAATACACTGCATCCTAGGAGGTGAAACCTGTTACGCAGCTGTACTAAAAGCCTAGATGCTTTATCAACATAGACTGATCTCCATAGAAACATTTGGTGAGATCTAAGTCTCGTGGGTGCCTACATGCCTGTCCCTGTGTTGGTGGGCGATGGTAGTTAAATAATCCACAGTCATGGCTTTTGTTTAACTGTACAGACTTGTCTCTGTTAAGTAAAATAACGTACAACATCTTCAACTAACATATATTGAATGTTGATGACCAGCTTTCAACAGCCTCCATTACAGTAGTCAGATGCCTATAGATGCGTATATTTACAGGAGTCTGTTTGTCATTTCCTCTCTTATCTCCTTGCAGGTTATGCAAACGGCTCGATGCCCAACAGACGAACTGTCATTGACTAACTGTGCTGTGATCAATGACAAGGAGACACAGTTAGACCAGTGAGTAGGATTCCTCTGAGCCTGTGTTTCCTATGCATGTGCATGACACTTTCAGATTATGCTGGAAAAATGTGTGTTCATACTAACTTCCCCAAAGCTCTGACCTATCAGTATGTCAGCGTCTACGCTATCTGTCTCATGAACAAGTTACTCACGCTCAAGTTTCGTGTCGCATTTATATAGTTCTGTTTCGGTATATGTAATTTGATGTCATACTTTTATGTCTATAAATTAAATTGAGAAATACTTTAAAATAAGCATACCACACTTCATCATATTGGATTATTTTCTTTTTTTTCTTTCATTTGGAACTTCCATACAATCTATTCCTGTTCATGTTCACACTCCTACGTGTTTGTTTGTGTTGCCTTCATGTAAAAAATAAACTCCTGTCATGTGGAAGAGCCGGTGAGAAATTTGCTGTAAAGAGTGTAATTTGAAGCCCATAATATAAACGATACAGCATAATATGAAACGATATACATTTTTCTTTGGAAGTTTGTGTATTTTGAGTGATTAATTCATGTCTGCAGCCCTAAATTAACATTTCAATAGTATTATACTACAACTGTTCCTATCGATCCATTTTTAATCTATGGTTCTATTCTGATACTGACTATCGTTGTTTCAAATCGATATTATTTTAGATAAATGAATACTGTGGTGGGTAGCATCGTGGTGTGTGTTTAGGAAGGAAGTCGTGGGTTTGAACATGCCGGCCATGTCTTTGTAGGTTTCCAAACAGGCTGAGAAATATCACTTAGTTGGAGATCAAGCTCAATATTGCAAATTTACAAAATGATGAAGAAATCCACCTCTGTTGCATAACCTGCAGCTGCTCTAGCAGAAGAACAAGAGCAATATCGTTCGAAGTACGTTTCTTTTTTGTCAGTACTTATTTCTTTTCCACTGTCTCCTGATTATCATCCTTAATGCAGACACGTGACTGTACGCAATTTAGCCCACAAGTTTGTGTTCACCTTGAAGACACATCCCAGCGTGAACACCGGGAGCATCGCTTTCAGCCTCCCACAGGTAAGTTTCCCCTCCCCTCATTCCCCCTCAACTCAATTTATTTTTCCTTTCAAAATGAACAGTGTTACCTGACGTTAGCAGTGCGTTGCTGTTGAACTGTTGGATTTCTGCAGATGCCACCATCACATAAGAATTATTAAGCGTTATTAGATGTGTTGAGCTAATCACTATTCTCTTTTTTTTGCCGTTTCTCAAATGAAAAGCTCTTGTTTTTCTTTCTCTCTAATTAATATATTTGTTTGCTGTTCTGTGTTCGTTCTCTATAATGCACCTGTGAACACTGCTAACGACAACTGTAATCCGTTTTTTGTTTGCTATTTTTAATCCGTGCCTCTAATATTTTTTTAAGACCAGAGTAAAGCTCTTTGTTGCCTCGTGTGGTTGTCTGGGGGCTTATTGCATGGACTTTGTGTGTCTCAATCTGTCTGTCACTGCTTTTTCTTCTTTCACCTTTTCCTGTCTGTGCCTGCTCTTCACTCGTCTATACACTTGGCAGCCGCAACGGCACTCAGGTACTACTGTAACCTCCTCAGAATGGTCTTATTTCACTGCAAAATTCATAACATCCATTATTGACCAATACTGGCCACGACTTAGTGTCTTTGTAGAGGCTGTCAGTTTAAAAAAAAGAACTAAATACATACATACTGTCTTAACAGATTTAAGTTACGCATTTGAACCTACAGAGGTGATGTGGAATAAGATCATGTGCAGAGGAATGTTGCACTGTTGTCTCTGTCGGACTCATACTTGTGTCCAAGTGTAGTTTTCTCTGTATGATAGCTTTGCTCTCCTACAAAACATGTGATCGCCTTATTGGAGATAAATGGTAACCCGTCGTCCCCCCACCCCCCACCCCCCTCTCAATCCTAATACAAAGAAAAAGAGAAGCGTTAAACTAAATGTACCACGTTGTGTTTCTGTTTACAGAGAAAATGGGCAGGTCTATCGATTGGACAAGAGGTTGAAGGTAAGCGTCGCGATTTAAATGTCTTTTCTGAACATCTATTGTCGAATTTAACAGCCTTCTTGTATGAAATATTCTAAAATTGTGGAGCCTACATTGGTAACAGACTAAAATAAAAATAGCACAGTTAAGAGTAGCTGTAGATATATCTTCTATATATCTATATTTCTCTTCTGTATATCTAGAACAGCCGTACGTCCCTTTGAGAGGACTGCCATTTATTTCTCATCTCTGCTGATTATATACTTGACAGTCTTATTCTCTCATCAGTGAATGCCGTCTGAACCGCAGATTCCTGGCCAGAGTAGAAACATAAGACCTTCTAAAATCAAACCAGAGCTCCAGACTTTGAAGGATTCATTCAACTTACATGTGACTGACACTGAGAGCTGCTACTCTTTCTCTCGGCCAGAAAAGCATCTCTCAGAGGGCTGACCATATTCTGCAGATTACTAATTATACATGGGGGTTATGGGGTTTAGCTATTATTTAGTTGTCATGTGGGTGAAGGAACACAGTTTATCCAGCACAGGGAGAGACAGAATAACAATGTCACTGGGTGGCGTCATTACACATCTGTCTCAGATGCTGGCCAACATCCAGGCAAGGCTGCGTCTTTGATAAAACATTTCATTAGGCTCCCCGAGGCCAAATGCCCACAATGATGGGCCCTATTATGATACTGTCTGCATATCAGGAATAAAAAGGAGGAGGGAAAATATAATCCATCGAGTAAAGAAAGGAGCAAGCTTCATGATACTTTAATCATTTTTGACATCGGCTTTTTATGCAGGATGAAAAAGACAGCTAAGCCTCTACTCTTTTTTTTACTAATTGATCAAAGGAACAATCATTCTTTTGTGTCTGTTTGAGACTATGATCAAAAAAGAACTGAAACATTAAACAGATTGTCCTGTTTCTGAGTAACTGTGCAGTAATTTCTTAATAACCTGTCAGCAATGGAAATATCAGTAGAATCTGGGAGTGAGTTACTCGTGTCTGATTTGCATTACAGCATCTTCAAACATGTTGGTACTCATGAGTTTGTAGGTGTCAAAGATGCGAAACAGTACATACAGTACGCGGTAGATTTACTTTGGCATGTTTTTCATTGCAGACCATATGAAATGTAATGTTTTCTTCTGGTCAACTTCGTTCGGACCACAATACATGTCTCCACTTTTCAAAAGGTCCATCACAGACGAGTCCAGAGAAGTCGACAGACAGACGCACTGTTAACATGAGGCTTCCTGTTTTTTTTAAACTGCCGTTTGTGAGCTGCATATTGTGGTACTTGACAGAGGTTTGCCAAAGTAATCCCGATCCCATGTGATTTTTCGAACTTACAGATAAACTATAAATGGTTCCTGATGCAGTGGTGCAGTGCGCCTTTGCCTTTTTCTCACAGAAATTCCTCAATTTCTCGACTCTTGTAACTCTGTTCTGCGCAGTAGAGCGTGAAATATCCAAATCCTTTCCTATCTCTCTCGGAGTAGCATTGTTTTTAAAGATTTCAATGATTTTCTCACACATTGAAGAGTAATTTGGCGACTATGCCATTCCTTGATGCTGCGTCTGCATCAAATCATGATTGCAATCACCTGTTGACGTCAGCTGTTTCAAATCACCTCATTATTCTAAGTTTATATCTTATCACTTGTCTTAAATTACCACTGTCCATACGCTTTTTGAGATGTACTGTAGGCCTCAGTGACAGCGATGGACGTGTATATATACAAATAACATGATGTTGACCAGACAGAACATTAATATGTTGTCTTCTACATTTATGTGCATTTACATACTATTCCAACTTTTTCTGATGTCGGCTTCAGAATTGGCTGTTGTGCAAAACCATACAGTTAGGCTACTATTGTGAATATATAATATAGTCAGCTGTAAATAGTGTTAAGTCTTTGGGGAGAACTGGAATTCAGTCCATCTGATACAGCTCTACCCCCATATCCACACCTCTTCTCTATTTTAATATTTCGGAAGCCATACTCACTCACTACTGGTACAAGTCCAGTCCATTTGACCCAAATTGTAAACCAGCTGAAAGCCTTTGAGCAGGCTGACTATGCAGTTTTGCGAAATGTCTTGTAGTTCAGGTTCTTTGTAAATTCCCCCATAATTCCCCACGACATCCTAACAAATCTCACCGTGTCGCGCTCTCCCCTGCAGTGACCAACTACAAGTTTGACAAATCTAAACAGTGTATAAGCACCATGACAGTGGAAATAGACTTTCTGCAGAAGAAGAATGTGGACAGCAGCCCCTATGACTCGGACAAGATGGCCACAGAGTTCATCCAGTACTTCAACAACCAGGCCTTCAGTGTTCAACAGCAGGTGCTTTGGGCTTCAAGGGGTTAGAATTGAATTCAATAGCTGGCCTTAGGTTTAAAATGGGAGAAGAAACGTCTATTAACTATAATCCATGTGCATTGTATATTCTTATTTTGTCCTTCCTTATAGCATCTACATTGATATGCAGATAGATGTTTGTTTATACTTTTCTTTATGTTTTTTTTTTTTCTAGCTGGTATTTAGTTTCTGTGATAAGCTTTTTGGCTTGCTGATAAAGGATATGGAGGCCATGGATCCCAGCATCCTTAAGGGAGAACATGGTTCTGGCAAGAAACAGAAGGTACATGGTATATTTTATTAGATTTCAGTTCTCCTCCTTTCTTTGATATATAATTACTTTTTCTGACAGTTCATTTGGCATGGTCCGGTGCTTGAGAAATGACTATACTGTGACTCATATAGATTCTCACTCTTTTAATTTCCCGTTTCTTAGATTGAGATTGGTTTGTTGCTAGGAAACAGTCAAGTGATTTTTGAGAAGTCAGAAACCTCATCCATGACTCTGATTGGTGAGTATCGTCAAAACTTCAGACTTTTATAGCACGTAGCTGTTTTTCAACTTGAAATACAAAAAGCTCTTAGTCTCAAGGAGCAAAGAAGAATAAAGCATAGTAGGTACAGTCTCTCATGTGGTGGTTTATTCAGTAAATCCATTCTTCACTTCAGTACCGTGCTTCAGTACAGTCAGTAAAGTGTTTACAGTGACACAATGGCCACACTCATACACTCAATGAAGAAAAACATGCGCTATTAAAAGGACTTGCATGCCGTACATTGCAGGACACTTTTTTTCCATTCATTCTTTCATTGAAACATTCTTTATAAATCCACAAGGGGGCAGACTATGCACATTTTTTCTTTTTCCTCTCACATTTTGTTTGCAGTGATATTTAAGTCAACCTCCACCAAACATGCAGTTTAGCTTCATAGCTAGAGTTAAATACTGTTTTTTTTTCTGTTACATGTTGCCCCTGTTCAGTGCACTATTGTAACTACCAAATTAACACTGCAAGAATTTCAAAACCAAGATTTTGGGGACATAGAATGAATAATGCACCAGATCCCTGTCATTCATAATCATAAACACCCTTTAAACTTCTTCAGAAAAATGAGGCTGTTCTTTTGGTAAATATATATATATATAAGTTTTTATCTCTCCCTTCCAGGGAAAGCGAAGACCCGGGAATCTCGCCAGTCCATCATCAGCCCAGACTGGAACTTCGAGAAGATGGGCATCGGCGGCCTCGATAAGGAGTTTTCTGACATCTTCCGCAGAGCCTTTGCCTCGCGTGTCTTCCCTCCAGACATAGTAGAACAGATGGGTGAGTTTTCATCTTTATGTTCCTTATTTGTTTGTGCCTGTTCTTCTATTTTTTTTTTCCGACAATCTTTCTACAGCTCGGATGATGATATTTTCATAAAATTATTCATATGTAGAGGATCATTTCAGTTTGTCAGAGACTTTGATAGAACATACTCAGATGTATTTCAAAACCATGACAAAGTCCGACATCTCCAGGGTTTTCTACCATTATCACACGTAGGTACAGCACGAGCAAGTGTTTTTTTCACAGCACCAAGGCTGAATGAAAAGCACACAAACTATGAGAGTCATTTTTTACTGACATTTTAGATTTGTTTTTAGAGTTCGTAGGATTACTAAAGGACATCACACTTACCTAATCAGTGGGCATATTGTCCTTTTTTTTCTTCTTGCTAACGTCTTGAGTGTAATGTGAAAATCTACAACCTTTGTGCTGTTTTATGAATGTTGTATTGATAATACTCATGTGACATTCACCTAAGCCCCCAGAAACTTAGGGAAAACCCTGGTCTCTTTTAAAATGTATTTTTAATCAACCATAAATTTTACTAAAACTATAATGATGTCAAATGAAGACATTTTCCACAGGAGCCTTAGTCGGCATCGCTGTTTTCTCCCTCACAACCGGCATTTGTTTTAAATAGTTCTTGGCAATCATGACTTTTTTTGGCTACTAAATTAAGCTCACATTATAGTGCACACAATCATGACTAGTTTCTGAGGAATATATCTTTGTCTGAATCAGCGAAACCTGCTGTCTTTAGTTGCCTTGTCCATGACTCAGATCTGTGGCATCCCCTGTCAGCGATCCCTACAAACAGACATTAATTTCTCTATGACAGCTGTCAGATTACTTTGATGATTCACTTTACAAAGGACAACAGCTCATTCTAAAAACAGCCAACAGGTACTCATCTTAGTGACTCACACACGTAACCCTCCCTTCGACCATTTCATGTGCACACAATCACAGTCAGTCCTAATCCTTTCTTCTCAAGTTTTCTTTTTTCACAGGTCCTGTAAAAACCTGTTGTAAAGACCTCGCAGCTCTGCAAATACTCACAATACACACATCCTTTAAATCTGGCACACATGCACACACATTCAGCGGCAAT
Organism: Coranthus polyacanthus; assembly: GCA_037367275.1. Taxonomy (NCBI): domain Eukaryota; kingdom Metazoa; phylum Chordata; class Actinopteri; order Kurtiformes; family Apogonidae; genus Coranthus; species Coranthus polyacanthus. Next base: position 11,945,123 of record JAPQRN010000012.1, read on the forward strand.
GTCCAGCACTGTGTGAGCTGACCTTTAGCCGGGTGTTCATGTGCAGAAGTCAGCCTTTGGCTGCGGCCAGCTGGCTGTTGTAATGAGATCCATACTCTGATAGAGCATCAAGCCAAAGGTAAAGTTGTAATTGGTCAGAATGGGGAGCAGGGGTGTCGGTGCTGACAGGAAGGTTGTATCAATGTGTGAAGACTTGACTGGTGGAGACAGTACTCAGATCTTTTACTTGAGGAAAAAGTAGCAATACTACAAAGATACTGCATTCAAAACCTTAATGAAGTAAGAAAGGTTTCGAATCAAAATATACTTAAAGTACCAAAAGTACAGAATGTCCCATTTCAGAATAATATACTGTGCATAACTGGATGATAATTATTGATATCTTAATATGTTCATGTTTAATGTTGCAGCTAGTAGTGCAATTACTGAACTAATAACTACTCAGTTACAGCGTTACTTGTAATAAAATTAGTCGAGTACAAGTATAAAATAGTATAACAATGAAGAACAAAGTACCTCAAATTTGTACAGGACTTGAGTAAATGTACTAAATGAACTTGTGGGAGCTTTAGGATATTTGGGTAAAAAAGATTTTAGAAAGAAAAAACTGAGACATTAGAAATAAAAAAAGTGGAAGAAATATGCTCATTGATGAGGTAAGAGTGATGCTTTTGTGACTGTAATAATACAAAGTAGTAATACACAAAATAACATTGCTTGAACAGTAGTGAAGGGATCCGAACTGTGATTTGCGATCATAAATGACAGCAGAACGTGGTAGAAAACTCTCACCATAGTTTGTTCCCTTTTCATTTAGCATAGGTGCTGTTATAACACTTAGGTGCTACTTAAGTGTTATAATGGTTGTGAAAACCCTGACGTAGTTACATTCCACTACTGATAGACTTTTTGCATCTTTGCAATCGAGCAAAAGTTTCGCTATCTCCCCTGTTCCCAGGAAAGCGCTTTCTCTCTCAACTCCAACTCAAACTCATAACTTTCTCCCCTTACCAGAAACCGTTTGTTGTTTTTTTTCTTCCCTTCCTCCACCCCCACCTGTCAACCTGGCTGCTTTTCCTTCAGCAGGCCCAAATGGCAACTCAGATGGTTATCTGGCGCCTCTCAATTAGTCTGGGCTAAATGTCATTAAACAGGTGCAAAAGGCCATTCAGAAGACTCACACAGTGTACCTTGTTGACTGGAGCCCACGCAGTATTTACATCTGATCTTTATGGAAAAGAAATAAAACAAATGCTGCTGCGACGAGAGCTGGTAAAAATTCTTCTTTGGAATATTCCAGGCACACTTCTCTTCATCAGGCTGCTTTGCACTGGTCGAAGACATTGATGTTTTGTATTCATTGAGGCTGTGAATTCATGTAACGTATGCAATGCGGTTGTTTTTATGAATGCAGGTTTTATGCTTAAGTGGCTACTTCATCACATTGTACAAATTCTTGACATGTTGTACCACTGACTTAAAGAGAAGATTTTTTTTTTTCAAAAAGTCCCTGAATTTAATTTCAGTGAAGATAATGACCCTGTATTATATCGATTTGGCTTCTCTGTCAGCAATATTTCAAAGCTAAGCTTACTTAAGTGGATGGGAGAGTACTGTGCTACACACCATAATGATTCTTAAATAACTACTGCCAGATAGAGTGCATACTGAGGATAGCTACTAGTTATTTATAAAATGTGGCATTAGAGGTCTCCTCTTTCGCCTCATTTCTGTATATGAACAGATTGTCAGTTAAACATCAGTTTCTCTCTCTCTTGTTGTGTGTGTCTCCAGGCTGTAAGCATGTGAAGGGAATCCTGCTGTACGGACCCCCAGGCTGTGGTAAAACCCTGATGGCACGACAGATTGGCAAGATGCTCAAGGCTCGGGAGCCAAAGATTGTCAACGGCCCCGAGATCCTCAACAAGTATGTTGGAGAGTCTGAGGCCAACATCAGGAAACTGTTTGCAGACGCGGAGGACGAACAGAAAAGGGTAAGGGGAGGACACACATCACAAACACTTCTTTTAATAATACATTAAAAACTTTTCGAAATTTTTGTCTCGAGTTCAGAGACCAACAACAAAACTCCCACAACAAAACACAAGACAACCAGAGACACAGGACCTTTTTTTTTCCCTAACTTTCAGATACATTACCTGTGGTCCTACAGCTTTGTTGAACTCACTACACATCAGATAAAAGTTTTTACAGGCTCTGTTCTTCATAGGGATCAGCTTACCCCGTGAAACACACATAAGTATTTCATTTAAAAATGCGAAAACTAATTTCTCCAGGAGTGGAGAGATCTGCCCTTTAGCCAGACATAGCTGTAATAACTTTGCCACAGTCTTAATGTGTGTATGTCCACGATAGCAGAGGGTGCAGTTATGTAGCGAGACACGGCAATGATGGTTGGTTTGGATGGTGAGACACTTGCGTCGAGCCTCACTCTTCACCACCTAATGAGGGGCTGGGTTTTCTTTGACCTCCCATTACACCCATCACACACCGACACACACACACCATCCAGTGTCTCAGCAGCACAGCTCCACACCTGCTTTAAATGCTACGTCTAAGACTGACAGGTCTATAGATGGAGAGATAACCCCCCCACCCCACTACTCTGTCACTTTTTCCTTCTGTCTCCCTGTTGAGGGTCAGTATTGTTTCTCAGACTAGGATGAGAGTCAAACATTAGCAGAGTCTTGTTGCTTTGCTATGTTCATGTAACCCTCAGAATACAACACCAAAAGTGATTTCAGATTACGTGTTGTTTGCTTCATCCTTTTCATCAGTGTTGGGGACTAACTGCTTACATGTAACAGTGTTATGCAATTAAATTACAAATTCCATTATGGTTACGGACTGTTCTGACTGTTCTCCAATATACTGTAAATGTCCAAACTGGGGAATAGGGGTTTCCACAAATCCTGATAATTTAAGGCATCTGTAGCTTTGCAAAAATATTCCAAATTGTAAACAGCAGCACCCTTGTATGGATTTTACTATGAACAACTGTATTTTTCATCACATCTACCAGTATGCTTCAGCTGTTGAGAAAAACCCTTCAACCATTTAGAGTGCAGTTGAGGTACATACTTTTTATACAGTATTTAAAGAACTCCTTTTCCATCTTGTCTCCATGCTCAACAGCTCGGTGCCAACAGTGGGCTTCACATCATAATATTTGATGAGATTGATGCGATCTGTAAGCAGCGTGGCAGCATGGCTGGCAGCACAGGAGTCCACGACACTGTGGTCAACCAGCTGCTGTCCAAGATAGATGGAGTGGAGCAGCTCAACAACATCCTGGTCATAGGTACAACGACTGCCCCCACACACACACACACACATGCGTACAGTATATGCACACAAACACAGAGGCTCTCTGTTTGTGAAAGATGTCATGCCTGAACATCTGCACCTCTCTGCACTATCTCCATCTGTCTTTCCCACAGGTATGACCAACAGGCCAGACCTGATAGATGAGGCCCTGCTGAGGCCAGGGAGACTGGAGGTGAAGATGGAGATTGGTAAGAAATGGATGGATGGAAGTTTCAAACTAGTGTTACTTCTGCACTACTTGTTTCAGTTGAAATATAGTGATAAAAATAATAAAAATTGTCTCTGATGAATTTTAAGTCCATTATTCCCCTCTTTACTTTCAGGGTTACCTGACGAAAAG
>JAPQRN010000012.1:11960108-11980594 GCA_037367275.1 Coranthus polyacanthus
TCCATCCATCCATCCATCCATCCATCCATCCATCCATCCATCCATCCATCCATCCATCCATCCATCCATCCATTTTTCCATTCTCCCTCCTGCACACATCTCTGTTTGTCACTGGCAGCCATTGTGAGACACACACACACACACTCACACACACACTTCACATCTTGCACACATAAATCATGTAGCTCACGAACTTTCCCAATCTTCTCTCAGTTAATGTTCTCAAAATCTACATACAGGCCCGGGTGCATTTTCAGGATTCTGCATTGGTCTTTTCTCTCCAGATCAAAAAGCACAATTGTTTTCCTATGCGATCTTGTAACCATTTTGTTAAAAATACCAGTGAAAGGCAGCTGGGCCGACATCCACATCTCTGAATAAAACATTTTTGAGTCCACTATCTCCAACGCCAAAACAGAGAGGGAATGTGTTTTGGGGTTCGCTGACAAGAACACAAGTTCATAAATCAGGCATCTTAAAAACCTTAACTGTCCCACTGAGGCAAAATCTGGAGTGAAGGATGGATGTAAACACTTATCAAAAACCTACTCTGCCCTCTGGTCTCCACATGTCGTCACATGTCCCCCTTCTTCGTTTTTATGAGTTACAGTGATAAAAGAAATAATTGCTTTAGTTAAAAGTCTCACAGGACTATGACGGACCTGATGAATGCATGGAGAGTTAGATACAATGTTCTCCCAATAATCACTTTGCTCATAAGACCAGAATTAATATTAGGCATGCTAAAGCTTGACTCAGATTTGATGCATAAATTCATACACAGCCATAAAAGATGGTTGTTTTCACCACACACAGCGTCTTAGTTGAATAGTGTAGAGCTTTCTATTGCATCATGTGGAAATCATGAGCAATTTACAGGTTGATCATGTCTTGAGTGAAGTAAACAGGAAAAAAGTTGTCATTCATCAGACCTGCAAGGTAGCAAAGTAAAAGAATATGCTCTCATAAACAATGCTCAAATTTTAACCACCTGGAGTTATGTGTAACTGAATAGTGCATACATATACATGTTAGTGGAATGAGCATGCTTGTTCACACACATGCCCCCTCCTGCATACCTCCAGTCCCAGCCCACTGGTAATATTTCAGAAATGCAGGGCTATAAAATCAAGCTGTAGCATATATCTTCCAGGCATCCCAGTTGACTGGTGCAGTCGAGTCAGTCAGCAGGGAAGAACGAAACTGAGGATTTCATCAGCTCAGTAGTTTACAAAGACAGGACCGTGGCGCTTCCACCGTCTGCCTGCCTGCTTTTTTTTCAGTTCAGTTCAGTAGTTACAAAGTGATCGTTTCCTGGGGCTGCCGACATGTTCAGTATCACTTATGACTAAGTGATGTAGAGGTTGGTTTAGTTTAAAAAAAAACAAACAAAAAAAACAAAAAAAAAAAGGTAAACCAGCCTGGATGGCCAGAGGAATGAGGTGTTAGTTAGAAGATGCTTTCTATACAAAAGCCGAGAGAGTCTGAAAGTTTATTACTGCATTAATCTCACAGGTAAAAAGTGTTACTGTACATGCCACAAAACATTGTGTTGGCATGGAGGGGGGGAAATAAATAAAGACAAGGGGGAGGATGGGATCCCGATGCTGCAGGGAGAGGGAAAAGTGGCACAAGACGACTCTAGCTTCTTCCCATGAAGGGAAATAACCATGTGTCAGGTCAACACAGGACACTTTCTAGTCAGATATTATGGAAATGAATGTAGTGGTCTGGAAGACAGATTCTAGTGCAGGGTTTTTACAAAAAAGTATCCATTACTAATGTGCCAAGACCCATTTGGGCGAGTGCGTGTGTAGATGAATGTGTTTTTGTGCTAGTGCATGTGTAAGTGTGTGTGTGTGTGTGTTTGTGTGTGGATGCATAATGTGTGCAGGTCTGTGTTGAGGAAGCAGGGTAGCCGTGCAGGAGGTGGGGAGGTGAGGGATGGGTGGGCTACACTTGTAGTCCAGCAGTCTGAAAGCGCAGGCCTCTCTCACTTGCACGTGTGAACGTCATAAACGCGCACACACTCTTGACAGCTGACGTAGCAGCACCAGTGGAAGATGCAGTGACACTTCTCCTTGCGTTTCTCAGTTCGGGTGTTGTGGCCTCGGCCGCAGCACAGCAGGTCGCAGCCCTCGATGCCGTGCGATGACACGTTACAGACACGGTCCCGTGTCCCAAAGGAGCCTGTCTCCGGATTGGGCTCGCAGAAGTTTGGCGAGCCCTCGTAATAGACTAGGTCACGCTCAGTAGGGTGCTTGAAGAAGGCGTATTTGACCCGCAGTGTCTCTACCCATCCTCTGGACTCGCGGTGCTTCTCCACCACCATCTCTGAGGCGCTGTCATATTTGTCCTTCAGGTAGTCACCCAGCATGCGGAAGTCTGGCTGTGCCCACCAGCAGGTCTTCACCTCACAGCTTCCCGACAGGCCGTGACATTTACAGCGCAGGTGCATGTGGTCGAGGATGGTCTAAAAAAAAAAAACAAGACGATAGTTTTATGCCCACTTTGTTTCAGTGTTTGGGGTAACACTTTACAACTGTATCCACAACATCTTTCCATATTGTGAAAAACAACTCAACAGATTTGCACATCTTTTGTAAAGAAAACCAGACTCCATATTTATCCGAATGCAGTGGAAGAAGAAGTATTCCAGTTATTTACTCAAAAAGTACCAATACTACACTGTGAAAATACTGTGAAAGTAAAAGTAAAACCTACTTAACTAAAAGCATTATCAGCCAAATACAGAGTTTTCTCAACAGAAAACCATCCTTTCTTGATCTTTAGTGCTGCACAACTGGATTTGATGCATCAAAAACTCTTCTGAAGTGGTTTTTGAGGCATATAAGGTAATTTACTCACTATTTTCTCACCATAATGGCAGTGTGGACAAAGTACCTCTTTTTGGTCCTTTCTGTAGGGGAAATAATTCCATGCAATTGACGTTGCTTTTCTTTTTGCAACCAGATCTTTCTTTTTTGTTTTTCTCTTGTTCTGCCTCGGTTGACATTCCAAGTCACTGCGATGTGACTGTTACGCATTTGCACATTGCGATCAGAATATTGAAGCGCCGTATTGTGCAGCCCTAGTAAAAATGTAAAGTATAAGAGCTGGCAAGTCTCCAACAGAACCAAAACATTTTATTGTCGCTTCTGAGTTATGCTTAACTATAAAATCCTAGTCTTCATTTGCTTACTAGTTGATTCACTGCTACAGGGCAGCTGAGTCACTCACCACCAAGCGAGATCTGTTGGAACTTTATGGTCAGAAACTTACAGGAAATTCAGTAAAGCAGAGTAGCAAAACCACTAAAGACTCACAGAACAGGCCAAGAAAAACAATACGCCATTGGCTGTGATTTCTTTAAGTGTCGTGCAGCTGTGAAGTACAGAGACCCTACACTGCAGCTAATTCTTTCTGAAGTCATTGGCTCGCTTTGTGAGTGTGTAGCCGCAGGGTGTATTTTACCTTTGTGTTTTGATTTTTGTTGTGCTCTAATTCACTCTATATTTAGCTGCAGAATTCCCCCAGCTGCGGCGGAAGGCAGGTGATTGTGGCACCTATGGGTGAGGAGGGGGCGAGCGGGAGTGGATCAACTAGTGACATCACACCGTGAGCTTGTCATGCCAGCATCAAGTCCCGTCTCCCGAAGGCCCTAGGGGCTAAATAGTGGAGCGTGAAAGGGGCCAGGTGGTGTGGCTGGGAGAATAAGGGGAACAGAGGAGAGCGGAGCAGGAACGGGCTCTGACGCTGCTGCTGCTCGGTTGGCTGTGCAGCTCCTGTGGGTGCTTCTGTGTGCTCAGATCAAAGGGCTGCCTTGTTGCCGTGTGGTCCCTCCATATGCCCCTCAGCAAGTGGGGAGCCTATCTTCTCCCACTGGTGACAGCAGCCACTGATGTTTTAAGTCTGCGCCGACTTCCTTATTTTTCCCACTCAACTCACACTCGTTATTTGACTGTCAGGGAATTTTTCATTGGGATGCAAGGCATGAAAAGCAAGGTGTGGGGGTGAGACGGGAGAGCGGGTGTTGCTTAGATGAGTAATTAACCAGTCATTCAAAGTCAAGTGCTCATTTTTTTTGGTGGAAAATAAGAAATGCATGGACAAGTCAAATACCAAATCCCTGCTTGTCAAATATGCAGTTAGTGTTCCTGAAGTAGTATTGTTTCCCAGATAAACCCACTGCTTTTGCAAGACAGTCAGGCCATTGTTCATTCTTTGGTCTCATTTCTAACATTGTGCGCTGTGGTTAATCCAGTTAATTCAATGCATTGCATGTGTTTGAAGGTAATACTTTTAGTCAAGTACTGTACTTAAGTAGTGTACTGCACTTGAGTGTTTCCATTTTAAAGCAACTTTATACTTATCCACTACACCCCAGAGACAACCATTATACCTTTTACTCCACTACATTTGTCTGACAGCTTCAGTTACTTAGATTCTCAGATTTTTCAGCCTGTCGAGTGAAAACCATTTCCATCCATATGTGTTTACTCTGAAGGTTTGTGATAAACTGAAGGATGAAGTGTCCCTTTATGGGATGAGGTTAAAATTCTCCTCCTTCTTAAGCTAAGTGAGCTCTTTAAAACCCTATTGGATTAACTGGAAAATAAATTTGTCACAAAGCTGAAAACAGCGTGTCAATATTTTAATACACCTTTATGATCAAGACACTCCACAGTTTGTCACTCCTTGTGAGTAAATGTGTTTACCGTGCGTCCTGCCTCATTGTTGTGCCTGTTCATTGCTGATCGAGCATCTGGACGATTCTCTCTGGCATCAGCGAACTCCCTGGACACCAGCACTCCAAACTCTGCATCCTCACTGCAGCCTCCCCACTTCCACCCCTCCCCTGGAGGCCCCTTGTGGTGGGAATCACAGCCGCACATGGTGGATGTGCCCTCAGCGCAGGACCGCGTCACTGCAAAGGCAACGCCTGCTGAAGCTATAGCATGGACAAACGCAGACTCTCGAGTCGCTGAGAGAGACACATGAAGACAGACAAGAAGACAGAGAAAAAAGAGGGAGGTAGAGAATATGTCAGCTTTGTGTTAAACATGGAGAGGAGCAATGGTAACTGCTGCCAACATCCACACAGGAGTAGTGAAAAGGATACCCTGAGGCAATAACCTTTTAACACAACATTTCATCCTTGAGAAAGTGCATTTATGTGCTTTGCCCCATAAAATGACTTCAGCCAATAGAAGGAACTGTAACATACTCCTTTCTCCTCCAACTGAACACTTTGCAAATATGATTCATCTATATGATCATCGCTGGTGAAAGAACAGTACTACAGGACACATGAAGGAGCCAAAAAGCATAGTCTCCGCAGTGACATCAGCCCATTGTTGTTGTGTCATGAAGGCCTAATGCTCAGTGGGATCTCAGTGACCTCCTGTCATCCCCGAGGTGTGCTGCTTTGCATCTGGATAGTGTTTCAGGAATGTTGCAAACCCACCCACCCCCCTGCCCACCCATCCCTGTTCAGACCCCAAGGCTCTCTGGTGAAATCTAGCAGTGTGTCGGCCTGTTTCTTTTTTACACAGAGGGATGGAGATACGCCTGCTTTGAAGGCAACAGCTTATTATGTAACCAGACACCATTGTTTCACAATCACAGCACACTTACCATAGCTCACCTATTACACTCTGCTTACCTTGTTACAGATGAACAAAAATATGCACATAGACACATTCAGATGCATAAGGCTGTGTATGTGGCTTAACACAGGAAGGGTATAAACATTTAAATGTCCACAAGTGATTGGCCTTTTAAAAATTGTATGAACTCGACCTTAGAGAGAAACGTGATTTTAGGCCACAATGCCTAGTAAAGCCAGAAATCCTTTTGTAATTTAACTGCAGGATGAGCCAGCGAGGTTCTCAAGAAACAAGTTGCAAACCACAGACAGACTTTACTAATATTCTGCCTAAAGTTAGAGATGTTTTTCTATCTGAATATTCTGCAAGCAGAGCTATTTTCTGTCGTGTTTTGCTTTCTTATTTTTCATTATATTAGCCCTGCATCTAATAAAGTGCATGTAATATGATGCCACAAGGGACAATATTTGTGCCTTTTGTGAATATCCATGAATATCTTAGTACTAGCAATAAACTTCATCCGGGTCGTGGGTAACAGAATGACATGGTAGTGACATGGTAGTGACATGGTAGTGTCCATCTTAAACATAGGACAACAGGCCATTCCTCTCTCTGTCATAATCACTTCCCACTCAAAAAAGGCCTCTAACTCCGTCAATTTAAATAATCACCAAATGACATGCAAGGTGCATTTTCTTCTGACACAGAAAATGTATAAAAGATAATAATGACCAATATTTAAAATATATAACTCATTACATTACTTAAATGTTCTACAAAATAAATCTCATGTTACACTAACTAGGGATATTATGACATCTGTATTTCATTCATTCATGTAACATGGAAGTGGTTTTCATGTTAATAATCTAGTCAAGTACATTTTATTTATATAGCCTAATATCATTAATTTGCCTCAAGGAGTTTTACGATCTATACAGTGCACAAAATCCTCTGTCCTGTCCTCCAATCCCTGGATCGAGTAAGGAAAAACTCCTAAAAAAAAATCCCTTTAACAGGTCAAACATCAACAACAAACAAAATCTACACATACATTATGTACAGCAATGAATATGTTTGCAGAGATCTGCAGGGGAAAGGTCAGATGATGAGCTGATGTGGACTGCGGAAGTGGAAAGGTACGATAATGCAAGATAGTGGCACTGTTTATTCAGAACAGTCAGCGTCTTCACTGAAAAATGACGAGACGTAGTATGCTGATGAAAAATATTTTTACACTACAATAGCACATGACTGTATCTGAATGAAAAAGTTTTTTGCGTTTTTATGAATATGTTTTCAATCCTTGTTAAAAGGTGCAGTTTTGATCTAACTCCACAGTGAGTCCTTGTTCAACTGGCTGACACACACTCCTCAGGCTGGGCATCCCTGCTCACCCTGGCAAGTCTTGCTGGGCCCTCCACAACAGGGGCCTGTGAGCCCTGGGCCCCTGGAGCTCTGGCTGATAGCCAAGGCTAGCGCTGCTCCTGCTACCTGCTGGGCCCATCAATCCGCCTTTGTTTCCCTTGTGTCACACTGTATTATCCACACAAAGGGCCCAGCGACTCGCGCCCCCACAGCCCCGCTCTGCCCGGAGCTGGCATTCCCTAAACTCCCTAACCCCCTCTCCTCCAGCCACCACTCCGCCAACACCCTGAGCCGAAATCCCATACACCACCACCCACCACAGGATCTCAACCCCCCACTTCCTCCAGGCATCCACCAAACAGCAACCACCACGGCCAACGCGGAGCTCAAGGTGGCTCAGGCTGGTGCGCCTAACCTTCCATTCATCACTCCTAAAGTGAGACACTCCTCTTCCTTCCCTCTTTCCTTCCTTCCTTCGTCCTTTCCTGTGCTTCCCTATCCCAAAGTGACACCCGGACTAGGTTGGGAGAGATCCCCTTTCAGCCTGTTTTCATGACAGAGTCAAAAGGGCGTGTGAATGGGGCATCCGTGGGAGCTGGACTGTGTGAGGCGCACACTGGTCTTCATGCACAGTAGGGGTTGAGCGGAGCCCCCCAGCCCTTTTCTATTGCCTGTAATCTCATTTGGTCTCCCCTCTCCCTTTTATTTGACTGAGGAGCTTGGACTGCTCATGCTGCCTATTTTTGCAGAGATTCCTTCCCCTCTGACACACACACTAATTCATTTCCAATCAGCAGTCTCACTTACAACACACAAACATCTATCCTTATAGTTAACGACTGCAAGTGAGCAGGACACCTGTGCTTTTTGTTTAATTCGAACATTTTCTGTTGTATTGTTCAGGTTTAGGGGGCTTGTTTAAAAGCAGTGTCGGGCAGTAACTAGTTACGTGTAACGGCATTATGTATCCTAATTAAATTGTAAAATAAACGTGACGATAATCAGTTACAGTTACGTAATGTAATTAAAGGTTTAATATGTAAGATTCACTCGTGCCTGTGTGACGCTTGTGTTGGAGTCTGGTTGTTTGTTGATGTTAGCTAATCCCATCACTGAGATAATTACTATTCCCATTTCTAAAGCTTCATGATAACAGCCAGTACATAGATTTTTTTTGTCAAGCACTTGGGTCATTTTTTCCACAAAAATGAATGCGAGACACTGAGTTCTTCGGTGTCTCTCTTGTGCTCCTCTACAACAGCAACAGTGTGAAACGCTAGCTGAGAAATTAGCTAGCTCCCACTTACATATTTCATATTGAACCTTTAAATTTACAGTAACCTTTTTCATTTACAGTTACTAACCATAATGTTGGTGATTATGAGGTTACATCCGAACATATTCTTTTGGGTAAAAAGAAGAATAACAGCTGACCATGCCATACATTGGGTGGCCATACTGAAGGCCAATACCGTACAGTGTTGGTTAAAAAGCTTCACATTGACTGATGTCGCTGCATCAAAATTACATTTCAAAATTTTATACAAGGTAGGAATTTTTTTTTCACCATTGGGCACTTTTTGAAATTTTTATTGCTCTGAAAAAAAATCACACTCATGCTACATGACAATATCTATCAACACGATCAGTTTCTTGCTGACCTCGAAGGTGAAGCATGCTTTGGTTTTATTTCTAAATATGCCATATTTGATGGGCGTTCATGAGCTCAGTTTTGAACATAGTGACTTCCGATTTGGTATTTGCAGTCATTGTTCATTCCTTTTTCATTCATTGATTCGTTAATACACAGTTGACAGTAAATCATGCACAGAGTTGATTTACAACATATATACGTTTCTTTGAGTGTATTCACAACACAGTGAACATATTCAGCTTGGTGGATGAGACCTAAGGGAGCGAGGGTCTATCATCTTTGATTGTCTAGTTTTGACTGCAAATGCATATCAGCTCCAAATATCGGTTATTGGTAAGTAATGAGAAGTTATGAAAAAGTATTCCAATGTGGCAAGTCGCATTACTTCGATGAAGTAATCAAAATAGCTACATATCACATGTAACAGCATTGATCTGTAACTGTAACTGTACATTTCTAAAGTAACCTTCCTAACACTGTTCCAAAGACACAGCTAGTGTGGCAACACCTCAAAATTAGTATTCTGCGTGTGAAGCACCTGATGGATGCCTCCAGTATATCAGCTGTGCTTGTCAGGTTTTGTTGATAGATTTACTGTGCTGACCCTCTTTCATGTAAGAGAGTGTAAACATGGTTGGGAAAAACGAAAAAGAAGCCACTGACTCCAAAGACAAATGTGACATTTAAGGTAAAGATAGATGGAGGAGGAATAATGTGTCAGTGCACGTACCTGCACTCATTCCTCACTACAGTCAGGAAAGGTGTATATTATTGTAATTGCTCTAGTTAGTCGTTTGTCAGCAGAAGCCCAGAGAACAGACAGTGCTGAGCCTTAGGGTGGAAACTCTGTTAACGCTCCATGCAGACTTTTTGTAACAGCTTACACTATACGAACCTTATTTTTTACACTTAGACGTCATAATGTATTTTATGCAACCTCAGATGCATAAGTAAGCCGACATTGTTAAAACAGTACAAGGTTAATTTGAAATGTAAGACACCTACACCTTCTAACAAATGTTTTAAACTGGGCAATAATGCTGAAAACTCCTAAAAACATGCATTTAAACCAGGCAGTGTAAACCTCACAGTATTCAACACAGATTACTGACTTAAGTTTTAAGTTCTTCAACATAACCTGAGTTAAGATTGTAATTTTTTTTTTACTTTAAAGCATAGCCACAAACATGTGACCCCCTTTGTAATCATTAGTAATTTAATTATGTATTTCTATCACAGCAACTGTAACAGATTATATTTATTTTCTGATTCCATTGCATAATTCCATTGCTTGTAACTCGTTGCTCCCCAACACGGGTAACAAAATGCAGCAATGTAAATCAAGACTTTCCAAAAGCATCACAGTCTACCTTTATCCAGCACAGGGCCGAAGATGGCCAGGTTGTCCTTGATGGTGGTGCAGTTCCATCGACGGCCCCTAAACTGGTGCTGACATTCCTGGATCCCCAGCTTGACACCTTCAGCGACACTGGGCATGATCTCAATGTAGTTGCGGCAGAATCGCAACTGCTTGGGCACAAGACCAGGGATAGAGCCGCACAGGATGGGTTGGGAGCCCAGGGACGAGTACTGCTGCCCGAGGGCAAGGGACCTGTGACACACAGAGAGGAAAAGCATCGTTTGGTTAGATCTGCTGGAAAGAAAACCACGTCTCAGAACTGTGAATTTTGAGGATTATGAGTGAGAAGAGGGAGTCGCTTGTTATCAAAAACGGCGAAATATCCAACATGACAGAGCATCATTGCAGGTAAAGCGCCATATACGCCTTACAGACATATAATGTGCTGCTACAGCTCTGTAGGATGTGACAAGTCAGGGAGGCCTCTGTGAACGCTAACCTGCCCCATAAAAGGCGTCTGCCTTCTTTTTCACCGATTTCAGTTTTTACTATGTGCACAGCTCGACGAAAAACAGCAGCGATTCACACCTAAGTGTCTTATTGACTTATCACTCTAATGTACTGTAGTTTATACAAAGAGCTCTTTTTTATTTTGTGAATTTTTTTCTAGCAGGACACGGAAGACCACTAAATGCACTTCAGGGCAGTGACACAAGCTAGTAGCGCTGACTTTTCAAAGAGTTCCCTCTTGTTAGTCTACACAGATCCTGCTGATCTAACAGATAGTACACAAGAACCTGTCTGCTCACTGTTTGGGAAAAGCCCCCATATACCATTTTAATTATATGAAAACACTTGCCCTTGCAGTTCTAACATTAATTTGTGGTTTTCCTCTGGAGCTGTTTAGAGAATTGACAGGTTTTGCAGCTGTGGGTGCTGATAATGGACTAAGAATATGTGAAGCTATGTGCTTTACCAGAAGGCTCGTGCAGATGTGCCTAAGCAGGGATTAATCACCACAATGAGACAGCCAAGATCAGCTTGTGATGCCAGAAACCATTATAGTTTCATTCAGGTAATTAATTTTAATTACCTTCTATTTCTCTAGAAATAAAGGAGAGAAAAAGATGTTTGCTGTATCCATGTTTTAACATGCTTTTTGTGATGACAAGCTCAAACAAAACGGTACAGTTTCTTACAGAAGTTTCAGTATTTAGTGTGTATGTGTGACCTACTTCTTTATTTACTTCTTTACAAATAATTCTGATTTTTGGGAAAGATCATCGTTTGTAAGTGATGAGTAACTACAATAAATGTATATGGTTGATAAGTTCTTACTGTATTATAAATACACAAAGATGGCTTGAGCTGCCCACTGAATGTGACAGAGGAGCTTTACCAGTCCGACTCTCCAACACCGAGTCTGAACGGCCAACATGGCGCTTGAGGCCATGAGAGCATCACGGGGGAACAATTGACGTTGATCAGATCAGAGCGCCACTCAGGATGACCTCAGGACCCCCGCAGGGCGCAACCCAATCATAGCAGCCACTGACTCTGACAGATGAGTGCAGTGCAGAGCCCCACCCCAACACAAAAGTCAAGCCATTGAAGTCATGGGGAAAAAAAAAATCCCCCCTCTGAAAGGTTCACAGCTCATGTGCATTTTTGCTTTCTACATATGGCAACCACCAACTCCCTGCCCCCACCCCCCATCACCCCTCTCTCCTTCCCTGCATTGTTTTTTTGATCTCAGGTGAGCATTGTTACAACAAGCTCCCAGGTATCTACCTTTGCCAATAAAGATTACACACTTGGACATGAAGTTCGGTTGTTTTGCTTTTGCAGCGGGCCAAAAAATCAGCTATGAGCTAATTACATTTTGGCTTTCAGATTAATAGCAGTAAGATGCACTATAGTGAGTATGACACTGTTGCACAACAAGCTGTTACATAAACTATGTAAAAACTTCAAATATGACCATGCCCAAAGACAGCCTTGCCTTATTCATATCCAAGTTAATATCTTAAATATAATGCTGTTTGATGTTCCCAAGTAAAGTTAGCAATTTGACAGCACTCATCAATCTCTATTCATGTCGTGCGTTTATTCAAGCAAACGCAGCCACATTAGCTCATCTGCCCGGCCCAATTCCTCTAACATCACTGAGTTCAAGTGTTGCTGACTTCACTCTGTCTGGTGACTGAGTGACTAAGGACTTAATTACACTGTCTGCTAGCTTGGTTACTGCCCATTAATTTCTCAGTCATGGGATGGACCAGAATGGATGATGCGTTGCTCAGACTCATGATATAAAGCCTGATGTCACATGCTCTCTATAACATGAGAACACTTGAGGAAAAAGCTCTAACATAGGAGCGCTACTGTATCTGTGCTCTTCTACAGTACAGAAATACCACCGTGCCAACCCCTGCATTCAGGTTCCATTCAGGACGGCTAAACTGCTTGCCTGCCTCTCAGACATATTGGCTTAAGTAGTGACTTTGGGATATCTGATGGAATCAATTAGCTAACCGCATGGGAATTTGTGGTGGACATAGTATGTTGAGACTACAGACTGTGGATCTGCCAGCCTATTTGTTTTTGTTTGCAAAGGATGTGCCTGACTTTATCCGTATGGACAGATGAGATCAAAGGGATATCTTTTTGGCTAGGTGCTAATGAGAGTCTTAACCCTGAAGGTTTATGAGGCGTATCATGCAAACAGACGCATGCAGACGCACGCATGCAGACCACATGTGTGTGCCATGCTGATCCTGCCTCCTTTGCCTCTCTTCTGGGAAGCCACAAGCAACGTGTCTCAACCCAGTGAGGGAGCAGCAGACGCAGAGACCTCCACAGAGGCAGAATGCCGGGGGAATCTGCTGCAGGGGACGAGACTCGCAACAGAGCTCCAGCAAACTGCAGGGTTTGGCAGGTGCGTGCCCTGGCACGCCCGTATGGGGCCTCTACTGGCCTGGGGGGTTTACAGCTTGGTTGGGGGTTTTCTCTGTACCTAAACCATGCTGATGTGTGAAAGTATGTTGGGCCACTGGAAACCACAGAAATGAAGCAGAGGAAACAAAGGGATTCCACCGCACACCTTGAAGCGTGGAAATTCATGCAATCAGGACTAACACTGTAAACAAAAAATTGACTCCTTTACATAGTGATTACCACTCCCAACACGCTAAAAACACAGCAATCCCTGCCACTGAGTCTAGCGCAGCCCGAGTCAGGAGATGAGCCAAAGAACGTTGTACTGTCAGAAATATGTTGCTGCTGTTGTGGGAGGTCCACATTACAAAGCTCACATAGTGTTTGCAAAGATGAGCTTTCTTTGTGAGACAGCCTCTTGTGTCCAGAGGCATAAAAAGTACCAGGTGACCCTCTGAACCTGATGAGCAGAATGTGACACCTGACCTCACTGCCTTAAGCCTAATGGTTAGGAACAGTTTGAAGGCCATGTCCAGGGTCCATTCGCGGCTATAAGCCAGAAGTGCTGAGCTCCAGTCGCTTTGTTACATTAATCATCAAAGGTGTGAAAATGATGTGATCACAGACCGGATCTTGCCAACCAGGACTATCTCTAAATAATTGAAAATGTTTTCTTAAAAAAAAAAAAACAGCAACCAAAAACGACCAAATTATTACCTTATTATCCCTCATAGTGTTGGTGTACTGCTGCCTGTTCTGTATGCAGAAATCACATAATCAATTTACGCATACAAGTATCCATTTCTTTTCTCACCAGAGGAGTAAGATTATGAGTCCAACAAAACACATATTACAAAATATTGGAGGTCATCCTTTCCCAAAGACTGGGTCAGGACCCACAGTTGCATCAACAAGAGATTTTATTTGGGTCGCCAAATAAATTTGCATTTCAAGCATTTCAAAACTTTTCAACAAGAAGCGTGTTTTTCAAAGCACTGAATGTTTGTATTGTTCTTATAACTGCAGCTGTAACAATGAATCTAATAGGAAAGGCATATGTTCTGTACACGCATAAAGCATATCTCTTCTAAAAGGCTGGTTTACCTATTCAAGATAATATCATAATGGGATGCAGAAATGCCAGTAAAAATAGTCAGGAACATGTGCATAAATTATCATGATTTATACATAAGGCCTTGTCAGTTTTAAAAAGAAAAAAAAAAAGTTTGGGAAACACTTTTGTAGATAGTATCTGTCTGTTTATGTTTTATCAATCAAATATGAACCTTTGTGTTTATGATTCAGTGGGATGAAACTGGATAGGCCTATAAAATAAAATTCCCAACCTCACCCTCAACTAAACTAATTTGCATACAGTGATTGTTGATGATGAATACCAATCGTTTTCCCCATGTCTGAACAAGTTAACTTATTACATTATACAGAAATTAATAAATGTTCCCTTACGCTGGGTTTGTGCCTAAAGCGATGAGTGCCAAGTGTGTTTTCTCACTGCTGCTGTGAGAACCAAGGCCTCTGCAGTAGCAGAGTCTGAGAATATTCTTTGCATTAAACTCCAATCTACCTCTAATTCACCTCTATATGTTGACGCCGCAACCCAAACTGTCAGATTTGCCTGAAGGACATAAAGTTGCAAAAAGACGCCCTGGCAGAGGAGTCGGAGATGAGCGCAGAAAACATTGCCATCAGAATCTCATTTAGAAGTCCCACAACAGAGTCCATGGAGAGATAAAGACACTCAAAAGAGAGTAAGTGGGCCAAGGAAAGTTGCCGGCTTTGCCCGAGGATGGGACTTTTCCTTGTGGAGGGAGGAATGCAAAGCTCCTGTCTGTGTTTTGTTGTCTTCTCTTTTTCTTTGGCACACTTTTGATTTGTAGTCCAACAGCTCCTGGCTGATCAGATAAAAAATGACAGGACCCCTGAAAAATGTTCCAACCTGTTCTTTCTTTCTGTTCTTCTTCCTTTGCCTCCCCTCCTCTTCCCCTCTCTCTCAGCCTCGCTCTCCCCCTCTGCGGAGACTGTTGCACAGAGTCGGGACAATGAGTTCCTGCAGTCAGACGTATGGAGATGCGGAGTGGGAAATCGAACAGCAGTGTGTAAACTTGTGAACCTGCCTATCAGGAAGCGAATGTGAGTTGCTGCTGCACAGGAGAGTAAGAGGCACTGACAGTCACACACGGAGAAGCGTGGCTGTCTGCAGCAGGACTGTCTGTAGGTGGACGCTACAAAGTCTGAGCTGTTGTGACAGTAAAGAGCTTGTCTCACCGACTCTTGAGAGTGTTTAAGTGAAACCCGATTGAAACAGCGCATTGTTTCCTGCCACTGCTCATTAGGTTCAGCGTGTCGACACTGGTGCTTGAATTGTGTGTAGTAATGCATCCCTATACAAATCATAACTCATAATGATTGTCTGGAAGCGTCCGTGAGTGTATGTCTGGAATTTGTCTGCAGAAATTTCAAACCACACGACATGTTTTTTACAGTAATTAATAATCTATTTGCCGCTGACTTTCACATGCTTGGATGTGAATTTGTTTGGATATACCTAGTTAACAATGTTTGCCAGGCCACAGCTATTTCTCTCAGGCAGTACTCACATTGGTTAATAACTCTAACCTCAACTCCGATTCTGTTAGTCCCAGCTTTACAAAAACAAATGTCATGCATATTTTTTGCCTCTCCCTTTTACCTTTGAGTCCCGGAGGTGTTTAAATGTTTGCGTTTATTTCATCGTTCTATTGTTGCTCGTGACCTTTGACAGGTGTAGACTTGTGCTTCCGTTCAAATTAGCAATATATTGGGACGCTTTTTAGCACATTTTTTTTTCCAGCAGCACTCACCAAAAAAAGTCCCTTGTAATTAAATCGTATTGCTCTTTATTTCTCTATCCTTACTCTTTCTTTCTCTTCGGTTCTCCTCTTGCGTTTCGCTGTATTTAGTGTCCACAGGTGTGACCAGGACATCTTTGTACATGACCCTGTGTGTCAGAGAAATTACTCTTTGCTAATAATTAACCTCTGTAACAACCGCACGAGGTGAGATCAGGCAGGTAATGAAGACTTAAAATATTTTGTGTGTGTGTGTGTGTGTGTGTGTGTGTGCGCGCTTCCACACGTGTCCTAATGATCTCTTTGCCCCTGGCCGTTGCAGGTTTCCCTTTGAGGAACTGTCCTGGCCTGTGTTTTAGTGCTGTTAATAGCTGTGCACCGGGGGACTTTGTCATTTCCTACAAGAGTGCATTGAATGTCCTTTGATGGTGGGTAAAGATTAGGACTCAACTTCACTGCTTTGAAATACCATTCTCCTTTGAACTTCTCACCTAGCTTGGTTTTGAAAGGATCATGTCATCTCGCCTGCTTGTTTGCTAAAGAAAGTTTGCTGAATTAACATTTGTAAGTTACTGTAACTCAGGAGAGCTGCATCATCCTTTAAAGACTTTCCTGGTTATTATGACAATACAATAGAAATAATTTCGTCCAGTTAAAGTTAGAAGCAATGCGTTTTGTTTGAAATGCGTCCTGCATAGTTAACTCATGTTTTTAAAAATAATACTTGTTTTAGACTCCATACGAATGTCACTCTGTGGAGACATTTCTCTTGGGCTTTAGCTCAAAATTGCCTTTGACCCTGGCCCCATGGCAGTTTTCAGCCATTCACAATGAAACCCTAAAGTTTCTTAAGAGTGACATTCTTCTGGACTTTCCTGCTCCTTTCTTTACCTTCCACTGCACTGGGTCGAGAATAATGCCCGAACATCCTTGATCTTTTCTCACAGGACGGCAGACGGAGGATTTTCTCACCGTAAGAATCATTTAAGTGATCCCTTTGCCAATGGCAGGGGTTTTTGGGGTTGAAGATTGGATTGGAGGTGGGGAGGTGGGGAGGGTGTCACAGTCAGATAATGACATTCCTGAGACCCAGAGATGGACCTTAAAGCCCAATTTAAGCTGCTCAGGTTTAATTGGTAAGATCAGTAGCAGAGTAAACCTACAACGCTCTCTCCGTTTGCTTTTTAAAGGTATGATGGGGCGCTTCATTTAGGCACAAAATTTGACTTTAAGGATTGGCAAAATTGGAATCACTCATAAAGCTATAAAAATGTCCACAATCAATATTGCTGTTCTGCGATTTACAAAGAAAACTAGATAATAATAAATTAGTACATTTTTATTTAAAATGTACTAAAATCTAATTACTAATCTGAAACTCAATCATTTGTTGTTTGGTCCGATGATAAAGGTCTGCCTTAAAAATAATAATGTTTTTGCATATAAGACATAGTTTCACTTTTGACCAGCTTTGACTGTGTTTTATTCCTGATGTTTCTCGATGATGTATCCCTCGACTGAATCGTTGAATTCCAAACTTGGAGCTTTTAATTATTACAGCTGATGATCATATTACAATTTGTAACAGTGGAAATTTAAATCCCAAAATGACTGTTATTCTACCATGTTAAGAAATAACACGGAGGCGCACGCACACAAATTTGGAGGCAAAGAGTCCTGAGATGCACCTAAAAATTGGACAAACGGAATAAAATGTACATTCGGTGTATAATGTCTCGACTTTCTCATACAGGCGTAATAATGATCGTGGGGATTAAGTGAATAACAGTTATTGGATTTTCCTGTGGCTGTGCTGTGTGATATGATAAACTTAAGCAGATAATCACTGTTGATGCTCGATTGTTAGGATTGAAGGAAATTCAGCGGACGTAATTCCTTGCTGAAAGTGACTGTCATCATTCACTTACAACCACTACTGTTTACGCAAGGAAGAAAAACACACTGCAGGCTGACAGGATGACTTAGGCTGTTCTGAATATAGCTGATGAGTTAAGCCACACAGGTTTAATTTAATACCAGCTGGGGATCTTGGTGAGCTGGCACTTAAAAAGGACAATATTATGTCATAGTCCGCAGATTCAAGTTGTTATATAAAGATATTTCTATTGCTGTTTTACATAGTTTAAAAAAACAAAACAGAGAAAAAACTGATTTTATTCTCAACCCCCACAAAAGTAAGATTACTGGACCGACACACTGTGACCTATGGATGATGTGATGCCTCAGTATGAGTTGTATTATATACGTTAACTGTTTATTAATTCTCTCAAGCTTTGATGTCGCCCAGTTTGTACAAAACTACCGTTTCCCCTGCATTCTTGCATTTCAAGAGGGCAATTTACTGCTTTGTCTCGCTTTTCTAAACACACCTCATTAGCTCGCTGTGCCTTTCTACTACACTTCATCTTTGTCCATGCATATGTGCATATCAGTAGAGTTATTTATGCTCTGTTTTGTTTTCAGCACCCCATCTTGTAACAGCGAGGCTGCCTTGACGCATAAAGCACTCAAAACCTCTTTTCCCTCCAACCCGTCCCACCTTGGCTGGAGAATTTATGGCCAAGTCATCGCCCCTGAGAAAGAAGCTGAGAGGAACCTGCCCGGGCCCTTTGCTGAAACTCGGCACCCTTCTTGTTTGACGCATCTCCTCATTTTGTCTCTTTTTGGACATGTTTGACACCACAGGGTGATGCCACTGACAAGGCTGTTTGACACCCATTCCTCGGCACCTTCCCAGCCACCTGGAGCTACGGCTTGGCTTTTCATCTCTTCGCCCTCCAAGAAACCCCTACGCCAACGTACACTTCAAAATTTGTTACCCAAATCAAAGGTGGTACGCATTGTTAAAGTTTGAACATTATACCAGTGTCATGTAAGCTCCTTGAACTGAACAGCTGCAGGTAATTCACAGAGACAGAATCCCAGTTTCTTTGTCACTGTTGTCTGATGGTTCTTGCTTAAGCCAGGAGTGGGTGTAAAGTCCTCTTTGCCATTAACACTTCAGCCCTGTGGCCTGTGTGCTTGGCAGCTGCCTGCTCTGTAAATGAAACCAGAAGATGCTCGCGGTTTGGACGGCACTATGGTGGGACCACATGCTAGTTGGGCTACTAAAAGTGCAGTAGCTCTGACAAGTATTGTGTTGTGAGCCAGAAGAGCTTTGTCATACGCCTACGCAAATATCTCCAAAATAAAAGCTTTATGTTACAAAAGACACCAGAAGCTATGAGGTCAGCTGCATGTAGCTGAATTTGTAATGAGATAAACCTCTAAATTTCAGTTGCTGGTGCCAAAAACGATCTGAGATAATTAAACAAAGACTAAAACCCTGCGGCACCTAAACATATTGTCGCTTGACAAATCCTTAGGAGAGGGGGCGGATTGTAGTACAATTGCAAAGCAAAACGATATGCTTAACTGTTGGAAAAATGGATAGATTTATTTACAGCTGATGCCCAATGGCAAAATTTGTGAATTTGATACATTTTCTAAAATTGTTTTGAACTTTGTCATTGCCAAAAATATTGCCATATTGCCATACATTCACTGAAAAATTAAAGAAAACATCAAATGAGATTCATTTCGTTATGTTTTGAGGCCCGGCGGCCTGAATGTAGAACACTAACGCACAATAGAAAACAAGACAAATTGAAGCTGATTTTATAAGTGATATGTTGCTGTACTTCCTAAAGCAGTCCTGAAATTATATGGTTGTATTTCAAGACAGAAAAAGACGATGGTCATGGTTTAGAAACAGGATAGACGGAGCCTTTTTGCAGGTTTGTTGAGGTTCTGTGAACAAAATCAGTGTTGTCATTGTCCGTAAGTGATATATACAGTTTATTTAATAATGGTCGGTCTTACTGATTTAACCTGATAAAAGGAAAAGTCTCTCAAGTCTGTTGACATTTCACATCAAAATGACAACCACTTGCAAATGTATCTATTGATTCTTTTTTTTAAAGACATCCAAATATTTCATCACATAAGCATTTCCAAACTAAAAATTCATCCACTTTGCATCGCAACATATTCTAATATGATAAATGGACCTGAATGTAGAGGGGAAAAGAACGGCGAGCCTTTTCCGTTACACTAGTATTTGAGGTTAAGATTCTTTGGACTGGGCCGGAGAACATTTTTCCACGCAGTCAACTGAAAGTGCACATTCTACCCTCTCAGAAATGATCATTTGACCAAAAACACTCTCTCTTTATGCGGCTATAGGGTCTGATGCTGGAACTCAGGATTGTACTCACCACCAGATGGGATAGCCTCCAAGCACCCGTGAGCTGGACAACCACACACACATCAAATATCCAATCAGATACAAATCCATGAGGTAAGCCTTCTTAGTGTGTAAGAGGGTAAATGGATCAATACATAGAACTTCCAGTAGGCAATGAAGAAGAGTTTCCAGGAAGAGAAGCTTTGGGGCAGCTTGATTGTTGAATGAGAGGAAAATTAAAATGATATTGAAAAAAAAAATCTTGCTCCTGTTTTCCCCCTTCTTTGAGTCGGGCCAGGAAAGTGTGTCTGTCTCCTAGTAGTTAAGAGAATAAGTGTCTCTACACACACGCTCCTACCCGTCCTCTCCTTCCCTCCCTCTCTCTGAGGTTCTTCCCTAAGGTAGATATCTTTTTCTCTCTCTCTCTACTTTTTTCTCCCTCAGGATGCCTCATCCACAGGCC
>JAPQRN010000012.1:11980694-11999562 GCA_037367275.1 Coranthus polyacanthus
TGATTACAAGGGGATTAGTCACAAATACATGTTAAGAGCGGAGGGTAGGGGAATGAGGTTTGGAGATGTCAGCTGGCAAGCCAATCACAGAAGATGGCCTTAGGTTACGAAAAAAAATTATTATTCGTTCCCATCTGTCAATCACACGCCACCCCCTGGTAATGTGGAAAAGAAAGGAAAGAGTGAAAAGAGGGAGGGAGAGAGGGAGGGAAATAAGAGAGGGAGGTACAGGGAGGGACACATGAAAAAGGTAGAGTTGTTACTCAACTTGTTTTGTCCCTGATCATTGAAAAAAAAAAAATATTCTCAAAGTTAGTAAAGTGAGGTAGGCCAGGCTCACCTCAGAAGATTGCATTTAGGATTCACATACATGTTGACACATTGATTTTTTTCGGGAGGCCGTGCCCTGACTAATCGATCCGAATATATATTCACGCAGCGCTCAAACACGCACGTCTGCATATGCACGATCCCACTCACGCGCTCAAGGGGACATATACAGTGAATTTTCTAAATTGTTGTCCGCCCACCCCAACAGGGGAGGACATAAAAGGGGACACAATAAAGCCATAAACTGTGGCGGTGGCTGGGCCAGGCATGCAGGGGTTATATGCTTCAGCAGCCCAAAGGCGACACATTTTACATCAATACTATTGTCATTCTGATGGGCTGTGGGGTGAGCAGCCGTGGGACAGGGGGAGGAGGAGAGAGAGAGACACAGAGAGATAGACAGAGATAGAGATAGAGAGAGAGAGAGAGAGAGAGAGAGAGTGAAGGAGGAGGGTGGGACACTTGTGATGGACTTGGAATTAGCCTGAAGTAACAACACATTTTATTCACCTAAAAGGAAACTGATCAGGGTGAATACAAACAAGATACCCGGCCCGAGATCAAACGAACTTAGCTGTAGAGATCGCAATCTTGTTAAGACTTTTGTCTCAAAGGATTATCAGTTGGTCCTAACCGAAAGAATGGCCACCAAAGATGTTACACCAAAACCACTGCAGACAGACATTTTGAGAGCAGCAATAAAGGCGTTCATCTGAAAACACTCTTGTAAATTACATTCATATCCTCACAGGGCATATTTTATGGTAACTGGGGCTCTGAAGTTTATTTTTCAGGATTCAATTTGCCAGCTAGTTTCAAGCTGGAATTTTGTCCTGCTGTGCTGTAGAGCACAATAGTTCTCTTGCTTTTTTAAAAATTATTTTCACCATATCTAATGTAAGCCTATGGTATACGACACTGATATCGTCACTGTGGGTTTTCTTAGTGCCATTTACTTTTCTGTGACGTGATTTCATGATCCAAAATTCTGTATAAATAAGAATAAGAATAAGAACTAACTTGTGCTATTATCTGACATTCCTCCTACTTACTGGGACTTTGCTTGGACATATGAGCTGTACATTTACTAGTTACAGGACCAGTAGGTTCAGATGACCTTCTGAATGGCTGATTAACTGTGTGGCATCATGTAAAGCAGGCTTTAGGGACCTCTGCCTGAAAGGTCAGATGCAGGTTGTAATAATCTAACATACCTTATTGTTGTTTAACTCAATGATTACTAGAGTGATTTTAGCAGAAATACTGTTAACCCTTCAGCGGCGCTGCGGGCTTATATATAATGGAGTTACGTGATTTGATTACAAAATAAATGGAATTGCAATCTATTGTGGTTAATGAGAAAAAAAGTAAAGGTACAACAATTACTAATCAAAATGTTGGTGATTCCAAAGGAGATACATCCAAATATATTATTTTGGGTAAAAAGCTTGTATGTAGAATATGAGATTCCACTATGCCAAGACAGGTGGTGGACACGAACGCCTCTCAGTGCTGGAAATCCTTTCATTTCCTTTTGAAATCAGTGTTGGTGTTGGTTTAAATGACTGCTTTCAGGACTTGTTTTTTTGCTTTTTTGTCCTGTTTAAAACATTTGTTAGAAAAGTAATGAAAATGTCACTCTACTCTGATGAAATCTTTACTTCACTCATTACATCTTTAAGTTGTAATCTGTAACCTATTCCATTTCAAAAACCTTCCCAACTCTGCTTAATTGTGTCACATCACGTAAAGCTGTAAGTTCAAAAACAGAAAGAATGTTTGTCATTTACTTATTGATGTAATGCTGGTTGTAATCTGAATCATATGAATCTATAACATACCTCAGATGTCATTTTTACTGTTGTTGCAGTGATCGTCATTGTCATATTAACAGAAACACTCTTATTTTTAAGTACATTTTATAACATTTGCCTCGCTGACACTTATCTCAGTTGCCCCTCCATGTCAAGTGTGTGTTTCCGTGGTGTCGCTGGTGAGGACCTTCAGGGCATGAGTGAGTTTAGTGAACTGAGGGGGCTGGAAGGTCGCTCAGCAGGGGCTGGGAGTGTGCACTCTGCAGTGAAGAGGCTCAGTGCCCACCACAGGGACAGAGCCCAGTGACCACAGTCTGGAGGTCAGCAGTGGAGTACCCCTCCTTTACTCACCCCTTCTGTGTTTTATTCCCCCATAACAAAGAAGATAGGGAAACAGGCTGTGACTGAGCAGCAGTACCACCCTGTTTTGAGAGAGGGGGGGGGGGTTCCTCTGAATGTGACAGTAATTGATAGGTGTCTTGCTTGTACTCCAGCCAGTCATGGTGGGGAGTCTTCTGCATAATTCCAATAAAGATGACTTTTCAATGCCTCAAGGCAAGATGTGGTATGTCATAGCCGTGCTGACAATGAGGCTGGTCTGTTTTCAATCACGAACATTGTCATGTGTTACGGCAACGTCAGAAATGTGCCTAGCTCAGCTCTGGGATTTGGATGACACTTGCTCTGTAGGAGCTATTGACAGTTAGCAGGGCCAGGGATGGATGGGGGGAATGTGACAGTGGTCTAATTTATGAGCACAGGCAGAGGAATCAGTCTGCGGTTTGCATCTGAACAACATTGAAACCACGTTTCCCAGGTTGAGGCCACAAGTGCAGTGGGGACTGTCTGAAAATGCAACAGCGATTAAGGTCAAGAACATTGGAGCCTGATGCTGAAATGAAGTCAGCAATGATCGTGATAGTGTTTTGAGTGTTGGTGTTTTGTAGAAACCTCTGCAAAGACGGGACTCTGTCTCCGTGTCTGCATCAGTAGGTGCACAGGAGGGGGAGGCACACACAGAGGTCCCCTACCGGGCTGGTTTCTAAGGTGACCTGAGAAAGGCAGTAACAAGGTCCGGCTCTTTCTCAGGCCTAATCAGCGTATTACCACAAAGAAGGACATGTGTTCGCCCCCCCCCTCAACCTCACTACCCTCCCCACTCAATCCGACCAGCATGGCTGGACACAGGCAGCCAATAAAACCAGGATTAGGAGGGTATCTACACACACTGGGCTGTAGCAAAAAAGTTTTTGAACACGCCCAATCCCGCCCTACTCCCTTTACAAACTTCTTTTCATCATTGTTTTCAGCCTCTCATTCCTACCATCTTGCACTTTATTCTACTCGCTTCCATGTTTATATCCTTCCTTTGCCTCTTCCCTTCAGAGCTCTCACCCTGTAAGCTCTGACCACAATAGGTCATCCAGAAATTACCAATTTTGCAGAGGCTGTTTGGCAAATTCCCAATGCCACTTGCCCACCTCCCCATTATTCTTGTAATCCTGTGCCTTTTGCTGTTATGATAATGGAATGTGCTCAGACACAATGACAAAGCAGTGCATGTGTTGAGTTCAGACAGCGTTGGAAAGTAATAGAATACATGTAAAATATGAGTGACTGTATTTAGTTACCGTTCAAATTTAAGTAGGAGGTAATGAGAAAACATTCTTGAAATCAGTGCATTACTTAAAGTTTGCATTATTCAAATTTTATTTAACTCATTATCACTCATTTCCCATATGTCCCTGATATAAAACAAGGTATACCTGCACGTCTGGAGTTGCATGTTTGGTTGAACATTACATTTAGGGTACTGTTATTTATGTTCCATCTTTTTTTTTTTACCCATTTCATGAGGTGGGAAAACAGATAAGGTAAAAACAAACTGCAACAAAAAAACAAACAAAATGCACTTCAGAATCTGTGAAAACAAAAAAGTTCCACTGTAAATTCATATATGATGCTGTGGAAAATAAAAGATCAAGGAAAACAAAAACATCACACTGCTTTGCGCTTACATCTCTACAGCAAGTGTTTATACATCGG
This sequence comes from Coranthus polyacanthus, assembly GCA_037367275.1. Classification (NCBI taxonomy): domain Eukaryota; kingdom Metazoa; phylum Chordata; class Actinopteri; order Kurtiformes; family Apogonidae; genus Coranthus; species Coranthus polyacanthus. The sequence continues at coordinate 11,984,885 of JAPQRN010000012.1, forward strand.
GAGAGTTGTTTGAACACCACATTCATTCACACTGTTACATGCAATAATATTGCAATCCAAAGTGTTTAAAATATACAACTCACTTTCAGTAATCTGACGGAATACTTTACAAATGACATTTATGGGTCTGTGTATTGTAATCTGTAGTGATATTCATATTAAAAGTAACCTTCTCAACACTGAGTTCAGAGATACCTGACTGTATGTGAATTCATGCCTGATTGCATCAATGTATGATTCATGCTCTTCTACATGACGCTGGAAACTTTCCACTTATATTTCATAACCACAAAACATCTGTGCAGTTAATTAATAGCAGGTAAGAATAAGATGGTGAGGAGCGTTTTGTCTGCATGGGAAGTGCAACGTGTTTACTGTCATGGTTTGTCTGGAAAATTTTGGCACCGTATTTGCTGTTTGCTCTTGGTGGCTGCGAGACTGCAGCCTCATAGTGTTCCTGCTAATGCATCCTGGAAATAGGAGAGTGTTAAAGATAATATAAACTCCTTTGTCAAGACTTTTTAAAAGAGGGGACAAAGACGACAAGAACTCTTCCCTCAAATAAATCTTTTTCATTAGAGGAGCAAACACTTCATCTCTTGGTTGTATGAGGGAAGGTCTGTGCATGTGTGAGCTGCTCAGCAAGGTCTCACAGGGAAGAGTCTAAACCCTCAGCAGTTTTCAGCCGGACACTGAGGCGGCCTAATTAAAGGGCACTTAAGCCCCCACAATGCACGGTGGTGCAGGTTGAAGTTGGTGGGGGTCCCCGCCGCGAGGGACAGAATTCATGGCACTCGTAAACAAGGGGGTCCAGGACAGAGGAACAGAAGAGGGGTATGTGCCAGAGACTTTGTTCACACAAGATGAAGAGTCAACAGCCTCCCCATCCTTCACCCCTCCTTAGCCATCCCCCCTAATAACCACCTTCTTCAGAGGAGCTGCGAACACAATGCCATCCCACTCCCCTCCTCTTGCTCTCAATCACTGTTGGGACAATGAGGGGAACCCCCCCAACACACACACACACACACACACACACACACACACACACACACTACCACTACCCTTCTGCCCCTCCCCGACCCCCAAACAGACACTTCTTTTATTGAAATTCTTTGGTGTTCTAATCCTCAGCTTCCTCCAGGGGCAATAATGGACTCCCTGCGTCAGCCTTTTCCAGCGAGGATATCATCCAAGCCTGCCTGGGTCACAAGTCCACATCCCCTGTTGGATAAAACTGGCCCGGCAGCGTCATTCCTGTCACATCCTCTGCAGACCAAACAAGCCCAGTGCAACTGGGATCTTTAGAACACTTTCACATTAGTATGCCAGCATGTATTTTCTGGTAACATTCTCTACATTCTGTTACAGAACGCAAAAGAATCATGGTTATACCATTTATATTCAGAGGTCATTGAGTTCATCAAGAATATTTCTGTTTGTTGAGGGAAGATTAATAGCTAAAATGACAACCAGCAGAATGAATGTCAAATCAAACATTATACTGTTTATGTGTGTTATTGTTTCCTCTTGTTCTCGTAACATATGTATCGTCATGTACTGTATAAACTATGACGCATTGACAGCTTGCCTTGTCAGCAGGTACTCCAGTTCAGATTTTTTCTGACATTGCTTACGTTTTATATGCTGAATTATGCCAACTTGCGGTAGAAGGTAGATTTCAGATACAGCCTGTATGAGATGACAGCAATTTCACATTTTCACCATTGGCCTTAACATGCACAACACCATGTACATTTCTACGGCCCTCTGTGTGCTCCTCTACTCCCATTACCCATAATGAGTAGAAATACACACAGAAATACACTGGGCATAGTAAATGGAATACATCTTAGTTCCTCACTGTAGCACTATGTATTTCATCAGGGTTTCATCACTGCAGGTACATCACAGTACAGGTAGAAGTTGGGAACAACCAGTCCTAAGTGGGTTAATGGTGACATCTGCTGGTCACACAGCACAATTAGATTCGTTTGATTTACAGGCACTATTGTATGAAATGGTTTTCAACTATGACGAGACTACAAGGTGACAACTATTGTTTGCTCTTTTAACAGAAGTGGGTCTTTGGTTCTATTTGGATGGAATTTAATCTGTGTTGGTATTTGTCGTTGTGGATTTGTTGTTTGGTTGCTGTCTATTTATTTCTGCTTACTGTAAATCAAATTGCCCCCCCGGGGATAATAAAGATCCCTTGAACCTTGAACCTTGAAAAGATTGAAAAAAGTGAAAAGAGCGCAATAAATGTCTATTTGATGTGTTTAATTATTGTATAGTATCTTAAACAATCAGTGATAATAAATGAAACGCTTTAAAGAGTACTGAACAGAATAGCAGCTGAAAATTAATAACATTTTGTTACAAAAAATTCCAAGTTCAGATACTCCCTCAAATTTAAAATCAAATGATCATAGCGGCTATGTGACAAGAACTCAGCATAAATGTTCAGTCCATGTTCTCCTTGTGTTTATGTGTGAACTCCAGCGTCGTAACAAACAACTTATCTGTTAGAGGTTGTGGCACATTTGGGTTATTTCTGCCAATAAAATAGGCTTAGACACAGGATCCTGCGCCGTAGCTAATCAGTACTCCAAAAATAATGCAATATTGAAGCTAATTATTTGATACGACTTAATAAATTAACAGTTGTGCATCGCTTTTATCAGGAGAGTTTTAGTAGCTCTTTAGTGCATCGTTTAAAGATTATATTGCTGGCATGAGCCCTATCAAAGATATTCATTTCTCTGCCAGAAAACCTGAGGGCATAAGCCAAAGCGAAAACACAGTTTACAGATATATACACCTAAACATGTGTAAAGCATGTGGTTATGAAGTGATAGATATGATGGACAGATTTCTACTTCGGCTTGACTTTTTTCTCAGATGGGTGTTGTATGAGACCTGTATATGTTTCACTGATAAACCACTTGTGGATCTTAAGTAAATTACTTAATCTTGCAATGTTGAATCTGGTTGTGTTGAGAAGCATTTCTACTGGCACATTAAGATCACCATTTACCAAACATCCAGTTGAAGAACACGTTACTTGGCGTGAAGGAGTTTATCATTCTCGCTGTCTGCACTGTATATCTCAATGTCAAGTATATTCAGGTGACGACTTGGTGACATTGCAGCTGTAGACAGCATATGTGTCTCTCTCCTGAGGTGTATTTTATCAATGTCGCGTATTTGGCCATTGTTCCAGTGCCAACAGTGATCTCACAGCACTGTCATCCTTGGTTCGCATCTGAACAGGGCTCTAGGTTTACACGGTTAACATAGCTATACCACCCAAGGCCATGAGCATAGTCCACTGTCAGCCCGCCAAACCTGTTTGATGCCACTTATCACAGGACTACCCTTAGAAACAGTCAGTATCATGTGTCATTGCATGCAAGTAGAACACAGATGACCCCCTTGGCCTAGGGCTACGGTGGACCTAAATTAGCATTAGGGCTTATCTTGGGATCTAGAACATGACACTGTTGATCTTTGAATTTGGGACTGGAGTATAAGCACTGTCAGTCATTTTTTTTGTTGCTTCAAAGGATTCCTGTCACCTTGGCTGGACTCAAGGTTTTCCTTTAAGCTTTAACCAGAAAGATGTAAGACAGTGGCTAGTTAAAAGAAAGACAATTAACTTGCACTTAAATAAAAAAAAATCAATTCAGTTTCAAATGTAAAGAAACATATCGGAAATTTGGCTTACGGTGCTTAACAATATGTAGGCTACAGCTTTTCTATTTGAGAAATTCTTAGGCTCAAATAGGCCTTTTCTACAGCATTTTGTTTACAGGTGTAAATACTAATATTTATAAAGGCTGTCTTTAGCTGTATGAAATCCAGCTCTGACATAGCTGGTGGTGAGTTGGATCTGATGGTGGGAGAGGATGCTGGACAGACTCGGTACTGGGGAATGTTTGGCAGAGTCCTCTGTCTGGGAGATCTTAAACTTCCACCTCCAGTAGAGCTTCGACCACATCCCACGGGAGGCTGGGGACTTCAAGTCTAAGTGGGCCATGTTCAGCACCTCCATTGCCTAAGTGGCTGTACGAAGTTGTGCCCATAAGGTCGCTGGTGTCTGTTTAGGTGGCACTCTCTGAACCTGCAGGTGGACACCAGTGGTAAAGGGAGCCTTCGAGCTGAAGAAGGAGTCCTACTGAGCTTGGTTGGCTGTGGGACTCCAAAGGCAGCTGACAGGCACCGGTAGGCCAAGTGGAATGTGTCTTCATAAGTTAAGGAAGCAAAAATTTAAGTGTGGGATGAGTTTGGTGAGGCCATGACTTTTGGATGGCCTTAAAAAAAGAGCGATGCTATGCTCACACTGTTTACAATGGGGATGGGGTTGACCTTGACTGAGGACATTGTCCGGAGGTGGAAGGAATACTTCGAGGATCTCCTGGACATTGTACCGGTTGGTTCTGGTGAAGATCGAGCTGAGCCAAAAGATGAAGCTCTTGATTTACCTGTCGATCTACGTTCTTACCCTCACCTATGATCATGAGCTGTGGGTAGTGACCAAAAGAACGAGATTGCGGATACAGGTGGCAGAAATGAGCTTCCTCTGCAGGGTGACTGGGCTCTCCCTTAAAGGTAGGACAAGCAGCTTGGGGTCCACAGTAGAGCTGCTGCTCCTCCACATCGAGAGGAGCTGTTTTGAGGTGGTTCCTGGACGCCTCCCTGGTGAGGCCTTTTAGGCATGTCCAGCTGTGAGGACACCCTGGAGCAGAACCAGGACATGTTGGTGGGATTATATCTCTTAGATGGTTTGGGAATGCCTTGGTGTCCCCCTGGAGGAGCTGGAAGAGACAGAGGTCTTGGCATCCCTGCTTAGGCTGCATGTGACCTGGACCCAGATAAGCTCCAAATAATGGATCCATGGCCCTGCATGAAAAATTCCTTGTAAGTAAGTAAAAGTATTAGCTGCAAAATGTAGTTAAAATTGAAGTAAAAGTACTGGTTTGGTTCATCTGACATCATTAGATTATTAGAGAAGCATCAGTGTTGTCACAGTATGTTACTGTTGGAAGTGGAGCTAATTTGAACTACTTTATATCCAGTTTTAAATACAGGGACACCAGATAACTCTGAGCTCAACACATTATTGATGGGAGAAGAAAGAAGAAAGAAAAGTTGTGATACACAAACCTGTTTTAAGTTTTCACACTTTTTCTCTAATCTGTGATTTTTGGTGACATATTGGATGATTTAAACATTTTTTGAAAAGAAACCATGTGAGAAGTTTAGAGGGGAAAAGCACTATTTGGTGGAGCTGTTAAAAACTCAGAGATCTGAAAGGTGGGCCAGATGACACACTGCTTTTTCAGAAGGTTTGAAACCACTGGTTTAATATTTAATCGCGTGTTGCATTTTAAAAGCTTGTCATATTAGTCGTATTAGTAGTTGTGTAAAATCCTCATCTTAAATGTAACTAGTAACTGTTACTGTAAACTTGAGTAAAAGTACTTAGTTATGTTCTACAACATCCAGCCATAATCATATCATATTTGAGAACCACCGTTGTGAGGTTTATGAAAATTTGTCTAAAAATGCATAGTTAGGTAGACAACCAAGCAACAAATTGAGATTTCACAACTAATTTTTAAAAGAAAGTAGTTCAGTTATAATGAATGTACCCCATACAATCTGACTGCAAGCTAAATATTTCTTAATAACAACTGCAAGGGGAGAATGAGGTCCTGGTAGCCCGGAGGACAGAGCTCTTTCAGAGGGCAGCAATCCCCGGCTTTGAACAGGTCTCAGTAAATAGTAAGAAATCCAGATTGTGAGATGACATGAGATTGCTAAGAATAAAAGCTTTGTTTAACAGAAATCTTACGTTACTCAATCCAGACACTGCTGGGGTGAAATATTTAACTGGGAGTGAACTTTTGATGGAGATCTGCGTCACAGTAATAGAAGCAAAATGAGAATAAATATATGTTTATAAAAAAAAAAAAAAAAAGACTCGGTGTACCCAGAAAGATTGTCTACTTGTTTTAAAATATTTTTTGTTTACCCGCCATTACTGCCCCTTAGTGTCAATCATTTCACTTTTGTCCTGTCCCACCACGGTGACGTCGGGAAGGGGGCGTACCCAACGTGCTTTCAACGCATCAGACGGAGATAGGCCGGTCTGGATCACGTGACAGAAGGCAGCCAATCACAGCCAAGCTCGACGAGTCGGGGTAAAAAAAAAAAAAAAACTCCCTCGAAAAATGGGGCCGTGAAAACGGTGACGTTACGTCGTAGAGCCGTGCCGTGTTGTCACCAGCTGTTGGCTAAAAGACGAAGCAAAAGTGGATGTGTGTCGACCGGATCGTGTGTCTGCGAGCACACCGTAGCACTTAACAGCTGCAACAAAAAAAAAAAACAACAACAAAAAAAAAAAACATGGTACCAGATGACTGACCGAAACACTGGAGCCACCTCAGTCTCACGGTGATAGTATCACTTACATAACTGAAGACATCGATAAGACAAAACTGTGATAACGGACAAGTGCCAATACAGGTCGGAGTTGAAGCCATTTTTCGCTGCAGTGAGTCTGATTTATTTACTTAGCAATAACTGGCCAGTATATCAGTGCAGTTTTTTTTTGTTTTGTTTTTTTTAACTCCAGCGGTGCCTAGCAGTCCACTTGTAGATCTGTTGTTGCTACGTAACGGACAGTGTTGTAGCCAGTTGTATTTTAAGCCCCGACAACTTACAGAACAGCATGCTGGACCGAGCCTGCGTCTGCCACGGTGTTTACTCATGTCAGTCAGGCTCACGCTGATCTGTCGGATAAGACTCGCACATCAGCGTTTCTTTAAGGCAAAGGCTACTTTAACGCAAAGGTGGATCTCGCAGCAGTAGGTGTGTGTTATTGACATTCATACCATCCACACCTACACCTTCTTGGCTGGCAGGTGTCCTTCAAAATCATGTGCCAGTTGTAGGTAGGTATTTATTTCGCCACACGTGACAGGATGCGTGCCCTTTAAAAGCAGTTTGTGAGGTGTTTTGTTGTTGTTGTTGTTGTTGTTGTTGTTAGATTTCCCTGTGTAATGTATTTTTAAATATCTCGGATTGCTTCTACGTGTGTGGCAAATGTAAGCAAAAAAAAATCACATATGAAGTTATTAAATTGGCTACTATGATGAGCTGAGATGAAATCCTAAAATATGGTGAGATAATACCCCTGAAAGTTGCACAGTTAAGGCCTTAAGTTAAAAAATATTACCCTCTAGTTTACAGACTTTTGCTTATTGTGAAAACCATTGGTTCAGCTGGGCTCAAACACAGATCTTTACATCATACAGGAAGAGTGTAAGCGGCACCATCATGAATGTGGGCACAGCGCACAGCGAGGTGAACCCCAACACCCGGGTGATGAACAGTAGAGGCATCTGGCTGTCCTACATCCTGGGAATCGGCCTCCTGCACGTCATTCTGCTCAGCATCCCCTTCGCCAGCGTACCGGTGGTCTGGACCCTCACCAACCTCATCCACAATCTGGTCAGTGGAGCTAAATGCCCGCAGACACCAGCACAACCATTTATTGAACCGGTCTGGTCAGTGAAGGGCAAACGGAAAACCGGGTCAACCGAGTAAAAGACCCAGAGATGTGAACAATGGAAGTGGGACACGTGTGGAAAGCAGTCTGCAATGAAACTACTGTGAATTCGATTATGAATAGAGATTTTTACATTTAAGAAGGTTTTGAAGATAGTCAGCTGTTACATTTTAAAAAAAAAACGTTTACGATCCACAAGCTCGTTGTTGGTTTGTTTTTACAATAAATTGGAGCCAATGATGTTTCAACCCTACATTTTCGTTTAGCGTTGCTCAGCCTTGCATAATAAACTTTGATTATGCAGGATTTTCTGTCCCACGGTTTCAATTGGTCTAATAGAAAATTTGATCTTAGTACAGAAGTGGATTTTGTAGTTGGGATTTCAGTTGCCTACCAAAATGTATCATGCAAATTAAGGGCTCTTGGAAGTTTATTTATTTTGTTCCTCGTACGTACTAATGTTTTCTCCTTTGGGTCCGTTACAGTGCATGTACCTCCTGCTTCACACGGTCAAAGGGACGCCGTTTGAGACCCCAGATCAGGGCAAGGCTCGGCTCCTTACACACTGGGAGCAGATGGACTACGGTGTGCAGTTCACTGCTTCGCGGAAGTTCCTCACCATCACACCTATCGTTTTGTAAGTGGCCTTTCAGCGCTGCCGCTTTAAGCTCGCCGTTGTGTCACAGGTGAAACTATCGGCTGTCGTCATCATCATCATCATCATCGGCTATTTTGGACACAGTTTTAGTAAAAAAAGACAGCTTGTTATTGGTAAATGAACTGCTATGCGGCCTATTTATTTTTTGCTTTTTTGCATTCACCAACTTTTTTTGGTGGCTTTCACCTGCACTGCAGTCCTCGTCGCTTACACGATCAATGACTCCCAGGACCAGTTTTAATGAACCAAAGCAGAAGCACAACTGCAAGGGATTGTGCGATTGCTTTTTCCTCATTGCCAGCTAGGACCATCAGTCACTCTGGTTAAGCAATGTGGCCTTTATTAAGTAAAACAAAATTTCAGGATGAGGTGGTACAAATCATACCTTGAATTATATAAGATGCTATTTTGATATTCATGGTTAAAATGTATGCATTTTGGTTGTATAGGACCATGTTCTACTCTTGCACTTTTGAATTGTTCAGTTTCAAAACAGTGTGACTTATAAGTTGTGCTTGCTAGCCAAGCTCACAGATTGTTAAGGGGCTTAGTGTTTGCAGCAGTACCCCTTGCTGTTTTCTTGCCCTTTTCTGTCCTTATTAGTGCTATTTACAGGAAGCACTTTTGTCCCCTGGGGTTGAGCTGCCAGCTCTGCCTGAACATTGTAGTAATAGCAGTTTTGCAGGTGCACACTCTTTGTTCTCACTTGTTTCAAAGATCATTTATTCACTATGTTTTGGAACCAGTGCCAGCAGGAAGAGACACATGGTGAGCTTGTGTGCAAAGACTGCAGCTGGAAGAACAACACATGTGCTAAAGTATTTGAGAGTGTTTATTGCATGTCCTCACTTGTTCAGTAGTGAACAGGATGTGCAAGGTCTAAGCGCACAGTAATCCCTTACTAATGTGCGCAGTTACATCTAAAAATACTGTTTACATGGAAACAGCGTAGTTTCTACTTCCTCTGTTGGCTCGCGTGTCTCAGTAGAATCACTAGATCTTAGTGCCCAGCGCTGGCATGGAGCCACCTTGCTGTAACGTAGGAGATGCTGGTAACTCAGTTAGGTCGCATTTGTTAATTCACTTTCCCTGCTTCATTCATTACTTATCTCATATTGCAAATCCCGTTGCTTGGCATGTCAACGCAGTTTCACAGATGCAAGCAGTAGCACTGAGTTTGTGAGACAGGGAGAAAAGTTTAAAAGGTTTTTTGCCTACTTCTTGTAATGTTAGTTTAAATTTTAATTCATGAATTGGGTTCACAAACAAACTCTTTATGTTGTTTAGGCGTGAGAACAAAATTATGTAAGGTTGCTAACTTGCATGGCATCAAGTTGTTTTTCTGTGATAAAACAATGGCGCTTTTCCACCGCATAGTGCTTTTTGAACTGTACTCAACTCTACTGGGTTTTGGTAGCAGGTACTTGTTTTCCTCTGTAGATATATATAGGAAACACAACCATTTCTATATCTATGGTTGGAATGTTTATGCCTCCTCATTTGACCACGGCATAGTTTTGTGGGTCGCCATATAACCAGCGGTACAGTATAATAACCTAGAAGGACACTCAGAGATCAGAAATTGCAGATCCTCGACCCCTTAGATCAGATAGATAATGAATAAAATCTAAATAAGTATAATATAGGCTACACGGAGTAGAGTATAGTAGCTTGTTTACTTATAAATTGAGCGTCTGTTCAGTCCCCTCTCGCACAGTGACGATGCAGTGACAGTGACTATTCTCTCAGCGGTCTGCAGTGTTTTCACGTCACCTATCGCCTCGGCTCACACGGAACCTCTGTGGAGTTGATGCTAAAAAAAAAAGTACCAGGTGCTGTGCGCAAGTTTTGTGTGACGGAAAACCAAAAAAGCCGAGTGGAGTGAAGTTGAGTCGAGTCATACCGGTACCATGCGGTGAAAAAGCGCCTTAAGATGAATGACATATGTTAATATCAGTGTCTACCACTTTAATCATTGCTTTTCTTCTCTGGTTTATCTCTAATTCAGGTACATCCTAACCAGCTTTTACACCAAATACGATCGGGCCCATTTTGTGGTCAACACTGTTTCCCTGCTCACTGTGCTCATCCCCAAGCTGCCTCAGCTGCACGGTGTGAGGATCTTTGGGATTAACAAGTACTGACAAGGCAGAAGAGGACACCTCCTTCCCTTTAGTCCCTATGGACTGTTGTGAGCACACAGAGTATCAAGCCTCTGATTTGGCTGCAGGTCTATAAAGATCCATGGCTCTGTGGCTGTCAACTCTGCTGAGCAGCACTCTAAATGAAGCCTTTTGGGGATACTGCCATGGTACAAAACCCCAGGAAACAGACACAATACACTATACAGAGGGCACAAAGGGAAAGTGTACCGTTGTTATTATGTGTGGCCGATCTCTTTTCAGTTACAGTCTTTTAGTGACACTTAAAAAGGGAGTGTTTGTAAATGGGGTGTAATATGTCCATTTCTGTAGAAGGTAAAGCTCTCTTGTATGACAGGTGTCAGAGGAGGGAATGCTGTAGTTGCACAAATACCATGTGCCATTTTACACCCACTGGCACACTTAGGCAGTAATCAAAGTTATTTTGTATGTAATTATACACTGCTGTATTTATTCGGCTTCACTCCTACATGAAGCTTCCTCTTTCTTGAGGTTTCTGGGCTTGGAGGAACGTAACAATAGTTTGATGAAATAGTGAAGGACCCGTGAACTGCTCCAGAGGCCAGACACAAGAAACCACAAGGTTTTATATTTAGCGCTCTGGCTTCCTCGGGGCCAGGATTGGGAACTTAAGCAACTCTTATTTTTATCTGACCATTACCATATTTGGACTCCTCTTGCCCTGGATTTTCTCACAGTAAGACTCCTGTTTCCAGAATTGTCTGGCCTGTCTGCGGAAAGTATGTGTACTGTACAAGGACTCCTCTCAAACACTTTAACTGAAAGTCCTTCAGAATGACTGGAGAGGGGAATTTTTTTCATACTTTATGCATAGTTATATTACATATGTGAATGCGTACTGGAAACTATGCTATAAAAGTACTCAGGACCTGAAGAAACATTACATTCTGTCGGCTTCTGAGTTTGGAACATTGTGACAAATGGTACATGAAGTTACTCTTTTACCAAGATCTGAACAGTGTAATCCAATCCTATTCAGTAGCTGAACAGCAGCTCTTTGTGGAGCTCATAATGTTCACTTTTTGTTCACACTGTGACGGAGAATTGTTGATTCAACTGTATGGTACTCTTTTAAGACTGTGCAGTATATTGTGGTGGTGTTTTGCCCCACAATGAACAATAGCGGTGTTGATAAGATGTTTTAAATATTTTGTCCAGCCACATTTATATACATGAGGGGTGCAACATTTTGAAACAAGTCTGAAATATCTCAGTTCAGATCCTTTGGGGACAGTAAGTACTTCCTTCCAGCCCAAACAAAATGTTTGTAGGAGTATGAGGACATTTCATTCATGCTATAGGGCTTCTGAATTACGCGAAGAAGCTGCTTTACATGAGAGTGTTTTAGGTATTATGTAAGTTGTCTTTTGCTTACATTCATGGTTTATAGTTTTACATGCTAGTGTAATGCATGTGTATGGTCTTTATTCATTGCGCTTACTTGAAAGGCCCAATTGTCCATTTCACCCTAGCAGTCCTAGTCCTCTTGCGTTACTTCCTGCATTTGTTTTTATGAAGATGGAGATGTGATTCTTTAGCATCCATCCATCGTGATATTCTGCTCATGTGGGTCCAGGTCGCCGGGGCAGCGGCCTAAGCAGGAACGTCCACACTCTCTGCAGCTCGTCCTGGGTCTGCCCTGCGGTCTCCTCCCGGCTGGACACGCCCCAAAACACCTCTCGAATCCGATATAGGAAATTATGATTTGATTCAGTAATCAGCCAAATCTGTATGTTCAATAGATGAAGATACGTGTTCACTACTTTAGGAATTTCCCAAGATAAGAGATCAAAAGTTTCACAAAGGCCACAGTACATATATGTATTGTATGTTTACTGTTGTTAACCAGAATAGTGTTCACCAAACATTTCATTCTCAGCGCCGGTAATGTCTGTAGTTGAGACAATAGAAGCAGTAGACATAGTAGCATTATTATTAATATTGCTGATAGTGGCAGCAGTAAAAAAGTTGTAGTGACAGTACTCGGTTTCCAATTTTCAATCATGGCGGAGATGTAGTTTTTAATTGAACATGAGATGTTCCGTTTGTTTCCTTCAGCAGATCAACGTATTGAATCAGAATAAGTTCTAACTGATGCATCGGTGCAAACAACGACTGGCATGGATCAAAGAACCAAAGAATTAAGGAACTTTTTTTTTTCATGCTTCCCTGTCTTCATGACCACCATTAAGGGCTTTACTCAAGGACATGCCGTACGATTTTGTAGCACAAACTGACCATGCGTTTTACGTCTTTTTTTTTTGTTTTTTTTCTGACTGTTAAGGACTACAGGTTCTGAAAGATTGTCAAACTGAATGTGGTAAAATGTGAAATTGTGCTAATTAATGGCTTGTGGTTTGTCGACCGGTGTCTTTGCTTTGTGAAGGAAATGTAAGTGTGATCTTGTGTCAAAACGCTTGACCTGAAATACAGTATTTTTCAACTACAACCTCTTATGAATTTTTTTGTACTTTGTTTTAAAGTTGCATTTCAAACTGTTAAATAGGTGATGTGTTCATTTTTTTTTTATTGGCTTCGATTATTACTTGTAGGTTAAAAAGAGTCTTAAATTTAATTTCAGAATGGGTGAATTACTTAAGTTAAAATATAAAACCACCAATTTTTTATTTTTTTATTTTGTATTTTTGGGGTGGTGGTGGGGTGGTTGGTACAGATACACACATGAGTCGTAACTTTGCCACAGTCTGACAAAGTAATACAAACGACAAGATTGTCCTGTAAACCTGACAGTTAAAACCTTGCTCCTCTGTATTCTCTGTCAACTCTGGCAAGTGGAGCTAAAATTTAATCCATGGTCTTTATTTCAACATTGCAAGATGATACAGGCACTGTACAGTTCTTGTTCTGTTAGACAACACCGCAAGCTTGTGAAACATTGATTAAGTGAAAGTGATGATGAGGTATTGGACTGAATATCAGGGTATCGCATGTTGCATTAATGGCTATTAACTACAAGAGGCTTCCCTGTTTGTAGTGATTACAAGACGATTCCTGCTTTTAATCTTGTATGAAGTGGATGGAAAAATACAGTGTAGCATTTTGCTGCACTAGTACTGGGTAAATATTTAGGCGAAGAATATATGGAGATTTTGAAATTGCTAAATAATTGATGTTGTTTTCAGAAAGGCCTGTTCAATTTCAAGTCTACGGGACCAACATGAAGTCAGATTATTGCAGATAACGATTCACTGTAGAAAAAACATTATTTGCTGTGTGTGTGTGTGTGCGCGTTGAGTTGGAGAACGTTAAGAAAATGATTTGGTCACATTAAGCAGTAAAACTATGTTGCACGGCAAGCCTTCGTGAGGTATTAGTTTTGACACGTTGTAAAAATGAGGCCACAGCGCCTGTATGCATTTGAAGCTTGATTTCCCCGCACTGAATTCATGGTCCAGTTAACTGCATTACATCTTGACCATGCGCAACAGTGCGTGTTCCCTAACATGAGCATCACGGAAACAGATCAGCGCTCATATTATTCAATACGTACTGCTTTCTACTAAAACAGTCAGATTGTCTGTTTCCAGCAGAGGGCAGCAAAAGGCTTTAAGTCACCTGAATCTGAAGAGCGGCTCAGTCCCCAGAAATAGAAACGCTGCGAGGTAATGATTATTTACTGTCATTTAAGAGAGCGCTTCTCCGCTCAGTCCTGACTCTGGATTTACAGTATACAGCATGGGAAGAAAAAATGACTCTTTTCTGCCTCCCATCGCGTTGTTTTTGTCTCCCAGGTGACTTCCTTTACAATTCCATTCTCCTGTTAGTGATACCCATACATTTCCATACATTAAATAAGTTGCACAGAGAGCAATTTTCTTCTCTCATGTCTAAAACTATGCCGTATCTGTCTTCAAATACTTCACTTTTGCTTTGTAGAACTTCATTTCATTGTTTGCGTTCCCTTTTTGTGTTTCCTTTGTGATTTATGTCCATTTCTGGGCGAATCGCTGTTAATGCGCCTTCTGTGTCTGACTGACTCATAAGATCTCGCCACTCACAATAATTGTCATGGTTCAGCAGAGTACACCTAAAAATATGAGGAAATGATGAGGACTGAGTGCACGTTTAATTCTGTTTATCATCTTCATTGAGAGTCTCTTTTCAGATATCTCCAAAGACAAGACAAGCAGCACAGTGAATGACAACTGTAAAATACTAGATCTAAATTTGGATGATCATATTTCTCCGTAAAGGGCTGTTAACTCTGGGAAAAAAATCACCAACTTAAATCAAATTA
>JAPQRN010000012.1:11999662-12011414 GCA_037367275.1 Coranthus polyacanthus
AGATTATGGAAACAAACCACAGCTGTAGCCATTTTTAGATTTTTCCAAAGTGTTGGTACCATTTCAACAGTTTCTGTTCAGTATTTAATACGTAACTTATTCTAAAAAAAAAGTAGAATTTCTCTGATTATTCATGCATGAAAGGGTGAGAGATGTTCAACAGATTATATATATATATATATATATATATATATGACGATTCATGTATAAACAAAATTAACAGCTGAATTGTTGGATCTCAACTGTTAAGCTGTTGAAGTGTTACAAATACCGTGTAAGCTCTCTGTAGGCGGACTATGCAAACAGAGTGCTACTGCTAATTGTGCTCGATTGTACTTATTTTTGTGTATTGTGGTTTTGCGGAATGTAGCTAAAAACACTCTCTGCAGCACATCAGTAGTTACAACTCTGCATTGTTCCGATTAAATAAATAGATTCAAATTCAAATGCATGGCTTCATGAAACATTTGAGCGGTACAAGCAGCATGTCAGATTTCTTCTTGCATGAAAACAAAGTCACATGGCTGCCACACAACCGACAATGTCATTTAATATGGATGGCAGCGCAGACAGAAAGGGAGCGTCTCCATCAAGCCCTCGGCAACCGAGAAAGCTCGAGGACTATGCCATCTACTCAGATCGAACATCTGAAATATGTATGCCCCATGTTGTGAAGCTTCCACTGAGAGTGCTCTGGTTTAATGTGGATGTGACAGCATCTGGGATTAGACAAAACAAACCATAGATTCATTTCTTGGATGCCCTGCTGTGACACTGACAACAGTTTGACCTAATAACAACAAGCTTGTTGCTGAATGCAGCAGTGTGCTTTATTTGGAGGAGAGCAGGAAACTGTTACAGTACGGATGCGGTTAACTATAAATAGAACCAAACAAGAAAATGGATCAATTAATTATGAGTGCCGGGTACCCGTTGGGCCTTTGAACTAACAGACAGCCAAGGGCGAGACTGATGACAGGAGACAGTGCCCCCTTGAAGCCACTGTGCTGTCGGTGAAATGCACCGTGGGGCTTCCAGAGTAGTCTTTCATAAGGTCAGTCCACTATTTAATGCTTGTTCTGTCAAAGAGAGTAAGATAATGTGCTCTACTACATCTTTAATAGATGTACTACAAACCAGAATATTAAGTGTATGAGGGCCGGGATTGTCCGGGGAAACAAAAACAGCAAATTCCATCTTTTCTCTGCACAAGTCTTAAACCGAACCATTAAAATCCTTTTTTGTTTTCTGTGTTTATGTAATTCACTCGCTGATTACTCACATCATGCCTCTTACAGTTTTTTATATATAGTCCTCTACCAAATGGCTGAGATGGACATTCGTGGTAAAAGTCTGGTTTTAGTGTCCATCTGTTATTTGTAAAACAGAGGGAAACAATCAAAATTACAATGTGCTGCTTTAGAAAACGATTTGACCCTCATTAGACTGTTTCTATTTCTGTTCAGTAGGACCTCTGAAACCATAGATTCATTCAGATGGGTCCACTATCCTTGCCTGATGAAATCTGAATTTTTTGAGTTTTGTGAAGTCACAGCGACCTTGACCTTCAGCCTCCAAAATGTATTCAGTTCATCTCGTGAGTCCAAGTGAACATTTGTACCAAGTATGAAGACATTCTTTCACGCCATTCCTGAGATACGGCATTTTGAACATAATGGGAACTGACCTGTGGAAGCATCTAAAACATGTGCCCATCTTTGAAGACTCCACTAAACGGGGTCATCGTGTCTGAAATGAACTGAAAAGGGCTATTATTTAAAGACGGCGACACCCAAAGGATTTTTTTTTTTAATCCAAGTGGTGGAGAGAGCTCATTGAGGTTGCATTCACCACATTTTTCAGCAAGACAGTGACTCAAAATGTGCTCTATCAAAAGGCTGAGCAGGATACTAAAGGGTTAAGAGAAACAACCTGCTATTTTGTATAGTAATGAAGTAATAGCAATTAATGATTTAAACCAAACCGTGGAAGAGCAGAGCCAAGGAAGAGTTTTCCCGAGCCCAAACTATTTGACTCGACATTGAAAACCACTTAGTGCCTTCACAGATGAGACAGTCCATGGTGACACCTTCAAATGATGAATCGCTTTTAAGAATGAGCTGTCTGCCCAGGGTGGGGCTATAAGCCAACTCATAAAGCCATACACCCAGATCTATCACGGAACTATGAATATTCATAAACTGTTCTTCTTTTACATTATTAACATACTCATTTTATTCAATAATGAGATTTATGATAGCTCGGTGACATCCAGACTTTAAAACCACCGGGATAAAAATGTCCGGTCATTGTCGTAGCGCAGCGTCGAAATGGAGAAAAATGAAAAAAAAAATGCTCTGGAAATGCAGTCATAAATAAAACACATCACGGCTTAAGAGACAGCACTAATTAGCTTTCACTTCGATGCAATTTAGTGGTGCACTGCTGGGTATTAAGCCATGACTAAATCAGAACATTCTTAATTAATTACCTAGGGCTTACTGTGCATGTTGCGCTGGCTTTGTGTTATTTTTCCTTTTATTTTCCCAATTCAAGGGCAGTCAGCTTTATTGTTTTCAACAGTGTTTGCCCGTGTGTGTGTGCCTCTGTGTGTGTGTGTGTGAGTGGGTGAGTGGGTGGTGTTATCGCAGGCTTCTTTGGCTTTATCTTGCTTTCTGTAACGGGGGGGGGGGAGGAAGAAAAAGCAGCAGCAAAGCCAAGGTGGGGGGTGGAGGAGACGGTGAAAAGGAACAAGGGGATGTGCGAACGTGCAAATGTGTGTGTCAGTCAAACCCCTGAATGTGCCTCTTGCCATCATCCTGCACTGTTGTCATCCTTCTGGAGGAGGTAGTAATTTAATCTTATGCACCATAATCATATTATTCCCCCACCACTTAGAGCCCGCTCGCATTGAAAGCTTGTTTTCAGCCATGAATACATTTACATCAGGTTTTTAGCCTGACATTCCCCACACTAGTGTTACACATGACTCTCTGACTGACATTCGCGTATGAGCTTTAATTTCTTTTTAATCTCGATAAGTGATGCCCTTCCAGGGGTGCGAAAGAGCTTGACCTGCATCGCAAATCATCCCAGCATGATTCAGCCTTTTGCATAACGCCACATCTTAATACAGAAGAGAAACCGGATCCATTGCGTTAATTCTATCGTTTCTCTCTGAACTTTTCTGTGAAGGGGAGCGTAAAGATGAAAGAGATGCTTCAAGCCCAGTAAGTGTCTGTCATTAACACGACATGCCCTCAATTATGATGACTAACAGTGATTAATCCTTAACTTTTTGTGATATAAAACCATATGTGTCTGACTTTGATCACCGCATTGCACTTGATCTTTTTATGCGTTAAAGGCATTGCTGCAAATATGCCCAGTTTCACTTTATCTAATCACTGCGCTGAAATTCAGTGCAGTGTATGAGATGTGATGTAGGCTGGAATATATTCACTGAAGAATAGCTGGGGCAGTGGCCGTGAATGCAAATCATGTAGCTTAAATTATTCTTAAAACTTAAATATAAATGTAACTAATTATTGTTGGTACATGAATTTAATCTTCGCTTCACATTCAGTGATGAATGTTCAAAGCTCCATTGGCAAAGGACGCATCACCAATGAGTAATTATGTTGAATATTAAAAATGTAATCTATACCATACTTTCTTAAAAATGGAACTCAGACCCTTTATCTATTTATCATTAAATGTGATGTTTTATGCACACGGGCAGCTGCTGCCTGGGGGCATGTTAGTTCAGAAAGGTAATTAAACGGGATGGTCTTTCTTCGAGCTGTATAGAGACGTTGTATTTAACAACAGCTTCCGGAGGGGTTCCTGTACTTTCAAAATACATATTTTTCAGTATTTTGTATTTACATCAAGAGAGACAAGTAATACATCTATAATGAGAAGATTTCATTTTCTTTCTTTATTTAATTTCTCCAGGAATCTGGGTGAAAAAAAAACAAACCCCAACACAGAGACTCAACCAAGCATGTCTGCGCAGTCATCGTACCTCTTAAACCGCCTTTTCCAAACTAAGGGTCGAGTCACAGAACGGGGCCCGGGGCTGTTTTGATCGGGTCGCCAAACTGTCGGAGTGAAATACGTAACAATAATATGAGAATTCATTGTCCTCTGGAAGAGTTTATGAACGCTACACCTCAACCAAAGCCATGTGAAAAGCAGAGGAGGGGTGTCGGTTGTACGAAAAAAAAACAACTTAGAAAGATGCGACGAGATGAGAACAAGACGCGGAGACAAGACGGAAACATAAAACACACAATGAGATGAAAATGACATCAAAGATACAAGAGGAAAGATGATGAAAAACAACCAAAATGGTGCAACAGGTTGAAAACGTCTTAAAAAAAAAAAAGACATTCAGACACGGTGTTTTGACAGTCGTGTCTTTTGTTTTGTGTACATTAGCATTGGACTGTTTGTTAGTTGGCGCCAGTGTGTTGCCGCCTAGATAACATTATTTGTCAGTTTTAGAAGTGATGTTGATGCTATCCGGCTACCCATGATTGACGTCCCGACATTCCCTCCAAAGTGCATTCACCTCAGCGCAGTTTTGACTGTGAGAAACTAAGCAAAATGTAGAGATCACGCTAATTCGTGATGCGTGTTTGTACATTTGAGTCCAGAGGAGACACAAAGTGGACGTTTTGGGTCAGGAGCTGAAAAAGTTTAAGAAGCACTGCTCTCATTTTATCGAAGAAACGCTTGAATACATGTGAAGTGTTTCTGAGCCTTTGTCAAGTCAGGTCAGGTAAGTAAACACTTCTTTATAACAAGCACCATCACGGTCCTTCACAGTGGGTAATGAAAAATGCCAGTTTTCTAGGGAGAACCAATTCATATTATATGAAAGTAAATGTATCTGTCAGGCCAGAAAAAGAAAAATGGATTAGTACCACGGTGTAACATAAAAAGTCTGTTGTTACAAGACATTTTCAAGCTGTAGCAAATTATTTTCTTTTCATGCCATGACAAGATATTTTTACGCCATTACTTATGTCACGACAAGAAGCTTTTTACATTATTACAATAGAAATTCTCAAGAAACCCTTTGTTATGTAAGTTATCGCATTATACTATATTTGAACAAAATAAACCGTATATTGTTATAACAGCAAAAGTTTGTAGCCGCTACTAACAGACATTTCAGAGTCTTGACATTTCACTCGGCTTACTGTCAATTCGGACAAACTTTTACCACCTGTTCATTACAAATAAGGTCCTTGATCCAGAACAGATGCTCTGTCTCCTCATCCACCATGAACCGACTGACGTGAATCACAGTCCATTGGCATAATTACAGAGGCCTGTGGGAGTTTCTTTTTTATTATGATTAAAAGGACTAAATCCTTTTCAGTAAGGGCTCAAATGATTTAATATATATAGTCTGTATTGGATGCTGGAGGTTCCTGTGTACGGATTTTAAGTTATTCATTAATATTAAGAGAAACTGCCATTCAAGAATTTCACTATTAAAATTACACTTAAACTGTAAAAGATGGCATTAGTCTCGCGGTATAGAGTGAATTCCACTATGCGGAGAATGCTGCATGCATGTCTGCACACTGTTATATTTTTAGTGTTGACGTTCGCACACGATACTAGAATCTAGATAAATATTGACCGGAATTACAAAATAAATAAATCTGGAACACTGAACATCAAGCACACACTTATCAGTCGATAAATGTGGAACTGAACATCAAACTAACTGTAAAACATGTATTTGAGAGTGATATATATATATATATTTTGAGCTATTATTTTCAGATTCGGTCAGACTTACCAGCTTAGATATTAGTCATCAGCAACTGTCGGCACCGACCTCCGCCGATACCGACAGTTTGTAAAACGCCCCATTGTCTATCTCTACTTGATATCTTTTAATGGGGCCCAAAATTCCTGGCGGCACCGAGAACGCCATCATAAAACTATTATTATTATTATTATTATGGACATATGGACCTAAATAGTAATAGTCTAATAAAATGACTGATTCCACCTATTGCAAGCTGCTGTCTTGAAACGATGTTAATAGTCACTGCGGTTGTTGCTTCTGCTGCTTTGTGTAGCGTGTCGCCATGCAGTAAGCTCTCCTGCCAACAGTCTGATTATATTGCTTCAGGACAGACTTATGGAGGAACTAATTGTGTTTGTAGCGCAGACTCGACTGCTGATGCCCTAGGGACTCCCAGGTCCTTCGTCAGCTACTGGCCTCAATGGCAGGTTTCCAGAAGAGAGGTACTCGTCTCCAATGAAAGGCTTATGGTGGCCGGTCAAGTAAGAATTGATACAGACTCTAAGCGTTAAAAGAGTGTTTTTTTTTTGTTGTTGTTGTTGTTTTTTTTTTTCTCATGAGCAGTTATTCAGTTTTGATTGACTCCGCTGTGGAGGCTTTGAAGCCGTCAGAGATGTGGGGAGTTTATATGTGACAATTAGCCATGTTTATCCGTTTGAACATATTTCACTCAAATGGAAGCAAACTTGAACTCTGCAATATGTCAGTAATTACACCAGGCACTTGAGAGAAATATATTCTGGGGAGCTGGAGAGCGTCCTCGAGAGAAACAGAAAGACGAGGCCCATGACCAGGAAAATCTACTGTATCGTAATGAGAAAACCAGCGGCGGGATGGAAGTAAGTGCTTTTACTGTTGTACTGCACTTACTTAGAAATCTGAGGTACTTGTACTTGTACTTCCACTACATCAGATGAAGATCTGACGCAAATACAGCACATTTTTAAAGATGAAACTACTGGTTTGCAGCCTTTTTGGCTTCTGACATCCTACAAAGAGCAGTGTGCGGTTGGTGTCACGTTTCACATGTCTATGAGTTGCAAACAGCTGCACCAAACAGTGTTTTTTTTTTTTTTTCTTCACTCTAAACTTCTCACATTGTTTCACTTGAATACGTGTTCCGATTATCCAATATGTCACCAATTTTCAGAGATTAGAGGAAAAGCCCAAAAACTGAAACGGATTTGTGTATCATCTTTTTTTCTCCCATTAATTATCTGACGAGCTCTCAGCTTTATCTGGTGTCTCTGTTTTGTAATAAAGTCGTTCAAACCAACTCCACCTCCAGCAGCTTCACCAGTAAGATGCCACTTACACGTTGATCCTTCAGTATTAATAACCTAAAGCCTATATAATGAAAAGGTAATGCATCAAACAGGGGATGCAACTTTTAATTGTATTTAAGTATTTTTCTATTTCACTGGTACTTCGTCTTAAGTAAAGGGTATAAATACTTCCTCCACCACTGGAGAAAATAGCCCCAGTCTTTAGAACAGTCTTTAATGTTTCACATCTGGTTGTATACTGTAATAATGGGCTACTGCATAGTCACATGCTCATTGAATTATAGCAATACCTTCGACTGTAGTGAATTAAAAGTAGCTTCCAAGCCCAGATTTAACTGTGCTATTTTTGATTTAACTCCGCTTTTAATAACTTTTGCCGTTTCCCTGGAAATACCGTGCAGATTTTGTGCGCTGTAGGAAAAGCACAAAACCAAGGCCAAGTTTTGTGCTTTTCCTGAAGTCGTCAAATTTCACTATCCTCGACCATCATCATGTTTACTCAAAGCCTTAGTGATAGATTTCAGTGACTGACCTCTAAAGCCGAGTTCCCCTACAGAAGCTACCCTCTATACTTTATGGATCATCAGAGTCACATATTTGAATAATTCATAGGTTATAGCATGTAAATGATGAGTGATGTAAGTCACCCTGGATGAATGTAGTGCTGCTATGAATTATGTAGACTGCAGCAGGATCCCAGGACACCGGACACTGCTCTCTCTCCACTACTTTCCCACCACCCCACTTTTATGCTCACCCTTTTCCTTCATTCATTCTTCTTTTACCCTATATGTATGTATCATCACGCTCCTCTTCCTCTTTCTTTTTGTCACTATCTCCCTTCGATTTCTATTCGCGCTCTGTCTCGCCGCCATCCATTTCTACTTTTCACCGCGTCCTTGTCTCCGAGCTCTTTCTCCCCCCTTTCCTCCCTCTCTTTGACCCCTCTCTGTCACCCTCCCTCTCTTTGTTTCTCTGTGAAAGCATTAAGAAATTATTCACAGTGATTTTTCCTCTGCCTGCGCTTTAGCTGACTGCTTACGAGGAGCACCAAGGTCAGTCACAGTGGCTGTTGCTGCTGAGAGTACATCTCTTCTCTCTGGAAAATGTCGTAATGGCTCCCTACACCAGTGACCTGGAGAAAGCATGCTTTATTGAGAGTGGTTGTGTGTTTTCTCCGAATGTCAAGTTTTCACCATTTAGCTTCATCCGCTATTAAGTGGGTTTTAAATAAAAAAGTGTTGTACGTCTGCAAGTATGTGTTTTATTGTAAAATGAGCCTGAACTAAAATGTCTGCACTGTGAGCAAATACTTTTCTGCAAATCAATGCAATTTGACCTTCGCTGAGTGTGAACTTAAAATCCTACTCTAATGGAATACTCAGTGGAGAGTGAGATTAGGATTTGCTCTGCTTTTGTTTGTAGGTGATACCATGTGAGTCAGTATAAACCAGTCAGTTTCTAGTGATCAACAAACTTTTGATTTAATAATTGTAGCTGTCTTAAAGCAAAAAAAAAGTTTTCTAATTCATCTAAAGTTAATGCACTCACACTGTGGGAGAGACACGCTGAATGCCAAAATAATCGATTATATTTCATTCACATGATAGAATAAATTAAATTTCCTTGATTTTCTGTAGAGATAGACCAATTAACTGGGGCTTATAGAGTGGTTTCCAAACTATCGGTAATGACAAAACTTGGCTCCCTCAGGGCTCAATAATAAGGCTTGCTTGGGGCAAATAAAATGCTACACTGAGACCCTAGAAAGTCAAATGTGTGATCGGGCAAGTTGTAAAAAAGACTTGAATAAAGGAGGTAATGATGGAAATAGCTGAGGGGTGAGTCATCATCCTTCTCATCAGATTATACGTGACAAGTAACTTCAGTCTTTTTTGTTATTTGATTATTGCTAATAAATTTATATAGGAGGAAGTAAATATTGACTTGGGGCAAGCAGATTTCTGAGTCACATGCCGGACAGGGCAAGTGAAAAAAAGCACAGTGCATGAAGTAAAACAGCTAATGAAATAAGACGCAGAGTCTAAAACTTTTTCCACTCAGTCCATCTTATGTAGGTTGACTATAATAACTCTGCTTTAATATAGTTTCTCTGATGAGACCCAAAGATTAACATGATGTTGAAATTTTGTACTGGAGAAAAATATTACCCTTCGTAATGATTGATTGGACTGATCTTATCATCCTCCTTTTCAATATTGTGGAATGATAGCATCAGCAGACAGACTGAGAAAGGCATTTCACTTTGATTGCTTTTTATATTTAACAATGTATGTCAAATATTACCTTGACTATTAAAGTCAGTGTACAAAATGATAGATATAGAAAATTCAAAGAGCTTGTCCAAATGCAAACACAGTTGAAAGCATGTGCCAGAATAGAAATTGTAACTCTCTGCTGTGACATACAGGGGTCAAACGTCCGATTGTAAATGCATGTGCATCACCGTAACTGCAATGCTTAGCCATAACCGCAGCACTCAGCATGTCTCCTATGGGAGGCTGGACGGGGAGTATAGAGAGGGATGTGGAGTGGGCTGCATGTATGACATTGAGCTGAAGCAGGACGGGGGCTCGGTGTGAGAAAGGAAGACACAGCCGGCCGACCATTAGCCGTGGCTCGACTGAGACACAAGGCATGCCGGCAAGGCGATTAGCTGACAATGAGAAGACAAGTGGCCTGTCCATCTGCCTGGCATTCATCATGTGGACAGGCTGCGGCTCTACAGCTTGCATTTGC
Organism: Coranthus polyacanthus; assembly: GCA_037367275.1. Lineage (NCBI taxonomy): Eukaryota > Metazoa > Chordata > Actinopteri > Kurtiformes > Apogonidae > Coranthus > Coranthus polyacanthus. Next base: position 12,009,542 of record JAPQRN010000012.1, read on the forward strand.
AGTCCCATTAGAGAATCAGCTCTCAGTCATATTTCTTAGATTCAGGCTGAAGAGATCAATGAAACGAGATGGACTCGCTGCCAGTAGGCCACTTTTGCATGAGTGGGGCCATCACATTTCTCCTTGTCCGTTGTGACGCGGACGTGAAGAGAGCCTTGGCTCAGCACTTTGCCTGCGGGGTGAGGAGGGTGAGTGAGTTAGCCCTCTGGTGATGAGTCACTTCCACAAGTTGTTTATTGATCGGCTATGGGGCATTATATCTCAGTGCTCGTTAAGCGCGCTGTCTGCCTCATCTGCCTCCGCTTATTTGCATGGAAATGATGATATTTGGGGCTGCCGTAGAGCTCCTGCTGTTCCATCATTATCATGGTGTCAAAAGGAAAGAAAAAAAAAAAATGGAGCGGATAACAAGAGATCCGAGGTTTTTGTATCTGTCAAATGGGCAGGTACATCATTTATGCTATTTCAAATTGGTTTTGGTTCGCTGGAGATAACGTTTTCCCCTGGCTGCCATGGGAAAGTAAATTCATTCCAAGGAGAGCACAGTGAGATTTTGTTCTAAGAAATATGTGTCCGTGTGTATGTGCGCACACAGAATTGTCTGCTGCCTATTAAAATTCACATAAACAGCCCCACACTGCACCGCTATCACAATCTGCTCAGTCTCACTTTGTACCATTTGCACATTTCCTCAGAGACTTGCCATTTGTTTAGAAAATCAAACCTGTGGCGGAGACTTGCACAATTAAAAACAAAAAAAAGGGAAATCATGACAGGCTAAGAACAATGTCATATTATCTGTAGTGCTTTCTGCAGTGGCTCCCAAGGTGGACCTAGTTTAGGTCATGGTAATGCTGGCAGTAACTGGGTAATGTTTAGTCATGTGTACCAGAGTAGAATGTTTCAACATGTGCTCTCTTTTCACGCTTCACTTCCCGCTCAACTCTGCCTTCAGTCATTTCTGTTTCTTTTCTTAATGTGTGGCTGTGTTTCCCAGAGGAACATGTACAGTATCTAAAGCTGCATAATGTGACTGAGGTGACAGGTGATTGCGACTGTGGTTTGACAGCGTATGTGTCCTGCAGCTTAACGGCGCCGGGGTCCCGTCTGGCGGCGAGCAGGCATAAATCCGCAGAGATTAAAATGGAGAACAGTATATGTAAAAGACAATATGTAATATATGTGAATGTGTAAATCTTAAACACAGTCTTAATCATTTGTCTCCAGAGGGATGGAATGTGTTGGAATTGAAAGAACATGTTGTATTACCGCGTCTCTGTTTTGCTGACTTTACCACAGCATTAAGGTTTCATTGACTGTTTAGGACAAGACACTGCTTTAAGTTCTTCCAGAGCTGATATAGTTTTGAAATTGTCATTCGTTTTTTTTATATTCATTTAGTCTTGCAGTTTGCTTTTTGATTTCAGTTTCGTTTCACAAATGCAAAAGTAGTTTAAGTCTTCTATTTATTTTAAAGAGTTTATTTTAGTTTTAGTTTGAGGTATTACGAGGAAAGCTTCGACTCGTGGAGGCCGAAAAAGGGTAGGAATGAAAGAATGCATGACATCAAATTTGACTTATAAGACCGCTGTTTATTAAAAGTCTCATTCCTGCACGCCATGAACAATTCAGATTGCTCAATCCACGGTAGAGCTTGTGAATTAGAAAAGAAACACGAACCAACCAACCAACAAACCAAACAAAACAAAAACTAAATTATATTGTAATAAAATCAAAACAAAGCTGATTTTACCTGCAATTCATTTTAGTCATGTTCCACTGTTTAGTGTAGTTTTTCCAAAACTATTTTTTAGATATTTTTAGATTATTTATACAGATGTACATTTTTGAAACCATTCCCTTCACTTTTCCG
>JAPQRN010000012.1:12015729-12027746 GCA_037367275.1 Coranthus polyacanthus
AGTGAAATATTGACTTCCTTTATTGACACCTCGGATGAAGCTACTTACAGTTTTGAGAGTTAAATGTGCTAATGAATGGGATGCTTTAAACCTCATTAGGGTATTGAACACACGTTGTGAGTCTGTTCTGACCTACTGAAGAGGAGATGATGAAGCTGGACCCAGGCAGTCTTCATTCAATACACTGACACAGAGCATGTGGACTAAGTATCGGAGCAGCGGATCAGATAGTGATCATCGTGATTGATCTGCTGTTGGTCTGTTTATGCATTTCAGTTCATTTAATTAGAAAATACTCTGCTTAGTATCTAGTATCTTTTTTTATTGGCATGTGTTTTCAATGTTCTTATGTTTAACGTTAACCCTAACTTTTCCACTTTAAATGTATCGATGTTTTTTTTTTTCTCAGTAGCATCAAAAAACAATGCAGTCAGCCAAGAAGGGAACGCTTTTTACATTAAAAGGCCACCGTTGTAGGTATCATTAGCTCTTGTAAGTATTACAACAATTAACATTACTCTCAAAATCAATGTTAAATTAATGTGTGAAATATGGAGGGTTTTCTCCAGCAAAACCCCTCCCCCCCCCAAAAAAAAAAAAAAAATTTCAACATATTTCACCCACTTTCCTCCTAAATGCCAGTGGCTCTCATGTATTCATGCAATCTGAGACCAACACATCTATCCAGTTCTTCAAGTCAAATATCTGTCTGCATGAAATATTTCATCACTTGAAGTGCCCTTATGGCATATTTTCAGTGTAATGGTTGAAGAAAAAAAAAAGAATACTGTCCCGGTTAAATTGGCACTACGCGTAAAAAGAAATACTTGACAGACAAATTGTCTGCGAATGTCAGGGGTTCATTGGCAGCCTTAAAACGCGTTATAAAAGGCTGAAATTTGTGGTATAAATTTAATCAACAGTTGAAGTCTTTCCTTGACATCACCATAGATGAGGGGAAGTAAAATAAATGCAGATTTAACGCAGTAATAACATTGATCTTAATAGAAAAAGGTTTTTAGGTCTTTTAGGTTTTAATGTGGTTTAAAGCATGGTTTCCAGCACTATTACATTAAGCTGCTCCTATGAAATGACATCAGACCTTTTATTTTTGAAGGTTACTGAGCTTCTTCGCTTTCACATTTATGCTCTACATTTAGTCCAACAAAATATGCATACAGTACAGTGACATTTTAGTATGCTCGTCACAATAGAGAAGAGCTGACCATAAAATGGTTGCCACACACAGAATGAAACTTGTTTTCTCCTTATCAGAAATGATGTGTTAAGTGTTTTTTTTCTTAAACGACCACTTTCTTGTAACTACACACTTAACCAAACCAAACGTTAAAAGCAGCCTTTGTTTGTCGATAAGGACACTTAATCTAAACCTCTTACCTCTTGCACTCGGTCGTGTTTTTGAGGTTCAAGCTGAGTGCAGGTAATTACAAAACAGAATAGGAGAAATGCAGCGGCCGCGATCAATTGAGCAGCACTCGACTGTGTATAGCGGCTCATCAGTCTCCGTGAGGAAGGACGGAGTCAATGATACACAGGTTAATTGGGTGCAAGTAAACCTAGTTATCACGATGGACCTCTGCTGACTCTCCCTATCTCTCTTGACTGACACATTGTAATGCTTTCACCTGCCACACCTGTCGGGCATAAATACACATGAGGAAGCACTGCTTGACACACCGCATAAAGGTACATGTTCGGTAAGTGTACGGCTACTTGTCAGCACCTTAAACTCTCCCTCCTTAAACACACTTGACCTTCTTGCGCTGCCATGTGCTGTGCTGTGGCATTATGCCAAAATCTTGCACATGTTCATGAATATTGCAACACGAGTTAGCTTCCTCAACCCACATGCTGTAAAATCAGGTTTAAATATTCAAGCATAAAAGAGAGGACAGTCTCTTTTGTAGCGCTTCTCTTTTGTAACTTGCCGTTACTGTTAAGCTATGAAATAGAGGGGAAAAGTGGAAGTTAAGAGCAACACACCTTGAGGTAGAAAAATCCATACTGTGCGTTCAAGTCGTTTCGGACAGAAGTGATTCTTTCAGTTTCAGGAACAGTGAGTGTGTGAAGCTCTCTCCTTGTCCTGCTGTTTCTTAGTTAGGGTACAGAGATGCACGGTTAAGGTCAAAAATAGTCTTATCTTTCTGGTATGAAAGGAATAGCCGACATGATCAGCAGTACGAAATACAATTCTGCGGTGACTTGGGATCAAAAACCTTATTGTATATTTGCAGATATTGCAGACTAAGCAGCCCTATGTGAGATGAATAATATGACAGATAAATGAATAATTTACTTGTGCAAGTACCGTACTGTACATCCCCCTCCTGTGTTATGTGTTGTTGTATAATAATTTTTTGAACGGTTTCTGTTTTGTATTTTTTGTTGTTTCTTCTTTTGTATGTTTGTCCAATGTACCAGTTAAAGAGTGTAAAAAAAAAATCAAATCAAATCAAACGTTGAACCTGCTGAACTAACAAATCTCACTAATTTAAAGTTTTTTTGGTTTTTTTTTATTGCCTTAAGTTACATGACCTGAAGCATGAACTGTGCTTTAGTCTTTCATTTATTCACAACCCACACAGACTGCACTTGTGCCGTACACAACTAAGTGTACGGAGACTTGTGTACCGGTGTAAATGGATGCCGTGCAAGACATGCTGAAAATATCCACGCCTTTTGATGTTAGTCTGATCTCAGTGTACATATATATATATCTATATGTATATGTATTATTAATAGCGAACCGACCGGCAGAAAATACACGACCCTGTATACCTCTCACTCCCTCTCCTCATTACTGCCTGATGAGAGCTGGAACATCCCTTTTGGGCTTAGGCACTGCACTAATAGCTGCTGTCTGGTGACTGAGAGGTCTGGTGGAGAGAGCAGTCACCCATGGCGCACCGAGCTCTAACCACTCACTCATTCAGCCAGAACAAATTGACCCCACTAGCAGCAGCAGCAGCAGCTCCTGTCAGCTGAAGTTGTAATGCAGGAAATACAAAATGTATAAATAATAATGTATACTTCAGTGTAAGGAGGGATAAACGTGCATAGATCAGTCCACTTGCTTGCCTCTGAGGAAAATAATTCATGCGTAGCATTCTTTCCCGACAAGTGTACTGTTAGCAGAAGAGATTCAGCAAAAAAAAAAAACGGAAAAAAGAAAAAAATGTTTTCAATTTTTGAAATTGTTTATGAACTTTAATGACGAAAATAGTTTGTAATACGCCATTCAGTGCATTGATTATCATCCCAAATCTCCTCCTCGTTCCACAACAGAATTAAACCTCAAACAAACCACAATTCATGACCTATGCTTTGTCAGTTGGAAAGCATAGGTCAGTCTATTTTGTCTTCATTTAATTCGTAGCGTTCAGAGTTAACCTGGTAAACTGATCTCCAGTGTTAGAGAGAGCGAAGAACGACTCCAGCCTCTGGGCCTTTTTATGGACATTTTAAGGGGTCTGTCCTACACTTCCACCAAGTTACAGCATTTTTTTTTTTTTGCATAAGCCTCCTGACAGACAGATGGATGGACAAAGTGATCACATAACCTCCTTGACAAGGTAATTAAAGTTGTGCTATCTTTAACCCCTTAATTAAGCGGTTAATCCAGCCACCTTCATGATGAGACTCCCTCATGTTCAAGTTACCATAGAAGACAATAACAGAGAAAGTGAGAGTGGATTGGATAAATGACTTATAGAACAAAGACATGTTCCCGTGTACATTAAAACTATCTAACATCCTCAGGAATGTCGCTGTTCCTTCTTACAGACCGTTTTGCTGTTATTTAGCACAGGTTGAATTTGGTTGGAAGTGTGCTCAGAATTTAGTGATATTTAGTAAAATACAGACTTAACAGAATGAAGTTGTCTTGACCTAACAGCTTAAATAGTCCATGGCAAATACAAGTTCAGTATTTATTTTATCTGAGCACATTTTTCCAATGCCAGTACTTCTCCACTTTCACGTTCTTTCAGCGATGTCTTACGATACACTGGAGATCGACGTCTGTGCAGAGTTTGGCACTGTCGGGGTGTTTTTATATCGATCTGTGCTCATCTAAAATCTGTATCCATGATCAGCATTTGTACTTTTTTTTTTTTTTCATGATTTGTTGTGCCTCCTTGGTATGATGTGGAGCCTCGAGACTCGAAGCCACGACTGCATTTAAACTGACAGATCGGCTTTCAGAGGAGCAGGCAGCATCTTGACCAGTTGAAGGCGCGTTTTTTGAGCTGATCGTGTCGGGTGAAATCTGAATGCGCAAAGTGGAGAAGAACACAATAATGCATCTAAAGCCTAAAAGGAAAGAAAGGAGACTCTATTTTCACTCAAGAGATACACAAAGTCTGAGTGAGAATACAGACATTTTCTGAATACAGATCACATAGTCCATGATGTAGAAGAACATGTGGCTTGGCTATGAATTGCATTATATACTAAGTAATATTTAGAGATGGTTCTATTAGATTTGCTTATTGCTTTACAGTATTTGTTGCTTTAATGTGTTATCTGTCCCGCTTTTACATATTGCTCCAGACAAAAAGCAGGCTTAAGAAATAAACCAGCTTTTTATTTTGTGCCTCCTCGTGATTCCTGCCATTTGTTATCTTGTTTATTCAGCCATATAACATGCTCATACCAACGAGAGCAGTTGCCAAGCTCCCACAATGCAATGTGCTGTCTGGGCTATATGTTTTCCTGCTTTTGTTGGCATAGCAAATAAATGGCTCCAATTTCCAAGTAATAATTTTCTGATATTTACTTTGCTTCTGAGAGAAGGCAGACAGCACTGGAGCAACTGTGGCATTTTATGGCTGCACATAATAGAGAAATTGAGGAAAGTAATTACATGTTGTTAGTGCAGGTATAAACAACGACAAAAAAAAACAACAACAACACATCTTATGTCTCCGTTTTGCCCTTATAACTCTCAGAAGGCGCGCGTATTTCTTTTGTGTTTCGCTTGGGAAGAGAATCTGCATGCTTATAATAATGACGGACCTGAGTGAATTCTAGTTCGTCCAGAGATGGTCTTGAAGAAAAACACACATGTGGCAGATTATAGTGCTTAATATCCAATTATGGGAAACATTTCCAAGTTGGAAAACGGAAGACTAAGTAAAAAGAATAATATAGTACACCGTGTAGTTGAGAGCATGTCCAGACTTCAGTGGATTTCATGTTGTATTTGGCTTTTTGTTGGCTGATCGCAGCTGTAAATATACATTATGTTCATTGTATCTTTAGGAACAGTGGAACACAGGTGTAAACACATACAAGTGAACACACATGGCTAAACACAGATCTCTTGATACCCAGCCTATTTTTAAAGAACATAAAGCTACAGAGCTGCTTTAGGTTGTTGGTGAAAAGAGCATAATTACTGTAGCCTAGTTTAACATTCAGAATATTGTGACTTCAGCTACAAACACTTCACTTTTCAGGCATTGTTAGAAAATTAAACAGCACCCAGCTATAGATTATTCTTGTATATCTCATGTAATTGTCAGGAAGCTGACCTTTCCATTTCTCATTTATTTATTTTAATGTGCAAATGTAAATTTGCAACTATTAAATGGTTGAGTAATCCAGGCTTATACACTAGTGGCCACTCTAAATTAATGTCAGGTTTGTTCTGCATAAGTATATGTATGTATGTACACCACCACACTGGCAACTGTGCACAAATTACAGATGATTACAACACGTGTTTAGTATTTCAGTGCTGCTGCTGTTGTTGAGAAAACTCTTTCATCACTCGTATGCTCTTGTTTGGTATTGAGTCTGTGTTTGGTTTCAGTATTCACGCAATTATCTGTGTGACCTTTAGATGCTGAATTTCAGACAGAGTAGGTGGACGTAAATGATGCACTGAACAAGTTTACATCAGCCGTCTGATCAATGCTTACTCAAAATGCTGCACAGCAGTGTTTGCTTGAAGGCAAGGGTTGTAAAGCTGTTGCTAAATTTCCTTCACTTTAATCTGACATTCATGAAAAGTAGATGAAACTAAAGCTGCATTAAAGGTTCAGTGTTTAAGATTCAGTTGGATTTATTTGCAGAAATGTAACATAATATTCATATTGATGTTTTCATTAGTGCATAATCACCTGAAAAATAATTGCTGAGGTTTCATTACTTTAAAATGAGTCATTTGTCCTCTTCCACAGAATCCATGTTGCAACCACAGACTGTATATAAAGATGGACGACACAACATCGTTACCTCCCACTGTGTAAAAAATGACGTACGCCTGCCCACCGGCGGCCATATTGGTTTCTGGCCACATATCTGATGCATTCTGGACTGTGAATGGTCGTTACAGCTATCAATCACCCATTTTTATAACATCAAATAACTTATTAAAAACAAAATGATCAGAGAGATGGCAATTTGAACACAAATCAGCCTCATGAAATCTATCTAAAAAGTCCAAAATCATGTTTGGGAAAAATGTATTGGATGTGTACTTTGAGGCTTTAGTCCCATAGAACGACATGGAGTTGGCAGGATTTACCCATTGGCCTGTGGACTACCCTTTTGAAGCCTCGAGAAGATGTTGAAGATGACTGTCGCCATGTTGGTTTTTGGAAACAAGTGTCTATATTTGGATTAAGAGGGTGGAGTTGGAGAAGAGCAAGGGGTGAATCATTATTAAAAAATGAAAAGAAAATATTAAACTGTTATTTCCATCCAGACTGGGAATAATTGATAGTGTAATTTCCATGACGGCATTTCAGCTACTCAATAAATGTTAACACATACAATTATGTTTTATAACAGTAAAATCAAAAGTCATGAAATGTCATGAAATGTACAAACATGCTAATTACCGCTAGCGTTACCTGAGCTAATTAGCAGGCTAGCTGACAGATCATATAATACAATATGAATGAATGCATTCTGCTAATGCAGCCAACGTTATTGTAATTATGTTCCAGGAAACTTCATGACAGAATCCAGTGACGGCCTTGTTAGTGTAACACCTTAAACGCAACTACGGCAGAGCTGAAAAACAAGAGCTCTGAATGTCGGACTCTTTAGCCAAGGTAACGCTAGCTGTCAGTCAAAGCCCACACAGCACGGTGGACTCTGACTGTCTCGCCTGTCAATCACAGCGGCCACTTCCTCAGGTGAGTTATATAAAAATTCACCATTGATATGTACAGTTGTGACAGAGGAGGAAATTAACAACAGAAACCAAAACAGTTTTTTTTTGTGTCTGCTCTAAAGTTGGCCATTTTAACGTGGTGGGAATTAAGGGGATCGAGTCGCTTTTGGCCATTCAAGTTACTGCAGTTGTTGCATTGGTTTCACTTTTCAGCCCTGGAAGTTGCCGCTTGCTCAGATCAAACAAACAAAACACTGGCTCTAGATAGGGCCTGTCACGTTTGTTGCATTTTTCACATACCATAGTTTCTCTTACGTGCTGGGAAGAGGAGGTGGTGGGCGGCGGAGGGGGGGGCGACTACAGAAACGACAAAGAAAAATGAAGGAAAACCATTTCTATTCCTGTAAATTTTCACATTCCTTGGACATAAGTCATGCAGATGCCATGTTTGAAAATCTCATAAAAGACACCATGTATTTTCTGTTCGGTCACACAAAGCTCGGACGCCATATACCCTGCAGCCTAACAAAGAGAGATGGATTATATTGATGTGGCATTGGCTGTGTGTTTTTTTCCTTTCTTGTACTTTGTTCACATTTTTGTCCTTAGTTGACAATAATGTTGATCCGTAATTAATATTTAATGCGCAGGAGGGGAATGATAATGTACCCACTGCCCCCCTGGAGCAAAACCTCATTCTCCTAGACACTTTTCCTGTTCTGTTGCTGACTTGACAGGAAGTCCTCAGCCACTTAGCCGCTCAATTATCACTACAGAGCTATCCAGCTTTCCTTTTCTAGAGAATACACATTAACACAATGGTCAAATCCTGACGTAATACACTGGTAATTAATGTTGCTACATTGTTTAATTTGACTTTCCTACTCTCGTCTTTCTTTAGATGCAATACGTTGTCCTGTAGGAAAAGGAATGTTTGCTTTGAATGGTTATGTAATGTCCTTTATTAATGTGTTTGTGAAATACTCGTTCTATCTCTATCTCCCAGCTTCTCTTTGGGATTCTTCCTCTCAGGCTTTACAAACACAGGCACACACCAGAATATCTATAGACATAAGCTGACCTCATATCTGACAAGGGTCACTTCATGATATCAGGCAAAAAAAAAAAAGGGTTTCTGTGTGGAACTGTCGATGAAGGGAGCTTTGGTTTTCTTCTTCTTTCTTTTGGATCATCTGTAGAACCTGTAGCTTGAACAAAACTAATAAAAGATTGCTACCTGGAAATATCAGCGTGGGCTTAGCCTAGGAAAGTCAAGGTATTGAAGACGAGGTTGAGGAGAATTTAATGAATTGTCGAGTTGTTCCTTCCAGAGCAGCAGCAGTATTGAAGCTTAAGAGTGAAATGGCTTTGATTTAAGACCAGCTGGTGTTTTCTATAGCGATGCATCTGTATTTGTGGTTTCTGGTCTTCTGTGCTATTATTTTATGGCCCTCATGGTAAACATGTGTACAAATATCCATATAAAGTGGAAGCCTGCGCATACACATTCATAAGCGCGAGAACAAACACACATCAAAAAACCAGGAAGCCACTGCACAGATTAGTTGCTTATTTCTCAACCATGCACAATTACCCACCTCTCGCTCTCTCTTCCTCTCTCTCTCCATAATAATTAAAGCTCTGACATGAGTCAGACAGGGATGCTCTCAGTCCCTCCTCTAATCAGTTACTGGACCTGCTCCAGAGCAACGGGCCTGCACGCTGCAAGCTTTTTAAAATGTCCGCATTGCAGGAGAGAGAAAGAGAGAGAGTGGGTGAAAAAAAGCAAAGTACAATAAAGAGATGTGAGGGAGGTGGATTTCCAATATGTGCGCAGGGGAAACAGTGAGACGTTTTTCTTCTCTGGCAGGCTTACGTTGGCATGGATGGAGAGTAATGCAAACGGTAAAGGTTAGAAGTGCATGCCAAGAATGGAGGCTGCAGAAAGTGTGATTGAGACTTAAACTGTGCCAGGAGTTTGCAGCATCGTTAGTGTTGCAACCGCGACTCTCAGAAATTACGTTCGTATGCAACTAAATTGCAACTGCAAATATGTTCTGTACAAATATGTGTGTGTACATCCAAGTGGGCTTGGTTTGATAGACAACTACTGTAGTATGTAAAGATATTTTCCCTCTAGCTTTATGATGTGAAAAAAAATTTAAATACACTTACAGTACACTGTAGTTCACATCTATAAAGTATGTTATTATACAATAAGAGTGACTCCTGGGTTCAGTCTGCTTTAGGTAGCAGTATTGTGTAAATGCCACATTCATTCTCACTGCGCCACAGTGTTTACTTGTATGTGTGATAAATTATTATTATTATTATTATTACATTATTATTGTTATTGTTTGTGAGAGCTGAACTGTTTTTATTTGTCATAACTGTTAAAAAATGATGTTCCTAAGGGAAAATAAAGTAACTTTGATTTTGAATAATGTTGAAGTAATCCAAAGTACTTAGAATACTCACCTTGAGTAATCGCACACAGTATGTTCTAAATGACATTTAAGGGCATGAATAATCTGCACTAAAGTACATTTTAAAAGTAACCCTCTCGTTACCGAGTGTACACTATATATGTAAGGAAATCTCTCTGTTATACAAAAAAAACTGTGTAGAATAATCTTTCTACAATTGAATAATATAAGGAAAATGTAATGTTTCTCTTCTTAAAAGCTATAAATTGTAAAAGTGGCATTTTGTTTTGGGAAGCATATTTTTATGAACAGACCTGGAGAAGGAACAGGGCATGAAAGAAGCAGTACCTGCACTGGGTTTCAGATCAGTGAGTAAAAAATACAGGAGATGAACACTTGACCGAGCAAAAGGAGGTGAGATATGCACAACAGGGTTTTGACTGTGTCACACTGTGCACAGGTATGACCTGCTAACGCGCAGGACTCCCTCGTTGCCCTAAATCATTGAACCTGTATTCATTTGGGAAGCGCACACAAAGGCTGGTCCTCAAAGGGCATTTCTGTGTCACCAAACTTTCCTTAGCTGCACATATGAAACGCATGACATGATCAGTTTCTTCAAAACAAGCAATGCTGTCTTGTCAGATAAACAGCCAAGTAAACATTAGCACAAAGTCAGGCATATTAGGAGCTCCGTTGTTTCTTTCACGTGTATATTCTGGCTCGCATAAAAATAAGTTAGTGGAGCGCCCCAGTGAAAGTTACATACTTTTATGGTGTACAGTTTCTGCATTTGGCATTTATCCTACTGTATGTTTATTTTTGCCCAAAGTGTTCATTACATGGCATATTTGATAATAATAAATGAAATCTCAGTTGGAATCGCTGAGAGCTAAACAAGGGAACACTTCCCAACAACAAAGAGATTTGGTTTGGCAGCAGCACACATGAGAAATTAGAGCTCGCATTCTTCCTGCTCGCATACCTCTACAGATTTTCCTCCTCTGTTTTCAGTGTCTTGTTTTCTCAGCCTTGTGTGGAATAGGAGACATCTGGGGAGAAATGGCTATGCAGCAAACCTAGCATAGGAGTGGCAAAGGCTGTGTTTGTTTTGGCTTGAGGTTATAGAAGAGGTTTATGACAGCTGTGCTTCCAGGCATGCGACATGATAGGGCATCTTATGAGTTCCAGGCTATGAATGGCAGATGAATTCACAAAGGTGTGAAGGCGATAAATGAGAAAAGTTCACTTGTATGTTGTAGGATGAACTGGGGCCACAGCTTCTCATGCATCGTATCTCCCTGTTTTGAGATCACATTGAGATCTGAATCAAAATGCTGATTTTAAAATAGTGCCTATTGAGCACTAAGGATATTGTGCCCTTTATGTTGGGGTATAATTTAAAAGGAGTGATTCACCAGAAGATGCGTTCCCTTTTGCAGATGCTGAGAAAGAAAACGCATAAAAAGAATGAAAAATACCAGCTTTTCCTACCTTCCATTCCTGGTTGTTTATGCTTTCATTTGTGCATAGAAATGATAATGTTTGAACCACAAATAGTTTTCTCCTTGTCCTCTGGTAATCCATGATCTCAAAACATTCCTTTTCATGTTCTGAATTCCAATTACATGGACATGAAAGATGAACCATGCTTTCAGACTGCCGTCTCGTTCTTAATTCTTCTTTAAACGATGCCTATGTAGATGACAGTATTTTTTACCTGCAAATAGTCTTGAGTCAAGTGTTAAGATTTTTTTTAATTTATGTTGTGATGCTGGTGTAGGTGTGAACACTCGTGTGTCGGTGTTGTTCCCAGAACATCATACTTACGTTGCTCCAGGACCATCATTTCACCTGACCAATTCGATTGTTGTAATGTTAAAGCTTTGTAAATCTGGAAAAAAAGATGAGAAAAATACTGAAGTGCAGCTTATCATTATCACGCATGAGTGAAAGAGCAGACTTTGCTGGATTGCCAGTGTTAAGTCTAGCTAGCATTAGCTAGAGAACGGCTAACCTTAGCTTCTAACCTGATAAAAGGTGCATTTCAAACACATAACAGTTAACATTTGTGTTGATATGAAAACTGCGGAGCCCACTATATAAGTGGTATTCTATATATAACCTTTAATTTTCTCCAATTTACCAACACCAAGACAAAACGATAAATGTCATATTGACACTAGTTCTGTCGGTTAGAATTTACACCACAAAACCAACAGTAGTAAGTTTAATTTAGCTAATAGCCAGCTAGTCTTTGCAAATCCTTGATATGATGCAAACTTGCTCAAATTTAAATGTCCTTTCACATGAATTCAAAAACGGCCTAAATAGGCTCAGACCTCTAAGGGTTAAAGAAAGCATTTCCGATAAATATGTGTGTGAGTGCTACAAGCTGCGCTTTAGTATTTTTTTGGTTCTTTTTCACGGACATCACAACAACG
>JAPQRN010000012.1:12042817-12068115 GCA_037367275.1 Coranthus polyacanthus
CTCTCCTCTCCTCTCCTCTCCTCTCCCCTCCTCCTCCTCTCCTCTCCTCTCCCCTCCTCTCCTCTCCTCTCTTTTTAAGCTTCACATTTTCTCTTGAACTCCCTCAGTTGCTTAAGTGTTCCCACACAGTAAGTGCATTGCCATGTGACCTTGGAACACATGTTGACAATGCTTTTTTTAAACCGCAACCGAGCCTGCGCACAAATAATTCCGTCTATCAGAACAAACAGGGTCAATCTTTCCAGGCATGGTGTCCAGACAAGGATCTATCGAATGTAAACTTTGTGGAGAAGGAAGAAAGATGAGATGCATGAGACTCAGTGTATCTGGGAAATAGGGAAATAACACACACACACACACACACAAAAGAGGACGATGTGGATAAGAATGATATTGCAGCCATTACAGCTCAGCTCTGTATTGTTTTAAGACATGACAATGAACAGATCTCTCCTATCAAAACTGTATGTATTCTTTTCTCACCATTAAAATGCCACAGCTGAATAAATGTGTTTTCTCTTAAGTGTATCTGGACAAGCCAGGCCCAAGGAGCTTCAAGAAAAAAGCTTGACAGCATTTCATAGACTGCATATAAAGGGTCATTGAAGTCACCACGACGTCACCCACTGGTGAACTGACAATATTTGGACAAGAGGGTGGAGCTGGGGGTGATAGATGGAACTCACCAAGCTACCGCTAACTTACTGAAAACACTGCTAACTCGGAACGCCTGCAATTGATTTGTCACTGCAATTAGTCTTAAATGTCTGGACTAACTGCAGTGACACATCAATGGTTCTTAAAGCCTAGACTGCAAAAGTTAAAGCACAGCATGTCAGACTTGAATGTGTGTGTTTTTGCACTACCATCTATTTGGAAACACGATCAGTGCATAGAGATTAAGGCTCTCACTGTGTCTGCCTGGATTTGCACGTGTAATGTAAGTCATTATAGGTATTAGCTTCAATTTCTCCATTTCTCACTTGTTAATCACCACTAAATAATGACTCCATGTTGGAATGAAGCCCTTGGCACTGTGCGTTTCAAGTGGTCCTCCTCATGGATGGCCGTATGCATTTGGATTTTGCTCTGCTGGGATTTTGCCTTCCTCATTTCCTCCCCGCCAATGCAAAACCAGAGGAAATCAGTCTTTGCTGATGCTGAGCTCCACTTGTAATGAGATTTGAGGGACATCAAAGTGCCTCTCCTTTGAGGGGGAAAAATAGTTCGGATGAAAAATAGGTCTGAAATGCAAATGTCCCACTTCGAAGATGAACATCTGCCTCAGGTACAAAGGGATGAGCAAGTTTGAACAGCAGAGAAGGTTGAACAATTAGTTAATGGACATGTTTGAAAGAAAGACTGGTCTACATATGGATCCAGATATAAATCATGTTTTAAAAGTGACAATCACATGTATTACCCTTACAAAAAAAAAAACACGTGCTCACATGCGACCACATATGTATTTGCATGGAAGGGCATGGACCTTGTGTCCAAAATGAAGCCAATATGGAAGTATCTTAAAGTGTAACACCACTGACGGTGCTGGCTCCAAAAAGCCCTGGCTACCATAGACTCACATTGAATTTGTCTCCAAAAATACTAAGTCATTTTTTTCCAGGAGTCACTCTGGTCTCATTTGTTTTACCTGAACCATCTAATAAGTGATCTGATGGTGCATCTTTACATTTTTACTCCAGTAATAAGATCTGAACAGGAGACTTTGACCTCATAGTGCTCTTCAAAGTCCCCATCTTGCAGAACCACTGCCTCAATCGTTAATTTTCATTATTGTGTGACTTTGGTGTTTTAACAAAGTGGTTCAGATCCAAACTGAGCGGTTCTGTGAGGTAAAATTACTATTTTTGTCAAAGGAATCCGGCAGCTGTCAAAATGATGATTCCCAATGAAGGCCAGGTGGGCTGCACACCTCTGATTAGAGGGTGTTAATATAGTTTTTTTATACTAAGTAGAGAAAACCCGAAAGGCTGAGTCTGCATCAGCATTAGCCTGGCAAGGTTCAGGGTGATTTTTGAGGTAGTGGCATGTTGAGTTCACCCATAAAATGCTGAATTTCATAAATGTACCTATTTCTGTAAATATTAATACGAGCATCAATGTATTCCATCACAGTGGGGTCATAATTCAGTTCCCCCCTCAGAGAACAACATATTGTACTTTGCAGACCTTTAACAAAGTATTCTGAGGATTACTGATTACTGGTACTGGCCTGTGTTGTGAAACAGGATTACTGGGTTATATGTGGTGAAGCCTGGGCTGATCCGTGACCTGAGCTACTATTAATAAGTTCTGTTGTCGTGGTGACAAGTAGGATATTGTGTATGTATGCTGAACTTATATCATAATCAATATGTAATAAAATAATAATAGCTTGTGTCTGAATTTATCAGTGACTGAAATGAAATGTGGGATATCTTTCATAGCATGTCAGGAAAAAATCTATCACTCTATTATTTTAATAAAAATAGGAACACTGTGCCTCACAGACGATTCATTTACAATCCCAAATAAGAAATGGTTGGAACAGTATGGAAAAATAAATTAAAAATTAAAAAAGAATGCAGCAATTTCATTGTAGACAGTATAAACACAGCATTGTTAATTTTTTTCGTCTGGTCAACTTCATTTCATTTGTAAATATACATTCCTCACTTTCAGGCTGCAAAAAGTTGGAACAGAGACAATTTAGGGCTAATAATAAATTAAAAATAATTGAATAACAATGTGATTTGAAACAGGTTATGTGAACAGGTGATTGAAATAATGAATTTGATACAAAAGCGGCATCCGGGAAAGGTCTAGCCCTTTATTTCTACAATGAAATGCAAGTCAAAATAAATTTTAATTTCGTTCCTTTTTAATTTGCATTTCGACTTGGTTCATTCACATTTTTCTCTCTCTGGTTCAGCCCCTCCTCCGTCTTCCTGCCTTCCATTTCAACCCTATCATCCGATCGCCGCATGCATTCAGACCATCTATTACGTGTCAGACTCACTTTCCAGGGCCAAAAAAAACCTTTCCCTCAATGAATCAATCATAACACTTCCTTTTCATGTGGTGACATCTCTTCTAGTTGAATTTAGGGTTGCAGTTTAGCTGTCGTGTTCCTCTTGAGCCACATCACAAACACTTTTCTATGTAGTGCTGTGTTGCTCTTACCTCTTCATCAACAGACTGCTGCATTCTTACTTCAGCACTAATTGCTTCCCTCCTGCAGCTAACAAAACTGACATCAGGCTGAGCGATAGTTTCCTCTTAACCCCCTGTTCCTGCTATTCATGTAACCGCCAAGCTCTTAGCAACCCTTCCATCAATTACAATATGTCAACAACTTACTGCATCTGAAAATCATGTCAAACACAGCATAAGTGGTACCAAGCTTAATATAATCTGTGGTTTCGCTGTTATTACAAGTAGAGCTCTCAAGGAAAAATACAGGAGAATTTGACAGCGAACCTCATACAATGGATTGTTGCTATTTTGACTTTGATAAACAACGAATGGATTGAATTGGACAGGGTGCATTAATGATGGCACAGAACCAGCAATTTCAGCAACGAACAGTGAAACCCAGACAAGAAGTTTTTGGAGTTTGAGTATCCTACGTAGTCTGTAAATTCAAGGTGTTTCTGAAGAAAAGATGTGGGTTTAAACACATAAACCTTCACGTAACGGGTCACGGCAAATTCTGTCCTTCTCTTAGAGGCCTGTAATTTGCTGATCAGAGTAAAGTTATGTCCATTTTATTTTGTTTTCGTTAACTGCAAAACATAACTACGAGATCCAAGAGCACAGATGCAATCCGCAATAATACAACTGAGTCGTGTTTCCAGTTGAATTAGTCATAAATCAATACTAATGTGAAAATATATAAAGAGAAAGAAGAAAAGACATTACAGTGGTAGATTTACAGAAATTACCTTCTGTGAAAGAATGGAATTCAGTTGGAAATGTTGGAAATATTGGCACTAAAAAGGCAGGAAATAATAGAAAATGGTGTGATAAGTTATAGGTCAGGATGTGACTTAATTAAAGGGCATTTTGTCTGTTGTATATTAACAATATGTGTCGAGTTATGTTTTAACATGAGCCTTTTTTCATTTTAAATTGAAGCCTCCTACTTGTACCACCTGAAATGACTGATGTGACTGGAAATTAAGATACCACTCCCTTTAAATGAAGTGATACTGATAACGCCAATATTCTGATATGGAAACATATGTACATAGATATCTATTGTAACCCATGTGCCACTGATTGTATTTTATATCATCAATTCATAGTCTGTGTCTAAATTTGAGAAAATAGCCATCTATGGCAAGTTGAGAATCACAGACTTTGGTCATTGTTAGACGATGTGAATGCAAAAAGAAAAAGGAAAACCCATCTCAACCACATTAGTCACATATAACACCTGTGAACAATTCTATTATTACGGTGCCGAGTGTTCCTGCCAGACTGACAATTGAAAAACAACGATTATCTATGTCAAAGTTTGTTTTGTAGTCAATTAATAATGAATTGCCCTATAACCTTTAACACAGTGATGTGTGTATAAACAAGAGAACAACATGCTAACTCCAATCAACAGAGAAGTTCATCATGGGCTACATAGTGGTGCCATTAAGGCAGAGGACAAGCTGCAGATGGAGTGATCCATTATTCAGAGCAGAGCCTCTCCGGTATCAGGGACTGACAGCCATTTGTTAGATTAACTCTCACTTGTTTGCGTTTGCACAAAGGGATTCGTGCCAAACCACGTATGGGCTAATTGGAAATTGCTACATCTCAGCCCACACACATGTAGCTCTTTCAGGGAATTAGTTCAAATGTGGGGATGCTGTTAATTTCAAGTTTCATGCTTATTTCATCTGTATAGCACTTTAAAAAGCAAAATGGTTCTGCACCAAAGTGCTTCACAAAGACAGACATGTAATTACACATAAAAGCATAAGACGTGTGCATAACAGTTATGGAAATAAAACCAGATTAAAATAGTTGCCATGGGAAGATCTGAGATGTCTGGTGGTATGAGGAGTGAGAAGTCTTGTACATGTAGAGAGAGATTTGTAAAGATTTGTGCAAGGATGCAAGAACAGAGATGATGTAGTGTCATTTCTTGGACCTTGTTAAGATCAAGGCATCAGCGTTTCAGTAGATGGGAAATGATATACTAAGAGATGCTGGCAGAGGTAGAGGGAGTTACAGTAGTCCAACCTGGGTGATATTAGTGCACGATTGACTCTTTATAGATCGCAGACTGACAGGAAATGCCTTATTTTGGAGATGGTTCTGATGGTTCACAAGAAGCTGGACCTGGCAGCCTAATTTACCTGCATGTTGAAACTTAAATCACCATCAAATATAGCCATTCTAATCTAATACTCTTTTTGTTAAATACAGTGAATATCTCCTCCTGGTTCCACTAGCTGTCTGTTTTGTGTGGGCACTGAAAAATCTGGTGTTTATACACAGCTCCTGTTCAAAAAGAAACCCCTCTATATTGTGTCAGATGTGTCTATATACGTGCAAGAAATACAAACATACTGGTGCTGGTTTCATGACTTCATCCTCTGCTCAGAGGGTAAGGAGCTCCTGACCTTGCTGTTCCCCTAATTCAGACATTTTTGACTTGCTATAATTTATCATTATGCGTTGGAGTGGTGCCTTTTGCTATCTAGCAGCACGTGAACCACAAGCAGGTGCGACACTAAACACGAATGCGTGTTGTTTCTGAAGTAGAACTGGAAAACCATTCAATGTTTTTTTCACCAGACTTGCTACAATTTATCAGTTATGTGTTGAGTGGTGCGCGTTTGCTATTTTGTCCATATTTTTTGTGTCCATGTCATCTGTGATGCCGTTTGTCATCATTTCGTTGCTGGAGCAGAATTAGAAACCATTTTTCCACGTTAACTACTCAATGAACTACTTGACTCCTCTGCTGTCAATGGGAACATGCAAAGAAAATAAGCAAACATCACTAACAAGTACCACTGTTCCATTTTGTGGCGGCTTGGGGGATATGCCATCCTCTGATGGCTCTTGTTAAATTCCTCAGTGGCAGGTTGCACACACAAGATGAAAAATGTCACACTGCTGTCCCTTTCCCCTGACACTTTTACAAAGGTGTCACTTGGTCTCTATGACTACCTCCTCTGGTGGCTTAAAGGTGGAAATACAATGCCTCCTAATTTCATGGTCATACCTTTTATTTGCGCCTTGAACAGGTAGTCTAAAGTGCTGCAATTGGTTGAACCGATCCAAATACCATTATTCCAGCCAGTAAGCAACAGGGGCATTTGTGCTCATGGCTTTGTCAATACACATCCATGAATTTGAAGATGGGGGGCATAGTTTCTGAAGGACCACTGAAGGGTGAGATGTGTTTGTTTGCCTTTGGAGTTCTATCAACAGCCTTTCTCTGAAATGGCTTACTCCACCTTTAAAAAATAAAATTTGATCTGCGACTTTGTTTTTAGCGGAGCCAGGACTCAGTATCCATTTTGTTTATCAGTGTGCACTAACAAGGAAAATAAAGTAATGTAGAAGCAGCGTTAGATTAAAGGTAGAGCCAACCAAGCACACCCCGAGACAGGGCTGTTTACAAACACCAAATCTTTTTCAATACTATATGTGTATAGTAATATATGTATAAAAAACAGGAATGTTCTCAGAAAAGCCTAGAACAGCAAACCTGTTTTAACATTTGTCACTAAATGCATTGTACCAGGGTTGGATTGATGCTGACTGTAGGAAATAGGACCCCGGACAGTCAGCCAACAGCATGTCAGTGTTATACGTTGTGGTGTTAACCTTCACAAATATTAAATAAGGAAACATGGCAGACACAGATTTAACCAAGCCAGCATTAACATGAGCCATTTTTACAAACTGATAACAATGGAATAATATACTTCTTCCTATTAGATCAAATCTGATTCGTGCAGCTCCACTAACTACCAAGATAAAGGGTAGAATGTCACAGATGCTCGATGTTTCTCTCCAGTCCGTGGTGGGAATAGAGCCATATACATCCGGTAATTAGAATAGCCATTATCCATCTGTCCATCCTATCCACACATTTACGTCTTTGTTCATCAATCCAGCCCAGATGCCCTTTTCCTCTACAACTTCCTCCACTCCCTTTATAGTAAGGCAAAAATAATCATTCAAAATAACAGTATATAACAAAAATTCACTTCGGCAGTATAGGGGTTAAAGTTGCTGCTAGAGCATAATTTTAGTTGCCTAAATTTAACAATTCCTATCTCATAACAGGGTTTCCAATTAGGTTTGTGGAGGTTTTAAGAGCTGTGATGGTTTTTTTTTTTTGTAAAAATTATTACAAAATTAAGAAATAGCTTAGAAAATGCAAACAAATCTGATCATTGATGAAGTCAACACACCATTCAAATTTAGCAAAAAATGGATCACCCTCAGGCTATGCCCACATACATACATTTTTGTTTTGCTACATTTTCATTAACGTCCACACTACTGCACACACTGTTTTGGTTTTGTAAACTCCAGGATTGTGTTGTAATGCAGACAAAAACGGAGACCATAACAATCAATGATACAGACACCCGTATTTGCTGCCTGATTGGGTCTTACGGGTATTAAAGATCCTTCCCTGATTCATCGCACCCCGTTCACATGACCCTTTCTGGAGGAAATTCTGTATTTGTTGTCTCTTTTAGAAGCTGTTGTGCAGTTAAATTCTGCTTTTTATCACGACATTACTGACTACATTCATAGCAGGAGAGCTGTTATTTGAGGAATTTGCAACAATTCCTGTGCCCATTGATGTTATCAGCTTTTGTGGTCACTAGTGTGGATAGACATTCCAGAAATTTCCAGAAAAAAAAAACACTGTCGACTCAGGCTAATATTGTACTTTACTCTCCAGAATGGCAGAGACATCTCAGTAGATTTGTTTCTGATCCTTTAGCTTAGGTGCTTTTGATGGTAGGGAAAAAACCCTGCTGAATGTTTTTTCACCATTCACATATATTATAGAAACACCCAACAAAATGATGTTGAAAATGAAATGTTAATTCAAAGAAGTGTAGGACAATTTTGTTTTCTATTAATGCATTGTAAGTCAAGTCATGCTGGGAAATATGGCCCCTTCCACTCGTCTGAATCTGCCCTACAATCTCCTCTGACCTCCCTCCAAAGATATATATACGTATTCTAGTTATCTGTACAGCTGTGAGGAATCTGGTAATTGGTATCACTCAGTAATTGGTATTCCATGGAGTTTGCACATCCTCTGAAACAGAGGATAGTGCTCTCTAACTCAAACATGACCCATTGAAGTGCACACATGTACATACAATTGCAATTTCTAAGAGAGAGAGAGAGACAGCGACATATTCAGTGTTGCTTCATTAGCAGGTTAAGGAGGCCTTGAATAACACCCACCAGCATGTAATCAAACCTCCTACATCAAGAGAAAAATGGTTTACACATCCCCACTTACTTAAAAGAGACAGAGACGCACACACACATCAATAATGGTTTTGGAGTAAAAAACAGGACTCTTTTATGTTAGTGCTCCAGTGGCATTTGCACTTAAACCCTTTTTTTTTTTTTCCGTTACCCCGCAGGTTTGTAGACTTCTCTAGTGCAATTGAAAACAATCCAATGTAAATGTCACACATGCTGGGCAGAACTAGGGAAGTGTCACTCGCACAGTTGGTGATTTCCTCTCTCCTGCATATTTGTGAGTGAGATTAGACAGAGAGAAATATCCTTTTGACTGCTTGGAGACTGCAGTTAGTAGTCATTTCCTCGGTACAGACTTTCCTCGAAATCTAAAGCCTGGAAAGGGGAAGAAGGCGGAAGCTTTTGATATAAGCTGAAATCTCTGCAGGAGCACCTGTCAGAAATGTATCTCATGAGTCTTACCTTAAATGGGACTTCTGTCTTGGAAAGATGCAGTGGTATAAATAAAAATGGGCAGATTCACACAGCCATATGTTGACAGCTTCATCAACACTGAAATGAGGATTCTAGACGCGTAGCCTGTTTGAGACAATTATGATGATTTTGCAAAGGGATGCAAATAGGAATCAGTTTTATCAGCTGCTAATGGGATCAAAATATGATCTATACATTTTTTTTACAAGAGATGCTGATTTAACAACAACAAAGACAACCTCCTCTCCTGTCTACAGTAACTGTCTTTTATTTAATTGAATCGCTCCCTCTGTCTGTTTGTAGACAACAAATCAGTTTTGTCTCATTAATATTGTACGGCTGACGTTTGGGCCTGAGTGAGTGTCGTAAGACGGTTATTTGTGGGATTAAACTGTTCTTCGTTGTCAGGACATGGCAAAACACTTGTCAAGCAGCAGAACATTCAGGAATCCAGAAGTAGAACACTCAAAACAACTCTAATGATAAAATGGCTTTTCTGCATCAAAATATGCATACGCTATAATGAAGTACAAAAACTGAGCGTGTGTTTTAGCTGCAAAATGTAAATAAACCAAAAAAGTCAAATGCTAAATTATACCACGATAATTCTAATGATCATTTTCTCGCCCAACCACAATCGCACAGTATTTAATATGATCAAAATGAAGGCAAAAACTAACCTCAAAGTCCATTTAGAAGCTTTGGATTTCTTGACCATTTCACATGGTCTTCATTATCAGAGCAGAACCACAATGCCTATACATAACTGACCTGAAGCTGAAGTTCTGTCACCTCAAATTACATATATATTTTTTTATTCATTGTACAATTTATCCCGGTGTATTACTACAGGCCTACGGTGTTGTTGTTGTTGTTGTTGTTGTTGTTTTTTAATATATCTCGGGCTACTTCAGTGACAGTAATTTAGTAATCCAACCCGTAATGCAACTCGTTTCGACTGCTGCATTGTTTCTTCGTGCAGACCTCCTTCACCACATCTGTCTCGTACAAAGTCGATTAATTTCTCCTTCAGACGCGGGGAGGAGGAGTGAGGGAGCGGGGGAGCGAGGGAGCGGGCTTCAGCGCGGTTATGGAGGCGATAAATAAGCAAAGCGCAGGCGACACAAGGCAGAGGACGTTCCGCATTTCGCATCTCGACGTCCCGACGCGTGTTTGTGAGTACAGTGCGTGCTTTACAGTGGTGGTCCTGTAGAGAGCGGTATAGTTTTAATAAGTGCTTACACAGCCGAGCGCTCCCCTTACTGTACTGTACATATGCGGAGGGAGGAGCGACCGTGTAGTATTTCTTTTTTGGTTCTTTCCCCCTGTCGTTGCAGCACATCCAAGCGCTACTGGGAGACAGCGGAAAGGGGGACAAAACTATTAATTTTCACATAACAGACTTGTAGAGGAAGGAGGACTGGTGGTTGCGGGCGAGGAGGGAGATAGTTTGACGGTACGAGGCGCAGCGGCGGCGGCGGCGGCGGCGGCGGCGGCACCTTGGCGGAGGACTAAGCTCGGACGTGTAGCCAGTCCGCCGCTACACTTGTGCAGAAACCAGAGGAGCCCTGCTAACTTTCCTCCCCCTCCCCTCCCTCGCTTTCCGCCCCATATGCTCTAATATCCGACCCATACTGGTGTCCGAGACCGCGTGGGGTAACCAACGGTGAGTGTCGCTATCATGTTTTTAACCACTCAATGTTCTCAGCGTGGCCGTGCGTGCAGTTGTTTGGCCGTGCTAGCCTCGGTAGCCTGTGCTGGTTTGACAGATCAGATCAGCGGCCAAGGTACACACACACACACATACACACGCACACGGCGTACAGCACGGGAGGCTGGGTCTATTCTTGGTTTGTGGCCATTTCGCCACAATCGTTGACGTAGCCGGTTAGTAGTCGGTCCCGATTGTGCGGCGACAATGCGTAATAGTGCTGTACGACAGTAGATAATGGTGCGTTTTTGGGGTGTTATGCTCTCCGTGCTGCTTTCAGGGCCCGAACTTGGATTTGTGCCCGCTTCTCTGGCGCGCGCGTAGTCCAACCAACACGCACACGTGCACGCATATAGCACAGTGAAGATAAACGGATCGATAATGATCAGCAGCTACAATGGACTCGTAATGCTCCTATAGGGACCCCTTACTGCGCTTCTGTACTCTCTATCGGTTTAGTTATCTGATCCTAATTCTGTTTTCCTTAAAAGTGCTGTATGCAAACTTTACCTGCCTAATACTTGAAAGTATATTATAGGCTTAGACTGTGTGTACAGTCGACAAGGCAACGTGATGCAGAGGAGCTATTTGCATTCTGCTTATCTTTGTGAATCAAAGTTCCAGTGTTCATGAATATGGTTTAACAGAACCACTACTGCTGGTGTTAATTTAGGCTTCTCTGTTTGCAGTTGCTGATCGATTCGGATTCGGGGATTTTAGAAATGCAGGCTGTATTTTAACTTCATGAGCGTATTGCTGACTCTAAGATGACACATTTTCAAGAGCGGCTTAGATGTTCACTGTCAACTCTGTACTCCTAGAGCCAGAATTGACTGCTCTAGACACAACAGGTATTTAAATAAAACTGTCAAGACTAACATTGCATTTACTGCTGACGCTGTAAGTTCTTTTACATAAACATGCCCACCAACTGCAGTACAATAAAGTGTACTTTCTGAGTAATTACTCAGGGAGTTACACAGGAATTACAAAGAAACCTAAATGCCAAATGTTGCCAATACTGATACTGTCATTGCCCCGAGTTGACGGCTGACAAGAAGAACGGACACTTTATCATTATTGCCTCAGGCCATGTGGAAATCCAAGATGAGGGTAATCGCAGGACATGATTGAGTACAACAGATTATGCATTTTATGGTTAAAGTTTCCTTTATGCAGTTGCAGCTGTTTGTGTGTAAAGCCCTTCATCACCCCTTTTGCAGTGCTGTAATAATTAAATCACTCAGTATAACCACTTTGCTCAAAGCCTTTTCAGGGTCTTGATTCTCAGTCACATTCATTTTCACAGTTGTATCTTCCACTGTGCTGATAGAAAGTGACAGTCTAAAAGCAGTATGCTTCTTCAGTTGAATTCATCAAGCTGGCGTCCGAAACATTTCCTCTGGCACACTAAAGCTTTTTCATAGCAATGTGTGGTATAAATATATATTTTATTAGCAAAAAATTAAGTAAGACCATTTAAACTAATGCCATTTTGGAAGATAGTTGTAGATCTATTTCACAGTATCACTACAGTAAAACTGATTTTTGTTCTCAGGCATGTTGTAGAATCAAACTGGGAACAGGTAAAGTTTTGAAAGTGCATGAAAGCAGTGTTTTTTAAACTACAAGTCTCTATAACATTCACACTCTGTGTACAACACGGTGCAACAACTATGTATTAGTTACAATATCTGTGTCATGTATATGTAAATGTATGTGATGCTAAAACATTACATAACCTGAGGTTTAAAATGCAGTGCATGATAGAAGGTAAAACAAAGCCTAATGTACAGCCATATCAGCCAGTATGGACCCAGATACCCATTATTCATTAATCATTAGCCATCAGTTTAAATCGCAGTGTTCTCTCCGCCAGGTTGATTATTAGCCCAGGACAAATGCACTGTCCAACTATAAACATTTTATCTGAGGATACACTACATACATCAAGTTTATGTGTAAGCCTCCTCTATAACCCCCATATACTAGGGTGTCCTCAGAAACAAGTGCACTCAAACATTGTTTACTGTATACTGTTTTCCTTTGTTCAAAGTGGATATTCACTAAGTAGCTTTGTTCCTGCCTGAGTGATGTAACAGTGTATGAAGCAGAGAACACAAGGAAGGTAGTTTTTTGCAGCCCCATGTGACTTGGTCTTCTCTTCTCTTCTCTTCTCTTCTCTTCTCTTCTCTTCTCTTCTCTTCTCTTCTCTTCTCTTCTCTTCTCTTNNNCTCTACTCTACTCTACTCTAATCTTCTCTTCTCTACTGTGTGTTGGTAATGCATGTGTGCTGGGGCTCCTTTAGGGGGCCAGAGGTGACCTTCCTCAGTCTCTCCCAGCAGCGAGCGCCCCAGTGGGCCTCTCTTTTTGTGACCCTGGTTCTGTCTGTCTCCATTCTTCCCTCTCTTTTTCCTTCTCCGTCTTCCCCCTTCATCTACACCCATCCCCTCCTATTCCCTACGGTGGTGTAACTGCACTGAATGCTTAGACACATACAGCGTTCGTTCACTTATATAACCTCAGCTTTGCAGCTGATGTCCTGGTCTGTATCTGCTATATAATAATGTCAGAGCTGTCTAGAGAGGCAGAGGGCACGCTGGGTAGCCCACTATGTCATAAGCTATACCTTATCTGAACACAGCAAGCGGTGTTTGCCCAGTATTTACTTCGCAGTTTGTCCTTTTTTTGGTCCCATAATGATTGTGGAATGATAAATGGAGGATAATGTAGCCTTTTTTTTTTTTTTCCTCCATTTTTTTGGAACCGATTCTTGTCAGTATCAGGGTCGCTGGGTGGCTGTGGCTCAGGAGATAGCGTGGGTCATCCACAACCAAGTAGGTTGGTGGTTTGATCCCAGGCTCCTGCCATAGAAATGTCCTTAGACTAGACACTGAAGCCCAAGTTGCTTCCAGTGGTTGTTCCACTGGTATGTGAATATGCGCGAATGGGTGAATGTGACACATTGTGCTTTCAGTACTATTAAGGTAGAAAAGTGCTTTATAAATGCAGTCGATTTAGCATGTGAGAGAGATGTGGTTTTTGTCCTTATGTCAAACTGAATGTATCAGCTAATGGAGAACAATTTTCAGCTTATCGGACGTAGGAGTACAACAGCCCAGCAAGAGATATTATCCATAATTGGTGCTGTTTTACATGTCAGGAGCAACTTGTTTAATGTTGCATTTTTATCCATTATGCACGTCCTAGACTCAGCTTTCTCCACTGGCAGGTCATGACCCTAAAGTGGGTTGTAGACTCATTTTGAAAGGGTCGTGGAGTGTGCAGTTAAAAAAAAAAAAAAATTGCACAGCTATCAGACACGTGTGAAAGATGTGCAGTAGCTGGCCATTGCCATGGTAAAATAAACATTTGATTGAAATGTAACAGGCTGAGATAATGTTGTTGTTCATAGGCAAGATTGCAGAACCTGAGTGTTGTAAATATGAGTTTATGTACACTGATAATAAAATTGGATGCCATTTAGAATTGAAACAGCTTCCACAAATGTGTAAAAGTGAAAGGAGCCTGTTTTGTAGACTTTGCTTATTTTGTATGCAAACGGAGTTACACAGTTACAGTGTTCATTTTATTCATTTTCAAACGATTGAACAGCATCCAGTTGTGATGTTCACTGAGTTTATTATTAGAGTAATGTGCTGTGAATGCAGAGATGACAGCGTGTGTTTGTTTTTAAAACAAACCAAAGCTGATGTTGAATATGCGCTTACTGGCCTATTTTTGAAAAATAGATGTCCTTGGTTTTATTTCTATAAAAGTGGGCCGCGACTTAAGGACGAGGAGAAAATGTGGGTCCAAAGTGAAATGAGGTGAGAACCGCTGTCTTCGACTACAATAGAAGGATTCATTTGTCATTCTTTTACATTCATTTTCTTTTTGACCTCAGCTGACCGCAGCTCATCTTATAGAAGCTGAGCCCCTAGGCACATTGTCTGTGTTTTCGCCTATGACTAATTAGATTATACCACCCATATGCTATAGACATGTAGGTTGGGTCATAGGCTCCAGTCATCCAGGGTGAATGCAGCCAACCGCAAAATGTCATCTGATCATCACGGGTTTCTGCACTGAAAGTGGATAGATTTGTGGCAGTGTATGGAATGTGTTTACAAATATAGTGTCTTCACATAAAAATATACTCAATAAAGCCAGCTTTATTGACATGCATTTATTTAGAAGCACTTGATTCAGTTTCTTTTCATTTAAGCGAATACAGTGGCGGCTTTATGGCTTAAGGAGTTACTCAGATGACTGGCCGCACATGTTGATGACTGTTTTGTTATACTCTATATTTGCTAATTAATAGACCCCAAGAACTTGAATCAGATAATAATGGTTTCATACTGATTTGGGGGTGACATAGGAGTGCTGGCCAGCCCCTTCACACAAACCTGTTCTACTAATTTTAGAAATGTATGATTTGCAAAGCTTGCAGGCAATAGGATGATTCAGTGCAGAAATGTGAAGGCTGGTAGCCATGATCTGCAATAAACCAACCATTTATCAAACCTTTCAATGTTTTCGCTCATCAAACCATGCTATTACTTACTTAACTGTATTCACAATAAAAAAGAAAACATGAATGCATTTAATGCTAAACATAAAAATACAATACAAATGCAATTCTGTAGTGTAATAAAGCCTATTATAACAATGTCATGAAACATCCGCACAATACTAGAGTTGGGCGATTTCTACCAAACTGGCACTTGACCATGTTTTATGTGAAACATCGGGATGGACAAGGTGTTCATTCACTTCACTTCACAGAGCCTTATGCTGTTACATTAATATCAATCGCAATCAATCAATCACAATTCACAAACAAATAAAATACAAAGTCAGTGATAGGAGCCCAGATAGCATAGCCTACATCAAACTAAAGCACTACGAATGTGTTATTCTGTTATTCTATTACAGGCAAAAGTAGTTGTAGCCTACTTACTCTGACAGAAACAACAAATCTGGAATGTAACGTTAACCTTACGTTACGGTTTGCGACCGGAGGTAAAGGAGAGAGAGAGAAGAAAAGAGGGAGAAGAAAAGAGAGAGGGAGACCTGTAGCTCCGTAGGACAGTCTGTGGCAGACCTGCACTGTTTGCAATGTGATTATAACAAAAAAGGTTTTTTTCGCTGCCTTTGTGGAAATCTGATGCTTTCAAAAATAGTTTATCAGGCGAGGCATTGAAACGTGCCTTAGAGGTAAAAATGCGACTAACCTAGAGTGAATTGTCCTGTAAAGGAGTTTAGTTAGAGCAAGCTGGGCTGTGTACAGAGAGTACTGGAGAGAAGACGTCATAGGCTGCCTTTCAGAAAAAAAATAGAAACAGAGTGGATTTATGCCTCACACAGAGCGCTGCTTACTTGAAAAAAAACCAATGAGATACAATAAGGGAACATTTGAAATTCCTCAAAGTAAATGCCCCGTCAGGTCTCTATTAGGCATATTCTGGCATGAAGGAAATTCCATGTCTTTTCCTGTTGTAACACTACAGTCCATGGGCCCTTGGTGGCAATTCAAACCTCATTATACAATAAGAGTGACACTAACCCTTCAATTTGACGTCTTAGATGGTTTGTGCTACATTCAGATGCCTGTGACCTGCCACTGCTGATAAGCATGCTGTTGTGGTGAACATGACAAGAGATTATCAGTATGCTTTGCACCAGTCTTCACACAGACCAATGGGGGTCATGTTGTCTAAAAGATACTGAACCATCCCATCCCCTTAACACACGTTATTGTACATCACATGCCAGCCAGCACACTTAACGTGTGTGGCTCTCATTTGGAGGATGAGCTTTCTTCCCATCATTTTTTCCCCCATCAATTTCTTTCTGATTAACAGTAGTTTCCATGCAGATTGTTACCAGAGGCCCCTTCGTGCTTTTTTTTTAATATCTCTATTAATTCAATGACACTTACCACCGCTGTTGTTCTCTGCTGCCCTACTTGTCTCTGTGGCCCGCTCAGCCAGTCTGTGTTCCTGGAGCGAGTGCAGCAGCTTCCAAATCACCAGGGAAAATAATAACTTGTAAAATGGCCTTTATTGGCCAGTGAGAGTAGCGAGGCTGCTTTACACAGCCGCACTTCTCTCTTATTAACACCAGTCAGCTTGGCTCTGCCGGGGACAACTGGGGCCACTCACAACTGGCTTTTCATCAACGGGAATACTTGGCACCGAGGCTCGGGAGGTTTATTTTTGCCAGGATGTAGCAGCAGAGCACTTTACGCAGAGGAATCCATCTGACCCATTTGTTGGCACTGAACATCTTTCACTTTCTCTCTCAGAGGCGGCTGAGTTTATGCAGCCCAAATTAATTCACTACATATTTGCAGACGTGTAACACAAGCAATCCCCAAGACAATGAAGTGGCTATTTTTTTCTACTCTGTCATAAACACTTTGGTGTTTTGCGTAAAGTGGGATTCCCCTAATGTGTATTTGAGATTTAACTGGCAACAGTGTCTGTTTCTGTGCCTCTGGGGCATAAGCTAATCAGTTTATTATCACCATGTTTCCATGGAGAATTAATATATGTGATTCTAATTAAGCTTGTAGATTATTAGAGTGAAGGGAATTCATAATGCGAAAAATAATGAGTGATGATCTGATATCTACTGTGAAGCTATAGCTTTGTTTTGGTAGATGCATTGTATTTATTGTATGCCTACACGTAATATGTTTAATGTCCTGTTTTATTACTATCAGATGCCTTCAAAACCTAGCTCAAAGCAAGACTCGTGGTTGTAATGGTCAGTAGTATTTAAATTCATATCTGTGTTACAGCCCTAACTTGGAAATTTTCCATCCCTTAACATATTATCTGCTGAGGCAATGAATAACTCTAAGCAAAGAGATGCTTATAAAACCCTACAATTACAATTTTGGCAGGGACCCAAGTCCTGCCATGACTATTCTGCTCTTCCAGCATGCGCTGTATATAGGTCAACATTTTATTACTTTATCAAACAGCCACGACTACAGAATGGTTTGGCCCTTAATATCTATCAGTGATTTTATTGCATGTGCTTATTGTGTGCTTAACTGTTATAGTAAATAAACTCAGCCAGAGTTTTTTGTTTTGAAACAAGCAATGGTGTTGGTTTACATGTCTTACAAAGCCACTGTTACTCAAATACCTCTTAAATACCCCCCAAACCAGGCGTTGGATAAACCGTTGGCTGTGTAGAAAAAAAAGCTCTAGGTTTATTGCTCCCAGTTTCGTAATCTGTCATGCTTGAGGAAATTTGGATGGACTTGTTCCAACGCCTGATGGTTTGGCAAGCTTCAACAGAATTCCACCTCTTGATCATTTACTTTTTTATTGGGTTTAAGGCCAAATGCCAGACACCTACTTTTGCTATGAAAAGGCTGCATATTAAACAAGACCAAAATAAAGACATCTGTTCGAAGAGCTGGCCTTTGGTTTAGAAGCATGTTTTTCTTTTCTTTTAATCACGGCCATTGCTCTTTATTCCCAACAGTGTGGAAATGTGAGTGTCAGAAATGATTGGGGTGGGACTGTACTGTGCATGTTTCCTGTACTGCATTTATCAGCTTAAAATAATTCTATCACCAGAGGTAAATCCTTGTAATATATACAGAAGCTGTGCGGTTACTGTTTTAGTAAGCACTAAAACTTAAGGGTTGTGCTTTCAAGCTCCGTTGAGGTTTTAATCCATTCATTTATGGCATGTCGCTTGCTTTAGCTTTCACTGCTCAGCTTTTCTATTAATTTACAGCAAGCTACCTTGTCGGTTGGGGAATTCCTTAGACTTTGGTCATATGTATAGTTTTCACAGTGGTAGAGTTGTGACTGTTTTGCTGTAGCAAGTACACTTTATTATTACTGTCTCTGGGGTTAAACGTCACTTCAAAGTTAAGTCGTGCTTCTTTAAAGTGTAATTGACAGTGACCCACTCTCCAACTGTTACTCCTCGCCATTTTTTTGTTTGAGTATGTTTTTTTGACATCATAGCCAAACTATTTTGAAGCTGGAATAATTCATATGCCGCAGGATATTTTCCTTCTGTCAGATTATTTTGGGCACATTGCATTTGACCTAAAGTAAAGTCAGCCATTTGTTGAGGTTATGTTATGTAAAGCATTTCCTGAAGAAGTTACCGACAGCTGATTCTTGTCGCTGAGTCTCTTCCTATATGTATGCATAAACATGAGGGTGGAGAGTAGCTTGGTGGCTGTGTTGTGAAAGAATGATGGTGATCACGGAAGTCATATGCCATTATATTACAGCTGCGTGTGAGTGCACTGTGGTTTGTGAGGTTTGGGGGTGGAGGGCGGTGTGTTTGGGGGGTATGACGGTATCAAGAAGCAGAGGTGAGTTAGCCTTTCTTCTTCTTTGTTGATGATGTGATGCCACGTCATTTGTTTTGATTATCTGTACCCTTATGCTGGCACACTTGCTAACTTGATGCTTGAGACTGCTGAAGAGGAGTGAGTAAGGAGTGTCAGCCCCTCAGTGTATTCACATTACTGTAGCTTAATTTCAGTAGCAACATGAGCTCCAACAGTACAGCAGAGTACAGTTGTCAGTGGCTGTAAATCAAGTCCCCAAAAAAGCTGACAGTCAGTGTAGATTTCATCAATTGCATGGGCTGTCATTTTATGCACAATGTGTTGCATTAAAATAGATAATAGAGCGCAATGGACATGCAAACAGCTCAGTGAGTTTCAGTGACCTAAAAATGAGATTTTGACCTTTATGCTATATTCATCTTTAATTATTGCATTAATCTACCCCGATATTGATCTATAGAAGAGAAAATAAATAACATATCTGTCAAATGCAACTTAATTATTCTATTCAAACAGTAGGTACCATATTTTTGTGCATTTTTTTGCATGACATTCTAATATTGCTGTGGTATATTGAAGGTGCTTATTAAAGGCATACTATTGTTGTAAGAATAAAACAGTTTCTGGCACAAATTCAGCCATTTCCAAGGTGCACGGAGAAGAGAAAAAAATTGAAAAAGGTCAGCACTTGTAGAACAACTTTAATGTGAGGGGATTTGTTCAGCTCTATGTGTTGAAGTAGCAAGTTGTCATGAAATGTTTGCAGTTTGTCCTTCATGTCTGCACAGTAGAAATGTGAATATTTTTAAATTAAACCTTTGGAAACAATGCAAAGGATCAATTGGCGCAACACTTTAGGATCAAGTCCTTTCTTCTCTCACATAGCTCACATATACGTGTCCAATGTGAATGTATCATTAAACCACTGCTTTGATAGACATCTTTTGTTCCTATTTTTCACCTTATTCGGAACAGCGCCAAGGACATTTTATTACTGTAAAGTGCATGTGATCTAGAGGGCAAGGGCCAGACAAACATGTTTTGTGTCTATCTGTTAGCGTTGCTTGTCAAATAGAAGCTTGGAGAGGTGCACGCTCGGAGGTCCAGCCAACTTAATACCAAGTGCCCTGGGGCAGTTTATGTGTATGCGTGCATGCGCATTTCTAGGTACAAGGATTGTAAGACATGCTGATCTGGCAGGCATGGAGATTCCTCAACTGAGTCATCTCAACTGCAGCCAGTCAACAAACTTTGGCACATAATTCATGCATTTCCTTTCCCTCCGATATCAAAAGTAACACCTCTTTTTCAATGCACTTTCATTTGTTGACATGTGGTGAATAATGAGTTTTAATACTGATATTGGCAGTTTGGATTTACTTTTATTGCTTACCTGTGGGTATATGCAGTGTTGCTGGTGTGAGCATTGTATTTCTGCAGTCCCTGCAAGTGTTTGCTGTAGAGGACAGGGTCATGTCTCTTTCAACATTGCTGGCCCAGATAGCAGGAAACTTAATCGGCAAAGTGTGAGTGTGATCACCCTGTGATTAGTGCATACTGCTGCCCTGCAGTAGCACTGGCCTAGCAACACAAGGCTTTGACAAAAATGGGGGGGTGCATACACAGTGGACAATCACACAGTGTCTCATACAATGGATATTCATGCATTTGCAAAGCAGGCATATGCAGTTATTACTAGTGAATATGTGATCAAGTTTCTACAGAAGCATAACAACACTGTGAAGGGCTCATGTTGCATTACAGTGTTTGTATGATATATGAAAAATACATAGTCACTTATTATTCACCCCGCCAACCTCTCTGTTTGTATAGCTCTGTCTAAACTGTCTCCAGTGAGTATTTGATGCTGTGCCCAAGAACAAGGCTTTGACACTGTTTAATGCAAGATGACACTGAGCGGAGCAATAAGCTGCCAACAGTCCTGCGTGACTGGAGTAACTACTTTGCATCAAAACTGTTGCTTACACAAGGTTCTCATTAATTACATCAAAATAGTTTTCATTCATTTCCAATTCATTATGATGTGCATATATACAAAAAGAGAAAAATGATTTAGAAAACACATTACTCAGTCACAAACCAGAAGCAGATGTAAAAGAAAAACACTTATTTGTCCATCTTCATTGCCTACCATGCCAGTTTCATTTCAGGAAATTGAATGGGTTCTGTTTTGCAAATATGGTTTTGTTCATTTTGTATATGCAGATTCACAACAAGACAAAGGTGTTTTAGGACATTGCAGGCTTGTAGCAGTGTGAACTGGCTGATGCCATTGACTGCGACTCAGTTTGTCAAGTCGCCAGTGGCTGGTTTTAGAACCTAGTGTTACATAGCGTATGTTTTTCTCAGTATGTATGAGCTGCAGCTCACCTGTCACTGAAAAGCGCAGCGTTATTATCAGCCATTGCCCTTGTAAAATGCTGTCTTGTTATGGTGTTTTCTCTGCTTAGAGGTGACACCAACTCCTCTAAATGACAGAACTACTCCGGGAAAAGATGAGAGGAATTCTTGAACCTCTACTTTTGATGTTTATACCGTTTCACCTACACTGGAAATGCAACTGTAGAAAGTAATTCACTGTCGCTGTCACTAACCTGACAAATTATATCCAGCTACGAAAAAAAGCTCAGAAAGCCATAACTGTTGCCATGGAAACGATACAGTGTCTTGTCTAGTTGTGTTGGTGCAAAGTGGCGGGTTTTCCGAATGTGTCAAACCAGCGCTTTGCAAGTATGTACACATCTCTTAACAACGTTTAAGAGAAGCTGATTTAAATGTCCGTTTTGTTAAAACAAATATGCATATTATTATTATTATTATTCAAAAGTAGAAAGTTAACAGTCAGAAGGATCGAATTGACCTACAGACTGACTGGGTGGAAGCCCTGGATCACTGTCCACGGTGACAAGTTGGCCAGACCCTGGGAAGTTGGACGTGTTCACTGAGTTGTGTCCCTGACCCGTGTCCAGGTTGGACTGGCTCCAGCTGTCCCTAGAGGGAGATCTCCCTACTTTCACACCTGTAGTCCTCCTCTGTGCCAAGGCAGGCACTGCGACCCAGCTGACCTTGCATTTGTGTTTGTGTGAAAGAGAGAGAGAGAGAGAGAGAATATCAGAGAGAGAAAATAGCTTAAAGAGAGAACACAGATCATCTGTTAGTCAGTGACTTAATGCATTCTCTGTGTGTGCCTATTTATATAGGTATCATGTGAAAGTACTTTGTTTACAGACCACTGCTCACCCTGTGTAGTCCCTGTGTGTGTCTGTGTGTGTCTGTGCATGCACTGAGCACGCATGTCTGCAGACTCTTATCTGACACATGGGGAGCTGCTGACCGAAGGCGACCTCTTGTCTTCTCTGCCTTTGCTTGTTGTGAAACCTCACTCAGCATTAGCTGCTGAGCCTTAACATGGCAAATGCAATTTGAAGGACTTCATTGATTTACATGATTGAGATCATTAGCTACGAATCCCATATATATATATAACATAAGATTTTTCTGCTTTCTGAGAAGTCACTGGTTTCTTTTCGTGTTATAATTTTGTTAAAGTTAAATTTGCTAAAATCACAAAGAAAGCAACATTTTCTCCAAGTGGTCTCGAGCCATACATTTCTTTGGAACAAAACAAAAACAACAACAATATGTGTTTTTAAACTCATTTAGAGGTACTTCCCAAGACAGAGAGATAATTTATGGCGATGGAAGATTTAAGTACACCACAATGACCAAATGCAGAAGGCTATAGACTGTAATTATAACCATAACAAACAAATAAAATGTTACTATGAATTGAAATAAAAGAATGAAGTTGTTCCCGATCACACCTTTATTTAGAAAAAAAGAACAAGAGCAAACTTCATCGTAAGCAAATGATACAAAGTCTTACAACTGAAACAGTGTAAATCGCCCAAGTCAACAATGACCGTACCTTAATAGGACATTTGTCTATGCCACTGGAACACGCTCACTTCTCTCATGCAGATACTATAAAACAGTTGGCAGTATTTTTTGCTGTGTTGTCTTGTGTCACTTTCTCTAAAATACGCCGCTTGCTGCAGCGCCAATGAGTATGAGTCAGAGAGCTTCTTTACTGTAGATTAGAGGAAGGAAATCAGAGAAGAGGAGAGAGAGAGAGAGAGAGAGAGAGAGAGAGAGAGAGAGAGAGACAGACAGAGCGGGAGCAGAAATTGGGTCAGACATCTGAGAGCGAGGCATTCCTTTTTCTGCAATGGGTGTCAGACATTATCCAGTTGCTTTTCTTTCTCTACTTTTCCTTGCTTTGTCTGTCTACTGTGTCTGTGTGTTTTTTATCCCCACTTTTCCCCGGCCAAGGAAAAGTGCAAAGAGAGGGAAGAGTTATTATGCTTGGCATGTCTGCAGAGGAGGGGCCTTAATTTGGACGTGGCCCAGCTGATCAATGTCACCATTGGCTCCGTTACAGCTCTGTGTGTATGAGTAAGAGTGTGTGCCTGAGTACACACATAAGAGCTAAGCTTTTAAACTATGCAAAGCAGCAGATTGCTTTAAAAGTGAAACACACGGGATTAATCCTGTGTGGAAATGACTTATTCTGTACACAGAGTTGCGGTGAAACAATGAATTGGATTAGGGCTGGAATGAGCATTAATTGAATACATGCTGAACTCATCCGCCACAAAGTCAAAATAAAGAAAATTAAGTTTATTTCGTCTTTTTTAAGTACAAGACAGTCAGGAAAGGAGTACCGGCTGAACCTGAGGTAAAATAGAAATTCCATAGGAGCCGTGCCCGATGTGATTGATGTTAATGTTTCGCAGAAGTTTGTAAGCTGCTCGGTAGGGAGCTCTCACACGCAGATGAACACAAATGTATTCTGATTTACACTTAAGTAACTCAGGGTGATTTTCATAATATGCAAACAGATGGATGCGATTCAGCGGGTGGTTTGGCAAAGTGTCAGGGAGGCTGCTACATATCCTGTTTGAGGCCTTTCTCTGGCATCGAGAGCACTTACCCACTCGATTAGAAAGTCCTTCTCACAGGCAGCAGCAGCTCTAAGAAACAGACTGCATTCAGCACTGAACCCCATCGTAGCAAGAACAGTATTCAATGGCAATCATGTGAAAATGAAACAGTGCATCTATTAACATTTTGATTGATGAAGAGAGATAAGTAATATGTAAATAAGTAATGTTCTGTCATAGGTTTATGTGAATGGCAATGCGTTTTTGTCTTGTTACTTGTTGATATGTCTTTTATGACATTGTTGTGTCTTTTACGTCGTT
Source organism: Coranthus polyacanthus (assembly GCA_037367275.1). NCBI lineage: Eukaryota > Metazoa > Chordata > Actinopteri > Kurtiformes > Apogonidae > Coranthus > Coranthus polyacanthus. The sequence continues at coordinate 12,067,107 of JAPQRN010000012.1, forward strand.
TTTATCTTGCTGCATCTTTTTTTGTGACCTTTTCATCTTGTTTCGTCTTTTTTACAAATTATTTAAAATCACAAAGAATCGTCTGGCTTCTTCAACTTTCACTCAGCACCAAGAATCAGCCTTCAAACTTGAAAGAAATAATGATTTGATGTTTATTGTGATAATTAAGGCTATTGACTGATATGAAAATGTTTATCTTTATCATTTTTGGCCGTATCGCCAACAACTGTTTAAGTGTTAGATTTGTTTAAAAAGATGAAACAAAAGAGAAATCTGCAATCTTGTTTTGGGAGATAATTTTTTTTTCACATATGGGATTTATCTTTTTTGTTTTTTATTGTGAATATCAAGCATCACAGGGTACCTACAAAATGTTAGCCTGAGGTGAATGCAAACCAGTATTACAAATACTGTACTTTAGCTTCAATTCACAGGGAGTGAATCAAGACTTGAGGCAGATATAGACACATATATGATAATATTAAATCATGCTTTCACCACAAATCCTGCAGAACGTATTAATCATATCTTTTACTTTAAAAAGATGACTGTTAAGCAGATGAGTAGGTTTATATAACTCCCTGACAGAGCTGTGGCCTGAATATAAGATGACTGATGATTATACTTATGGCTCTCTCATTTAAACTGTATTTATTAAATTCAAAGAAACACTTTGAATAAGAAACACTTATTCAAAGTGAATTAGGCCGGCTGGGGCCTCTCTGCGTGCAGTTTGCATGTTCTCCTCGCGTCTGCGTGGGTTCTCTCTGGGTTCTCTGGCTTCCTCCCACAGTCCAAAAACATGCACCTTAACCGTAACAGGTTAAACATGTTAATTGGTCACTCTAAATTGCCTGTAGGTGTAAATGTGAGAGTGAATGGTTCCCCTATATGTCAGCCCTGCGATGAACTGGCGACATGTCCAGGGTGTACCCCGCCTTCGCTCGATGTCAGCTGGGATCGGCTCCAGCCCCCCCGCGACCCTCCAGAGGATTAAGCGGTTACAGAT
>JAPQRN010000012.1:12081795-12099098 GCA_037367275.1 Coranthus polyacanthus
ACACACACACACACACACACACACACACACACACACACACACACACACACACACACACACACACACACACACCCTTGCACCCAATAGCATTGTGAGGATACTTTCATAATGCATTATGTCAGTGCATGTCCTCTTGTCCCAACCTTAACCCTAACCCCTAAACTATGGATGGGCGATATGGACAAAATCTATCACTGTATACGTAATTTTGCAGCACAGTAAAAGAAAATGGTTCAAAATAACCACACTGTACTTCTGTGCCTCTTGAGATGAAGACTCAAACAAGTAAAACTAACATTCTTTCACAAAATGAAAGCTGTAAGGTTTTGCATCAGTTATACCTAGGTTTTCTGGAGAGTTTTGAGGTGGTGGTCGTGTAGATGTGAGGTTGGGGTCCTCCGTTGGAGAAAATGTTATCTTGTTTGACTAAAAACTGTATAGTTTCACAGACAAAGTGCACTATAAACACATAACAAAGGCTGTAGTCTTTTCACCTTACACAGGAAAAAAGTCAAACAAATTTGGTTACTGATGACGATGTCCTGAATAATCCTTCCCACGCGAGCCTGGTGTCTTTTCATTCAGTGAAAGTACGTACGTAAATAGACTAGTTCCCAATGTGTAAACGGTATTGCCAGATCTCTACATATTTTTTACATGTTTCTAGCATCACATCCTAATTCTAACCTATTCCAAACTCAAACTCTACAACCAAGTCTGAAACCTTTCAAGGTCCACTTGAAGGTGCTGACCGCCTAAAATAACCTGACCTACAGAGCCCAGGTCCTCACTTCATTGGTTAAAAAGTGATTCTCCGAAGATTGCCACAACACAAACCACACCACACAAATACAAACAAGTACGCACACAAGGCCTGGCACAAATTTAGGTCCGCAAATACGAACAGGCACACACATAATGAAATAGACAAATATGTACAAACATTAACATGCGCACAATCACAGACAAATGAACTCACCTAATCTTCTTTGAGCTGCGCCGACGTTTATCCGGAAACCAGCGAGTACAGCAGATTCATAAAACAGAATAGGCATGCCCTGAGTAGGCCTGCTGCCAATTGTTGAATCACTTGATACTCTAGCAGTTTAACTCAACACCTGGCCACGTAATCCCAGCACACGCTTTAGAACAGCACACATATTAAGCCACGAGCTTGGCAGTTACCAGAAAAGTAATCTTTACGACTGTGAGAGTGAGACATGCAGTGGCATTTAAACTGGGACCATTACAGTCAGACAGATGGGCACGCAAGCTTCCACTATATGGACGGTGTCTCCATTTCTGTCTGACATTTAAATAGGGTTTTTTTTTTTCTTGGTAATCAATAAATTAACTTAATAACCTGCTTTGAGGCTCTTGATGTCTAGACAGGATAGAGTTGTGGCAATTTAGTTTTACTCTGCAAATAAGCCAGGAATTAATTTGAAAGACAATTACCAAGCTGCTAAATGACATTTCCAGGAACTAAGGAAAGAATAACTTGAAAATGAGGCTTTATTATACGAAGTAGCATTAGTTTGTCTTTGAGGGGCTTAGTTTTGTGGTTGTCTTTGTGAAAAGTGGCCTACCTTCGGAGCTTGGCTGGGTTGCAGTTCAGGGTTAGAGGCTGAGGCTAAAACAAAATATTACATTTATTTTGAAGTGCAAGTACTCTCTGCTTCATACTGCGGGGTTTTGTTGTAGTGCAGGATAAACAAGGTGCAGTTGTAATGTTAGGTTGCAGCCGCTCAACAACAGAGTGGGTGGTATTTTATGAAACTGTGTGGTTTCTTGGACAGCTCATTCACTTGGAGGAAGTGGGTTTCTTTGCCTTTTCAGCAAAGCACAAAACGTTCCTCTTTTTCAACCCTCCATTGATACTTTGCCATTTCATTCATTCTTGTGTGCGATCATATCAACATCTGTATTAAAATTAGCCTTTGTTTGGGGTCAGTGGGAAAACTCAACTGGAAAACTGCAAACCGCGCTCAAGAGGAATGAGTTACTGTGGTGTAATGCTAAATAATACTGTTTCTAGTTATGTTTGCCTACCTCTAGGAGCCGCTTGCACGTTAACTGTTGCTAACTTGTACTACCGAGTGCAAAGGTCAAGTTGAGGCCAGCATCCACGGTTTTAGGACAAGGCAGGTCCAAACACATTTTAGTCTTTCTAGGTTGAATTTATATAACGGTTGTTGAAATAATATTTTTACACTCCTAATTGAAATTCCATTCAGGTGAAGTAATGTCACTTTGGACTCAACAGCAGATATGTGCAAGTTGTAATCTGCCAGTTCAAATGTGCCGTAAACAAACTCAGCTCTGTCTAACATTCTTAAATAAAGTTAAAGTTGCATTACTGCTGTTTTATGTTTTTCAGAGCATTGCCACTAGGGCTGGGTGAGAACATGATAATTATTGCAGTGTATTGTATGTACATTTTATTTACATTTTCAGCTAAAACACATACAAAATGTCTCAATGTTTTGTTGTATCACTTAATGTTCCTTTTTTCAAATTGGAAAAAGAATTGTTCTCAATGTTCTACCTCTAGATTTCTGTGTTAAGAATAGTTTAAAATCACAAATAACCATCTGGTTTCTTCAACCTTCACTCGGGGCCAAAAATCAGCCTTTCAACTTTGAAGAAATAATGACTTGACTTTTATCAAGATAATTTGCAATTGATAGAAAAAAAAATAGTAATAATATAGAACTGAGTCTTGTTAAAAGTACATTTCCCATCTACCAATGGACACGACCACTGTGATTAATCAGTCAAATCAAACTGTATTTTAAGGCCAACACAGCACAGCACCAGCAGCAAGATTGATGAACTGATTGCAGTGTGTGATATGATAAAAACTGTTCCCTGAGGGAAAGCAATTTTCTATCTGAGCAGCTTGTCAGTTTGGCCTGTGGTTGGTAACTTGTGATCACATCTTAAGACTGTGAATGACATTCATTATGCATTTCACTAATTTCCTCTCCTATGTCTCTGAACTGGTGAACGCGGAAGCAGCTGCTGTCAGCCTGTGAATTAGATTTCACGGTGTGACATAGATATGAAGTGTTTTTCATTTTCAACCTAACAGAGAATGTGTTCTTTTAGAAAACCAGACTGTGCACTTAGTTCACACAGCAGCCGACAACTGGTCTGACGAGGACACATATTAGGCTTTTCTTTAGGCCTTGAGCTTTGCAGTACTTGTACACATAGTGTGTCAAACAAGGATATTTCCAAGTCATTATTGTACGTCAATACCTTGACAGCCTTATCTGCACCGGAATCAACAATGCTGCAGCATTTTGGCACTTTGGGGGCAGTTGCATGTTTGTGAGATCTCTGTGGACTATATAAGATAATTGTAATTAAAATGCATGATAGTGCATCTGATACACATGACGAAGCGCAGTTGAGGGTCATTTGAGTTAAAGTTCAGCGTAGTAGAGACTCTGTGGTAATCACATCCACTAAGGAGCAGCACTTGCAGCGCTCTGCCAAGTAGGTTATGTTTTTGTTACCGTTTGTTTGCCTGTCTCTCAGCGGAATTACAGGCTACTAAGAAGAAAGAGCCAATTAAATTTTAGGCGGATTTGGAAAAACATGAGAACTTGGATTTTTTTTTTTTTTTTTCACTTTTTGTAACATTGCACTTACCTCGATGGAAGTAAGTGCTTGAATGAGCGATTTTTTTTTTTTTAATTTACGATCAAATGGGTAAGGTTCAGTACATGTAACGTTTTGGTCAAACATTTATAGGTGGTGTCACCACAGTCTCATGTTGTGTGACTGATGATTCAATTTCCAGAAAATGAATCAATAAAAAAATGTTGTGCTTTAACATTATAGACTTATAGCGGCTAAAAAAAGTGATCCAAGGAACAGTTGATTAGAAAAATTGTGTATGAGCTGCTTGTAAGACCTTGGTTGTGATAAAATTACCATATAGACTTTTATCGAACTCAAGTGGCTGAGGTCTTTGATTAAGCAATTACTTTTAAGTTAATGTACCCCTTATCCCCTTGATTAGATCAGTACATGTATAATATGTGTAAATCTAGTCACGCAGATGCAGTCACGCTAACGTATCAATTTTAGTCTAAACAAGGCTGCTCAGATGGGTTTGTTACAGCTGTGTTTATGCGGAACATGTATAAGATCTCCTATATAGGGGCTGAGTTCTTGCATTTCACTTCGTTTCTCTCCATGTCTGACTCTTCCCCCTGCCTAATCTCTCCTCAGGGCGATGTCAGTTGAGGCACAGGACAGGTGCAGCCCGGAGTGATATGAAGACAAGTTCATGTTCAAACTAGAAGGGCACTCAGTTCAGCTCATATCTCCGCCTAGGCCCCACGGTCCTGTAGTTCAACAATGCCCTATCTCACATTGTTAGAAAAAGTGGGGAAAAAAAACTAATTCCAGGAGCTGCCCCTTTTTATGGATCTGCTCCAAATTTTAAGTGGTTCATCCCTGGCCTGTGGCTTACTCTTCTACAAAGTTTCATGAAAATCAGAGCTTCGTTTTTTAGTTTTTTTTTTTTTGTTGTAATCCTGGTGAGAGACAGACGGCCCCAATATATATATAATATATACTCTGGTCTGGATCTGCTCTGGTATTCCACTGGAGAGGGAAACCAGGTTAAAGTACTCAACCACAGTAGACGCCTTTCTTACTTAACACTGGCCTGGTTGTGTTGTCCTCACTGCCACCCTGTCAGGGTTCAGCTCTGCGGGATTATAGATTAAGACACCATGTGTGGTGACGCCTGAGAACTTAGTATCTTTCACCTCAAGTTAAGGACAAAACACTGCTGCTTTTCCAGTGTAATAAATAACACAGCTGTATAGATAAGTACTGCTTGATGTCTCTGTCTGAGAGAAAGTGGGTCATTTTTCTGCAGACACTTTAAATTAGTACACGTAAGAACATGCTGGCTCATATAGTTCTATACTGGGTGAGTGTACACTGTGTACAGTATAGTGTTATCTATGTGTATGATGAGCGGGAGCTGATACTGTGCATTTGGCTGAGCAATAAACTGAAAGAGTTAAGGTTGATTTCAAATCTCGTGTTTGCACAAACAAGTCAGTTCCTGGCTTTGGGTACTTTTTGTAACGTAAAAGAAAGTCCGAATATGTCTGGCCAGCATGTTTAATAAGGTTCATTAAGGTAAACAAGCTCTGAAGCTCTGAACATAGTGGTCACGCAAATCATCAAGAACAGACCCGAGAGAAAGGGTTAAAAATGTGAAGAAAAGGCAAGTTTGGGAAAGATACAAAGGAAAACAGGACAGAAATTGCTTGAGAGTGGTGGGCAGCATTAACTAGTTTAGAGAGGGGCATTCTAGCTGCTTTGTTGTCAGGCCACAAATATTCCAGTCTTCCCCTGCTCGCTCCTACTCACTTGCCACACAAATGAAGTGAACTTTAGAGGACTCCAATAAAGGCGGAGAAGAGGGAAGAGTATGACATGCCTGGGGTTAAGAACGCTGGCTTAGTAGATACAATGAACACACTTCTGGTCCTTCTATGACAGCTATTATTGTCTTGTTTTAATTTTCTGCAGGCATGTGGAAAGGTTTGGGGGAGTTTCTGTGCTTTTATATTCACCATATGCACAGCTCACTTCATACTCTTGTATTTTCTTTTTTGGCTTTTTTTTTTTTTTTTTTTTGAGCAGATAAGTAAACAACGTCCAAAAAAGTTCACTGCAACCATTAGATCTGGGAAAAGTCATTTACATAGTTTTGATGCTCGCCACATTGACTCTACATTTATTTGGCTTAGGTGGCGCTCAAAATGTCACACAAGGTAGATTTGCTTTATAAATTGACTTCACATAAATGAACAAAGTAAACAAAAAATTAAAAAAAGCCTTTTTTGAGGACTTATATCAGCTAAGTAAAGGTAGATGCATGCTCAAGCACGCACAGTATATTTGCATGCTTTCTCATTCCGACAGAGGTACAGAGGGGATGGGCATAGGAATGCAACAGGCAACCTCTGGTACTATATTTGGATGTTTTCCAGATCAGTGAGCCATGCTCTGCACCTTCTCATTAAGAGGCATATCTTTTAGCCCAACGGGCTGATTTTAACTTGCCACGACTAGTTAAAGCTATGCTGGAAAAGTTTTTGCTCTACAAAATTAAACTGTAAACTAGAAACGTGTAACAGATCAAATAAGAAACCTGGACAAAACTCTTTTTGATTATCTTCATTGTTGGCTGGAGGTGTAGTCCTGAGCAGGAGCGTTATTGGCAATAATGTCAGAGCAGCTTGAAAGACAGCGATGACGCCAGACACATACTCATTCTCGCACTGTGTCATCATCTCATTTTGTATTTCTTTCCTCTTTTTTTTTGTTTGTTCATTGTTTTGTGTAATCATCTTGCTTTGGGCTGTGGTTTTAGTCTTCTTTCTTTTGTTTTCATTTGCTGTCTCTCTTTGCTTCTTGCAATACCAGCTCAGGAGTTATCAGTGTTACATAAATTACCCACATGCCTTTTTGGCAAACCACCAGCTGTAAGGAACCTTAGCCAAGTCTGTCAAGGTTAGTTTAGCTGAAATTGTGCCAGTGTGGTTTGACACACCTCCCATCCCGTGTCTTTGTGCGTGTGTCTGTTTATGTGTTTGCAGGTGCAGTTAGTAGAAACTTTGTTCAATACTTGGCTCCTTGTCAGATAGGCCTGCAAGACACAGAATTCATCTCATAATATTGCACTGTTTTGTATATTGATCCCTGTTGCTGCGCTGCAAGAGTAGCTACTCTTTCTGGGATCCAAACAAATCTATTCAATACTATGTTTACAATCTGAGCTCTGATCTCACTGTATGCTGCCAGTAACGCCTCATTTTCATAATATTCCTGTAAGCCTTCCTTCTCCTGTTCTGGTATTTGTCTCTTTCATCTCCTTATGTGCGTTATCTTAGCAGAACTGGCATTTGGCTTCCTCTGTAATGTTGTAGAGATCAGTTTTCATTTGTAAATTTGAACAAATATGTCCTGAAGGAGCTGGAAGAAAGAGTTTTGATGTAATCTAGAAACATTTGTGAGTAACTGTAGTTTATGAATAATTTGTGACATCAATAAAAATGTACTCAAGTGTCAGCCAGAAAGCATAGCAGTATGACATGTTGCTTCATTGTGGACATCATTTCTTGTTGCTATACAGTGATGTGACGTATGTGTGTAAGGGTTTGTGTTAGACATTCAGTTGTCATGGTTAGGGGATAAGGAGTGCACTGTGTCTGTGAGTGTCCTCACAAAGATGTAAAAACAAGTTTTGCACCTTTTTGTGTGTATCTGTCACAGTGTTTGCGTGCATGTGTGTGTCATTATAATGATCTGATCACAAATGGTGAGTTGGGTGCTGGTTTGTTTTTATCCTTAAAGCTATTTGTGTGTCCTTGTTTGGCTGTCTCCGAGTATGTCTCAGTGTTTTTCACCCCTTTGTGTGTCTGTGTCCTTGTCTATGTGTGCACCCATGCATCTGTGGATCCATTTTTTTTTTTCTATTTATTTACCGTATGCACCTACCCTGTGTGTGTCCTCATGGTCGTTCTGTCCAGATAATCCGAGGTCTCCCTCCATATGCTCTTGCATATAGCACTGGAGACGGCTACAGAGGCATGCCTTGGGATGTGGTTGGGACTGGCCCGTGTTTTATGGAACATACTGTACTGAGCTGCACTGCTGCAGTAAAGGTGCTATAAATAGAAGGCGCTGATAAAAAGGAAGAAAAAAGGGGCTCAGTGTGAAACAGACTCACCAAGCCGGTTCCTGTTTGAACACCCAGCCAGCGGCTAAAGGATTACTCCAAGTCAAAGCTGAGCTAAAACCAACATTTAGGCACACGAAAGAATAGAATATGTGACGATTCTAGGAAAATGTTGAATGTTACGAGTGTTGCTGTAAGTGACTTAATTACTGTTGAAACGTTTGGAAGGTTATGCTGAATGGGGTAGACTCCTTAGATTTCAGTTTAGGTTTCAGGTGTTTATTGCTTGTCCTCTGTTGTAACCAACGTTTCATAAACCTCAACAGATTTGGCTTTTTGGTAAGGCTACATGGTACTTTGTACACATAAACAATGTGCTATCAGTAGGATGGCTGCATGATTTGGCAAAAAAGTCATATTATTGTGGAAAATGATGACATTTGTGAATGGTATCAAGGGGAATTCACAGATTATTGATCATTTTGAAATATAAATGTGCATAAATATAAATGTATTACTCAACTCAAACGCTGTACTGTTTTCATAACTTAATATTGAATTCATTAATCCTAATGTGGCATTGTTCTTGCTTTAGGTCAAGGTAAGAAGAAAAACACAGTTAACTGTGCTTATAAATGTCTTATAATGTAATAAGAAACATGTTTATGATACCATTATTAACAGTTATATAATCTTATATTGGACTTCCAAGGGCTTTATTATTATTGAGTGACATTGTGATTGCAACTAGATTAATCGTGCAACACTAATCAGTGGTGAAGCAAATGTAAATTTACATTTGATGTAGCACCATGTTTTATTAAGGTCAGCCAGTGTGTTTTTTGATGTGATACTATCTGACAAGGTTAATGATGTGCTGTTTTTATCTGCCAACATTACACAATGTATCAGAGCCTAGCATACAGCCGCCGTCATCATCTTTGGAAACTGTACTTGAGGACTACAAAACCACATGAAGGTTTTCCCCCGTAATGGTGCTGTTATTTTAATAAATGGTACTAATCCGTTTTTCTACAAGCCAATGTGATTCTGATTTGTAGGGATTTAGGTTTTTATGAAAATACAGAATTAGAAATATTTTAAAATGTTCAAGAACTCCCCGAAGAATAAAACCACGTCTCGTAAATCCTCAGCGAGGGCCAGTTCCTGGTGGTTGAGAAAGAGAAATGGGAAGGGTGTTAACCTTATGGTGGATTCCTCATTCTCTGGAAGAGGGCTTTGTAGGTTCTTAAACAAATTGTTGGCCCTCTGATCCAACAGGTCATAATGAGGCTCAAATAGATGGATGAAGGCAGGGAACAATGTTTGTTCAGGCGCACATGGGCCAAATGCATGTCGATAAAAGAGATGAACTACAGTAGAGCTCTCGCACGAGTAGACCTTTCTTTGTCTTAGACCTACAGTACGCCGCCTCATAAAGCAAAGCTGTAAATGTGGTAAATGTAAATGATTTGCTTATTACATGAATTTAACCCCCTCCCAAAGTCCGTTTTAAAAGTTCAATATGTTAGATTTGTTTGTGCTTGTTTGCTTGATGTTAGCTAACTCCATTTACAAGCTAGTGTAGCCACCGTAGAAGAACAGGAGAGAGGCATCAAAAGACTCGGGAGCGAGCATAAGAAAAAAACAACCCCAGTCCTCTTTAGAAATCAGAGTGCAGACTGTTATTATGGATGCAGATAACCGGGACATTTGTTATCTTAGAAATGGAGTTAGCTAATGTGCATCCCTCTTGTATCTCTCCAGTAAAAGTCATGCCAGATCTATTTGGACATCCTGTTTTTGGCCACTGCCCTTAAAACATGTGCTCATAGAGTTGTTTAAATATATCTAGAGCAACTCAAGAGACAGGTCTTCTGACCTTCATGAGGCATCTTCCATGTCTGTGTCCTCAGCGGTATGGAGTTTTGCAAATTTACTGCTGAAAGAAGCTAAATCATCAGTTGACACCAAGCCCTCTTAAATGGCACTATAACCTGTTTTATTACCTTGTTTTTGTCTGTTTTCTTTCTCCACTGTACATCCAGTCTGCGCCTGCTCCACTCTTACACTCATGAGTTCCCTCTTCACTCTCATTTCATTCATACTGTTCCTCTTCTTTACATGAATGCCATGCACACGGTATCTACGAAGACTGTGCATATGTACTGTGTGAATGACAATGTATGCACGCCGAACCTACGACCATTCCTAGATTCTCTTGTGTCTCCATAGCAACAATTGTGCATGCACATACACATAAACACACACACACACACAGTAATTTCACATTCACCACATTCATCTTTTTTTCTCTCTGCTTTTTATATTGCTGGTTTTTCATGGTCCCCCCCACCTACTGTGTTCCTTGAGGAATTTTGGCTCATGTTCAGAAATCCTAAATCAGCTACAGGCTGCTACAGCTCCCGAGGCTCCATCAATCCGGGTCTGTCACCCCACACATTGACCCCAACGATCCACATGTGTTTCTTTGACTGTCACATAGCTTTTCTTCTTTCCTCATCCTTTCTTTAGAAATGAATTGTTCCTTTTAGATACTAGTTATCACGCACACCACTCTTTGTGCCCTTCAGGGACTGTTTTTTTTTATGTTACTATTAATATTTAATACATCATTTCTCTCCATGATTGTATGAGTCATTACAAGTCATGACTTGGTCTGTATCCATGCCTATCAGCAACATAAAAGCTTATCCAAGTTTTGTATTTGTATTTCTGTGGGTTTGGTGACTCTGAGACTACCGTCGGGCTGCATGATATTAGAAAAAAACAGAAGACATTGCAATATTGTTTTTCTGTGATGTTAAAAAATACTAACATAGAGTACTTGAATAGCTGAGAATTACTCATTCTTGGATGATGAGAGTCATTTTTTGGGAATGCATGTACATAGAAATTTTTTAAAATAATTTTAAAAAGCCTTTTTAGTCTGAAGACTTTTTTTTAGTGTGCACCATTCTTTCTTTAACTTTAGTGCTCTGTAATTGGTTTCAACACTCCAAACACAAGTGAGCGCTGTACCTACTCATCTGAAATGTAGCATTAATGTTGCCAGGTTTCTGAGTCCATTTGTAGTGGTTCTTTAGAGTCTGTCGACTGTGCGGTAAGCCTGGTTTTTACGCAGACGATTTGCCAAAACAACAGCACAAAACACAATGTTTGATAACTTTTATGTTATTATGAGAAGTGTAGAAATATTTTTGGCTCCTTATGACACTGTGGAGGGACACATTAGCCTATGGCAGGCTGCCACAGTGTAGGTAATCATAGTAATGGGAAACACTGATGTCACTCACTAGCAACAAAGCCGTGCGTATCAGAGTAGATCATGTTCTATCAGACAGACTTCTCTTGTAAATTAGTCGTGGGAAATGAAAACCTAACTGAAAAAAAGTTGTCGTGCTGATGCTGAAACATACATCATACAGCCCTACTACTGTCCTTATTTTCTGATTCTTTCGTTTCTCATAGTTTTTAGATCATTACATCCTGCCTCTGCCTTACATTTTGATTAAAAAACAAACAAAAAAAGTTCACTGGAAGTTTGCGCTACAGATGTTGTCTGTATGGAGCCCAAAGCTCCACGCACTCTTAATTTTAGTCCCAGAATGACTTATCAAGCCTTCTGCATTACCCTGGAGTCTTACTGCTTATCTTTTAGTCTAATGCATGTACTGCATGTCTAGCTGTTAACAAACAGCCTTTAATTGATTCAAAGCAATGGAGTCATGTAATGCTAAGATCTGCAAAGCAACACAGAGGTTCCTTTGTACTGCTTTTAAGTGGTTTCCTGTACTTAACACTGTGGATGTATATACTCTAGGGCTCTTAACACTGCTCATAATAATAGTATATGACAAAGGTCGTGATGGAAAAAATAGTACAAACAAGACAAAAGTTCATATAATGACCTCACTAATGGTTATTCCTCAGGTAACAGACGAGGGGCGCCCAGATCTTATCAAATTGTGGCTCCTTGTTCCTCAAAAGGATCCTTATTTGTTCCAAATGAAGGATGTCAGCTAGTTCCTTGAGCTGGAACTTAAAAGTAGGAACTTCCTTCTTTTTCCAGAACATCAAAATTATTTTTTTTTGCTGTAATCAGACCATAGGAAAAAAGTTGGGTGAAGTACTTTAGAAAGCAGGTATGTGGGTGCGTACATAGTTTCTGATTTGCAGAAACCTGAAAAAATTACTCCTAGGGAGTTCATACATTTCTTGTAGCTGAGCAACTGAGGCAAAAATACCACTCAGGTAAAGGTCAGATTTAGTAAAGTTGACAAAGGTGCAGACACCATCATCCCTATCCCCTCCTACCCCAGACTCCCTCCACTGGTTGTTTCACTCATTGATTAATCTCTCTATAGTAAGAATCTCCACAGACTCTTTGGTTGTCCATTGTACACTTGAGTCTGGTTCATATTCAAAGTAATAGAATACATGTGGAGATCGGATATGTTGTTTTATATGTTTGCATGAAAACCAGATGCCTTTTTTCGTGCCAAGTTTGAAGACTTGCCTTTTTTGTGTGCTATGTCACTGCTGGATGGCATTGTGTCTGTACTGGTAAAGACTTACCCTGGTGTTTTGCAATTACTGTTGCCATTTACATTTAAAAATAACACAACAGTAAGCACTAATCCCTTGGTGCCAAAATGAAGTCAAAAAAGGCAAAAAGCACTAAGCCTATGATTACCATATTTCAACGGGCAGTACACATGGTTTTTGACTGTGCATAAATTTACACAAAGGTATCAAAAACACATTTGGACTTGGAATTGAAAAGTATTTTGGAAGAGGTGGAAGGAGCTTTCAGTGTTTCCCATTAATTTTATAGACTGTGGCAGTCCGCCATAGTCTAATTTGGCCTGCCACAGTCACATAGCAAACTGAAAATATTGTGACAAGAGGAAATTACTCTCAACAGACAGCAGGACAACTCAGGTCTCTTTCACACAGAGCTTTTGTTTTGAATATTGTTATTCAATTATATGGCCTAACACAGGGGCTCATCTTTGGCCCAATGACCCACTGCACGCAAGGTGTTACGGCTTCGCTAATCCAACATGAAGGTAAATTATAGATAATAACATTATAAACTGACAGTCATCATGATAGAACAGATCATAGAGCAGATAATATTCTATAATGTCCACAACTTACTGATACAGAAACTGGAACTTCCCAGACACAGCTGCTGGGACACTAGAGTATTTTTACACTTCTCTTAATAAAATAAAAGATCTGTAATGTTGTGGTTTACCCCACTGTTTTGGCAAAGCATCTGTGTAAAACCAGGGTTATGATGTGACATCTGAAGCTATCAGCAGCTGAATACAATCTGAACTCATTTTACAGTGTCAGAAAGTACACAAACTCCTGCAGGTTAAAGTGACTAACCAAACGCTTTTACTGCTGACAGACTCTAAAGAATCACACTTGCTAGCCAAGGAACATTAACGCTAACAAAAACCCATGATGAAACGCTTTGTGTAAAATCCTTAATAATCCATAATTAAATATGGATGGCGAGACTTGGTCTCACCCCGTTGTCTCGGTGTCGGTACATTCTGGTCTTGGTCATGACTTGGTTTTGGTTTAGATGGTCATGACTATAACAAAAATGGTAGACAGTATTCGAATAATAGATGTAGTGGAGTCTAATGAAACTGAATTGTACTTGAATGTAGAATAGAAATCAGAAGGAAACAGAAGACAGGTATTAATTAATATCCACTTCTACTGGTTTTTGCTCTCAACTGCTAAAGTTATCCGACACCTCTCAGCCCCTTTATGTTCCCAGTCAGTTTTCTTTGTGAATACCTCAGTGTGTTGAGCCCTTTATGGCCTAAGTCTAACCTGCGTAACATCTTTCTAACCTGATTAGGAATCGCATATCTTCATTATTAAATCAGACATTACACTGCTTGTTCTTGAATAGTTACTCTATAAAAGTGTTTGGAGCAATGTTTTTTGACATCACACACAAAGACTTCTTACACTACTGTAAAAGTTTTTCAGACTGTTACAAGTTTTTTTTCTGTAACTCAATTTTTGCAGTCTGCCAGTAACCACATAATGTCCTTGAAGGCTGTTGTGTTTGTCGACATATGTCTTTGTAACTTTGTGACTGTCAACATCTGAAATTCTCTGAAATGCATTACATACAGGCCATATTCCTATACACTCCTATACTGTACAGTGTGTGCAAATTGACCTACAGTAGATCAACAGTTTATTGTACCTGTGGACACTTTTCATGAGCTGTTATCAGATGTCAGGCTGCCATAACACACATAGCCTCAGATGCCAACTGAGCGAAAGCAGGTTTCCTGATCCAGGGTTCACAGAAAGGGGCACCACTCTATCGCAGATTTTTATCACAGATCACATATAGCTGTCACATCTCCGTTTCTCTGCACACAAAAGGAAAGCATACAATTACTTCACAGGGAGTGTCTCCTTGTTAGAGATACCTGATCCAACCAAAGGATAGTAGCTCATATGTTTAAGCCATCAATTATGTATGTGATGTTTTTAATGGCATCACATTTTGTGTGTTTCTGTCATAGTTATAGGCATGTTTTTGAAATTATTTTGAGGTGTGATGGCATTGCAAATGCAAAATGATTATTTTTCAGCGTGCATGATACAATAACCCAACAGGTAATGTGATCCATTGGCCCACTGTAAAACAGTGAGTCATTCAGTCGTTGTTACCAAGGGAACCAAATCAAGAGTTGTGCTCCATGGTGGATTTACAAAATCTCTGCTGTATAATAATGAAGTGCTAGTTCTCTGTAGGTTCGTGGGAAAGTGAGTTTTCTAATGCTGTGGCTTCTACAGGTGTAAAGCATAAATGTATATCTCTACAGGATGTTTATGGTTTGCCACTGTTCTTCCTCTCACCATGCAAGATACTGTATTCGTGCTGTGGCTGACAGCGCCGTTGTTGCTCTCATTTTGGGCTTACAGGAGCAGGAACAGCAGCAGCGTATCAGAGTGTTTGGCAGAGCAATCGGTCAAAATGTGAGGCTGCCAGAGCTGACGCTTTTTCCTGCTGCCTGTCAGACGTCTGTCTCTTTGCCTGCCAGACCTCTTCTCCACTGTTGTTGTACTTATCTAGTGAGGAGAAAAAAGATGAGGACAGCGTGGAGGAGGGAATTGGCTCAAACCTATGACAAACTTAGTCCAGATCAGCTGAGAAAAGTTGGCTGCCCTGCCTTTATCAAGCTGCAGCTAAGCTCCCGAATGTCTTTCAGTAGCTACAGCCACTGGGAAACTGGAAACGAATAAACCATTGTACATTTTATGCTTAGGCCTCAGAGGTCATTAGTCTTCTGTTTGAATTTGTAAGGTCGTCATTGCCACAAACATTGGATTCAAAGTATCTTTTCTTTTTGTCAAAGTGAGTCAAGCTCTTCTGTGAAAGTTCACATTTCCAATGGCAGAAATCTTTAAACTTGGACATACCTGATGTACAGTCTAATAACCATATGACTACATAAAACCTGCCTCCACACAGGACCACGTGTATACAAATTGCTTTTAAATTGACCTGCAATGCTTGAATAAGAAGAAGATACTTTGTCCTAAATTTGGTCAAAAATTTGGTTACAATTACAAAAGTATTGAATTTTTAGTGTCTGATAGCTGTAGACACCACGTGTTGGCCAGCATGTTGTGGATCTCAGTCAAGGCGCTGTCCTGACCTCAGCCACACATGAAGCGGTGAAATAAAACTCCGCTAGAGGTCATGGAGGCACATATACAGAAATAATGTGACCAGGCAAACTCTGTCCATGAATCAGTGCCCATCCTCCCATCTCTGGAATCATTAGGTGAAAATTTGACTGACCTCAGGTCAGCCAGCATTGAGCAGCTTGTCCGTCTCCCAGAAAGGTTTATGGATTGGCTTTGACCTTTCCGATGGTAGAGAGGAGGTTTAGGACAGGAGGTCATAGGCCTCAATAAGCTGGGTAATAATTTTTCAGCTGTAAGTGGAAGCCGTCCCATCCTGTCTCTCCTCCAGAGCCCCTCCCACCACCATGTGGAGCTTGTTTGGGACAATAACGTCTTGTCTTCAGAAATGCATGAAAAACCTCTGGCTCAGGATGAATCCTTCTTTTTTTCTGTTTGGAACAAAGAGAGGGCAGCCTAACTTCCTCACTTTCATTCTCTCTCTCACTTGTTGTGAACATAAACTCAGAATAAACAGAGAGACATAGATGCACAGGTAACGGGAGGCTAGGGTTGTGAAAAGTGTGCTTGGGTCCTACTTTTAAATACATTTACTGTGAAATTAGGATATTGAAGAGCAATATTAGTCTTTATAAACTGATTTTGTATATGATATTTAATAAAAAATGAAAGGTGATACTGTGTCAACATCTGAATAACAAAGCGTTTGAACGTTTCAAACCGTACTATATTGTAGTCAGGCTGTGTATTGCAATCAGTGTCAGGGGCCTCCAAGAAGATGTTGCTTTAATCTGGCCTCTTCTGCTCTCCTCCTGTGAGTGTGTTGTCTGTTTCTATGTAGGGGGCAGAGCCACATGTAGGCCACAACAATAGGCCATCCCTCAAAATGACTGACTGCATACCTTAGATTTAAAAACAGACATGCTGTAACTCTGCACTGCGCTCTAATCAGGCCATGCATTTTGTTGAAATAGTAAAGCAGAGGTGTTGCTGGCTTGTCTGACAGGTGCTATAAATGAAGCAGTTTTGAAGCAGCTTTTGCTGTTGCAAAAAAAAAGAAAGGTTTTGTGACGCATGGCTGTGGAATAATTTGGTCTCCTCATCAGTCCACATGTACCTGTTTCTTTTACCAGCCATGTTTTTACACTTCATGGGAATATTCAGGAAGGCACCTGAAAAAGCCTCTTCTTCTTCCTCTTCTTATCTAGAAGCGGAAACAGCCGATTAGTCAAAACATCTCCCATTCTGCGCAACTCCTTTTTTAGAAGTTTTTATGAATTTTGCCAGTTCGATCAACCTCACACGTTCCTAAATACGGCTATTGTGTGTAAATGTGATTCATTCAGATTTTCAAAATATCATAATATTGCGGAAATGGTTTGTTGGATTCAAATTAAAGTACCGCATTTATATTGTATTATTAGTTGCTGTGTAATTCCAGCCCTTTGTGAGACTGTTTATGGTCTGATGAGTTATGTTAAAGCCTTTATTGTTCATTCCATATGGATTTCACACTGAATAAAATGCAATTGACTTGACTTGCACTGTGGGTGCATTTGAGGATTTGTTTGTGCCTCTGCGTTGTTGTTGTTTACGCTGTGGAAAAGAGAAGACGGAAGACTGGACACAATCACTTAGTTGATCTGAGGACAGATGGCAGTAGAAAAAATATAGATAAATATAGATGCATTGCCTCATGTGACATCATGTGGTGATTGTGTCAGCCGGTCAGGGTTTTATATGCATAATCTCCACCACTGTTTTAATAGGGAGCTGATAAGTGATCTGAACAGTGGCGCTGTTTATGTTAAAGGTGGCAGCTCAGGCTCCACAAGACTATTTATAGGCATGCACATGA
>JAPQRN010000012.1:12105012-12118134 GCA_037367275.1 Coranthus polyacanthus
TTCAGCTTGACACAAGACACAGAAAAGTTTCACATGTACTGTACAGAACACACACACACACACACACACACACACACTGTATATTCACTTCTGTTAATGCATCACAGACACAGGACAGAGTGCACAGACCCTCCCCAACTTTTCCTTTCTTATAAAAAATAATGAGTAGTTTTAATTTACTGTAGATTTTTAAGACAACAGTAAGTCGTGGCAGCAATGTAAATATCACATCCTTCTTACATGGGAGCAGAATAACTGTTGCATTGTCAGTCTCACCCCAACAATTCAGTGTAAATACCAACTTGAGGATTGTTTTTCATTTTTGACACCCCATTGATGGTTAACCGCCTGCCAGATTTCTTCCTTAACAACCAAGCCTCGGGACTGACAAATTCCTTCTTTCTATCACTTTCTCTTCTTTCTACTTTACAGAACACTCAAATGATATTATTAGTTGGTTTTAGCGTCGGCAGGAGGGCAACATATGACTGCTTCTCTATTCAACTTTCTCATTGTTTGCCTAGTTCCCCGTCTCACTAAGCTACCTCTCTCCCTTGTGCCCTGTCTTTTTTGCCCACGCAAGCCTGCAGGGGAAGAGCCCTCCAGCTAATTAGAGACTTGCCAGTGGAATTTCACTGCGACAAAGGGAGCTATTCATTTCGGCAGTACGGTGAATAGGCCGCGCTGGCAGTGGCAGTAGCATTTCTCTGAGGAGTTAGCAAAATGATGAAACTTCACTTTGAAGCGCGTCTCCTCTGCAAAGACACACGAACCTTCGACTCAATATAATTCTGTTCCGCCTTCAGTGTCCCTGCTTCTTTGCCTCTGTTTTGCCATATATCATCTTCTGCCGCTCGGTAGCGTGGGAGGGGAGATCTCAGTTGGCCTCTGTCACAGGCTGTCAGCACACGGGCTAAATAGTTGACCTCCCTTCTTAACATGTTGTCTTCAGCAAGTTCATCTGGTGTCTCTGTGGCATATCTGACCCATATTTCCTTTAATGCACTTTTCATTTCAAACAGCTATATAGCGCAGAGACGATCCATTTCACCGCCTTAATCCTGTGTCTGCCATAACAATAATAACGGCGTTCTACATGATTTCTTCCCAAATTGATCTAATTATCTATGTATCCATCTACCCCTCCGACCTGTTCTCTTGACTTCTGCTGGAAAAGGTGATTTTTTATTTTCACACAGAAGCCATTACTCATACGCTCTGCGTGCAACGCTGCCCTTGTGTTTTTCCGTCCATATGTCAAGTGTGCATGAAAATGTAAATGGGATGTAAATAGCAACTTGTATCACATCAAACATAAACCATAGCAACAAATCTTCACAACACATCCACATATAGAGAGACAGAAGCACATACACATGCACATGCTTCCTCTATTTCCTGTCCGAGGAGAATGTAAAGAGATTAACAGCTTCCTTCTTTCCTTTTGGTCTCGGATTGCTTTCCAGTTTAGGCGGTTCTTTTTCCTTCCTTTTTCATTCCTTACTTTTTCATAGTTTTTTTGCCCCCCCCCAAAAAAAAAAAATAATAAAAGAAACTATTCTTGATTAGGTTGTCACAGTTGCTGTGTTGTATCTTTATTTATATAGCACAGACGTAACACATGCAAATGTCTGCATGATATCGATCTGTAGAGTCTCTGTTTCCCATACTGACATTACAACCAGTAATACAAGTTGTTTGAGGGTATTTTTCCATCCATTATAGCATGACTGCAACACAGGCGTAGATAAATGTTTGACTTTCATATTTGTCTATAAGATAAACACACAGAGGTTCCTGAGGCCATACATGTAGTTAAATAGAGAGGAGAGGAGAAAGGAATGGAGACTTGCTGGACTAGAAAAAGAACAAGGGAAACACTGAAAAAAGAGGAAGATATAAACAAAGTAAACAGTAAAGGAACACAGCGAGTGATGGAAATAAAGCAAACATAAGAGAAGTTCACAGGAGAAATGGGGACAGAGCAAAATGGGATTTCAGGGCTAGAGTATTGGTTATCCTTTCTGGTCTTTGCATTGCAGGGCTTCATTCACAAGCGATTTTTCAGTGTGTGTGAATGCACTACTCGGGCATTTATTTTATTTTTGTTAATATGACAAAACATGAGGTTCATGTCAGCTGTCGCTAATTAAAATGACCAATGTGATTTAGCTTGATGACAGACCAAAATGAAACTATGCTGTTGTCGGGTTTGTGTGATCTCTGCTCACACACGCTGTTTGCACTCAGCCACAGATTGTTTACGAGGGTGAAGAAGCGTCACCGTGTAGCAATCAGAGTAGAATCAAAGAGGAATGAGTGAGTGCGTCATGTCCGTTTCAACAGTCAGAATCTTCTAAGTCATCTAAAGTTTGATTCAGTAGTTAGAGCGTTGGAAAACAAGTCAAGCCAAAGTCAATGGGCTGCTTTGTTGCAATACACTGCAAAATTCTTTAGAACAGCTCCATGTTTGGTATCGCAGTCTTTTCTAAAACCACTTTTATAC
This sequence comes from Coranthus polyacanthus, assembly GCA_037367275.1. Taxonomy (NCBI): domain Eukaryota; kingdom Metazoa; phylum Chordata; class Actinopteri; order Kurtiformes; family Apogonidae; genus Coranthus; species Coranthus polyacanthus. Next base: position 12,107,519 of record JAPQRN010000012.1, read on the forward strand.
AGACAGATGCCTTTTAAATAATCAACAAATGTCAGGACTCCTGTAGGATCTGATTGCATTGACTTTTAAGGTTTAATAATTTTACTTCCATTACTGCAGAAAAACTGTACGCTGTTAACACTTTACTTATTCCCTGACATTTACATTTGTCAGTTTTTTTTTGTAATCTTTGGCACTTTACCTTTATTCCACTGCAGGTCATTCACTAGACTCAAACTGCTTACATCTCTGACTGATAGTGTTTGTAACTCTAATCAACATTTCTTTTTGTCTGCTACTGTGTCTTACATGTGCTGTATGATAAATATTAATTATTTAAGTTTTAAAAACAGAGACATTAATGTTATTTCTTAACTGTGACCCTTAAATTGTTTTCTCCAGTGCCCCTAAAAATAGCCGTAAGCATGGAGTGCTGCATTGTATGGCTGTTTGTTTTCTATATGCTGTATCCCTCCCTTCCTCTACCCCCTGTCTCAGTTGCTCACTGTTAACAATTCTCTTTTATTTCTTCCAGGGCGGAGACGAGGTGGACCACACAACACAGGAGGGCTGCGAAAATCATTAACCACATACAAACACATACAATATGACAGGTAGGTTATTTTCTGTCCGTCTCCCCCCCCCATGTGTTTAATAAATGTAGGCTAATTATATGTCTGTACACAGCACAGACCCAGCATGCATTGTGAGCCATTGCCATTCATATAATGATTTATTGTCTTTACTCTTCCATTCTTTTATTTGCGTCCTGCGCAGTGACCTGTCGTATATGCAGTATTCTCGCGTTGTGCTCAGCTCGTTGTCTTAAACACACACACTGCTCTATAACTTACAGCCTAGCCTTTGGTTTATTTCTCACCTGAAGAGCCATGGTTCATCAGGAAGTGAACCACAGTGTTTTTATGAGGCCCGAACGTTGGCTCATAAAAGTCTGCATATTGTTATAAAAAAAAAAAAGAGTTTCACCTCATTTGCTGTGATAAATGGAGAACCGCGTTATACAAAAGAGGGAGGTCAGGATATATGTGAATGGGTGTGTAGTAGATAATGGTGTAGGTAGACACGCTACCATTTGCATACACTACCTGTATCAGTGCACTGGGTATACATAAGAAAAACTGTATATACTCTAAATGTCTGTGTGTTTTGGACCTAAGCCCTCTCATCCTTTTTGCTCTAATACAGAGTGTATGTGCAGGCCGAAATTGAATCAGAACAGTAAAAGCAACAGCAGCTGCTCCTGCTCCTGCAAAGTCAAAAGGGACATCGGCAATCTCACATTACAGTGTTGTGCCCTTTTTAACAGTAAATATCTTTTGGATAGCGTTGAACACATTATAGGAATATAAAGAAGCCGTGGGCATAATTGGTAACTCTGGTGGAGTGTTTGAAGCTTTCTGTCCGTATTAGAAAATGAACTTTTCTTCCTATCTGTCAAGTTGCAGTATTTTGTTAAACTGGAAGAAGCTCCGTTTGCTTCAATGTCCTGTTTGTTTCTTCCTTTTTTTTTTTTTTGGTCACTAACTACATGGAAGAAAATGAAACAATTTAAACTGCCACGGACAAGCACTTCATATGCCTATAATGACATGCTTGGGGAGATAGAACATTCAAAAAATTCTGGTTCCTTAACTCAACATTACACATTTTGCCTCCATCTCTCTCTCTCTCTCTCTCTCTCTCTCCCTCTCTCTCTCTCCCTCTCTCCCTCTCTCCCTCTCTCTCCCTCTCTCTCTGTTGCTCTCCATCTCGGCACAGCTGGAGAGAATGGGAAGCGCATGATTGCGGTTTAATCCCGCTTTAAGTCCCTGCAGCATTAGAGAAGCAGCAGAGGCAGATAATTCATAGCATCCCCGGCAGAGAGAGACAAAATAACCCCAGAGTTGTTTGGACAGATGTTTGCTGAGAAAGGCTTTAATGGTCGAGAGCTCAGTGCCGACCAAAGGGGACTGGTGTCACTCACACTTTGGAAAATGGACTCCGTGGGTAGTATCTGGACACGTGGGCAAGTGATGTTCAAGTGAACCTGTGAAATACAGTGGCCACGGAGACCGCACATAGTAATTACAGAATAATGGCACAACTTCCCAAGATTCCCATGAGTCACTTGCTTTAATGTCACTATTAGGTTACCTGATGTAGAGCAAAGTACAATAGCTCCCAAAGCACAGACTGTATAAAAGAAGTGGATGTAGCAGCCACTGTGTTGTTTGTGGACTGCTGCTTTGAAGCCTTGAGCTTGGCCTTTGGCTGTCAACATCAAAAAATATATACTTTTTAATCAATAATTGGAAGCTCTGAATGTCCAACATAACAGGCAAGTGAGCTTACAAAAATAGATCTCTACTGACTCTTCCACTGTCTCTAAAAGTCTCTTTTGCTTTCTCATTTTTTTGTCTTCTTGTGTCTTTTACATCATTTTAATCTTATCTCTGTTTTGTTTTCATACTCATTGGAAACGTTACAGATTCACAGCGTCTCTTTTTCACCTATCACATGTAAAATACAGCTTACAGTTCTTTCACCGTCACTTTTCACGACACGTACTATGTGTTAGCTTGCTCGCTTCAGCTACAGAATATTTAGCAGCTGTAATCGGAAAATGCAACTCTACACTCTTTGTGAAGGAAAAGAGCATCTTTAATGTCATACAGCTGAGAGGTAAACTGAGAAGCCTTGGTGATTCATGAGCCTTGTAAAAATGTGGTCCCTTGTCACTGGTTTCAGCATTGATCTTCCAGCCACTTCCCAGCTTTCTTTCTGGAGAGTGCGTCCATGCTCTCCGCTCAGACAAAAAAGCAGCGACATGCGTTAGTTTTCCGCAGAAGTAAAAAGAAAATAGCATAAGATGTAGTGGAACAAGGAGGGAGAGATATTTTAGAAGGTGTGTTTAGCCCCAGGAAGTCTGTCTTTTAGAATAGGGGTGGGGGTGTTGTAGACATTAGAGTCACACTTTAAGGGTCAGGGGTGGATGTGCGTGCATGTGTTTTGTGCGTGTGAAGGAGCGCTGTGCGGTGCATGTGCTCACGGGGAGAATGTGTCGGTTGGCGTGTGCATGTGACTGTGTGTCTTTAAGTAGGAGCCAGGAGGGGTGTCAGGCAGGCGAGGAGGTGGGATCAGTCCCCCATCACTGGGCTACAGGCAAGCATTCCTAACACCTCATAAATCTCACCTGGTGCTGCAGAACCGCTGCTGACATAGCTGCTGCAGTGTGCACACACCCACTCACACATACACACACATACAATATACACAAACATGTGCATGCACACACGCACAAAATACGTAGCATGAACATTTTTGCTCAAGCCATGTGTACTGTATATGTGGTATGCGTTAAATTGCACCCAGGCAGTAAAGTAGGAGTCTGAGAGTCAGTCATGTCAACAGCAACAGTGAAATGGGAAAAATAAAGTGATATATAATCTGTCTGTCAGCGGTCTCTGTTTTAACAGAGCACCTCATTTCGGTCTAAATAAAGAGAAGAAGTAACTGATCTAATGAAGAAGTAACATAATGACTTTGTTGTGTACAACTCAGAGCCCTTGCACCAGCCTTTTCTGTTAATTGCATGTTTATTGAGGGAACATCTAGTCACGAATTGTTTTTCTTAATTTTCCTGACAGAAATCAGCACACAAAATCATTACCACACCTACACGTTAAGTATAGGGTTGGCTGATGTTGATAGTTATAATAAATGATGTCAGTGGTATTTCATAAAAGTAACCACATGTAACAGTCAGAAATCCAAAAAATTTGATTGCAGCTGATACATTTCACCGCTCCGGATCGGCAGAATAAGATAAGAGATCAACTTTATTGATCTCACACGGAAATTAAAGTGTTAGCTTGTCTGCTGTAAAACCAGAATCAAGACATCTTATGACATTATTTGTGGTATAATTTAGTAGTTCATCACCTTTTATCATATCTGTACTATCAGAGCCTATAATGTTTATAATGACTGATTTCTTTTATTGTTTTTTCCTGTTCCATAAAGTCAGTACCAGCGCACCTCTGATGGAGGTACTGGTTATTCACTAAAAAGGTGATTTAACTTTCTGCGCTATGTGTTTCAGTGGGTGATTATTTTGCATTGAGGCAAAGAAATGTAATTGGAAGGTAAGGCCTTTGCCCTCACCATCACATTTACTCAGCACTGAAGTGTTGAGAGGACGGTACACGGTGTTACTGCTACTCTCCTGTCTGTCGTCTTTTCACAGGATCAGCCAGAGCACACACATGCCTGTGAAGGTTTGCAGGGTTCAGACCAAAGTCACCATAATACCTTGATAATAATAATTTTAATAAACAACACTTTTTTCCTTACTAATAAATATCTTATTTCGTAATCGTACCGTCATAGATAAGTGAAACAGGACAGAATTGAAATGAAAAATAAAGCACACAAATTTAAAACTACGATACATAAAATTTCCACCTTGACCCACTGGCCTATGTTATATGCCTCCATAATGTTTAACGTGGAACTAGTAAATAAATGTTCATCCCTAAACGCAATGTAATAGTTGCTCAGCTGCAACTTAATTAATGCATTACTTATTTCAAAAATACGTATTCTAAAAATACATGAATTTCTACAAATATAAATAAAATATTTGCCTAAATAAATATTGAACTGCACAAAGTCTCAAACTTCATTCGCACAGGTTGGTGGGCACAAACCTCTAAGAAACCAACGCAAACACTTGCAGGAAGTGAGTCGTGTTGCCTGTGGCAGCAGCTCAGTGCGCACTTTCCACCTTTGAACCGCTGCACTTCCAGCCACACAGATATATACATAGAGGATCATGGCGTCATCAGCTTGAAAGTATCTTTGCCGTCTCTGTCAGAGCATTATCAGGTGAACTAACTAGCTGTCTGCTGTCACCCTGCTCACAGCTCATTGATCACTGGCTCACCCACGGCTTCTGAGCTATTTGCTAGTGGCTCAGAGGGAATAGTTTCCTGGCAAACAAAGTGGCTCCAGGAAGGAATAGAGTGTGTACTGTGAGGCCGACCTGCCTGCAAGCTCACAGTAACTGAGGTGAGCAGGGTTTTTTTTTTTTTCTGTACTCTGACAGGCGTGAGCTTAAAGAGGGATGGAATACATTAGCGCAGAAAGTACACAGTGCAGACCTTACACCACAGCTGACCGCTGCACTTCACTGCTGCTGCTGATGTTTGTGAGTGACTGTGGTTATTTGCAGCTGTCATACACAAGTAAGGCCCTATTTTGTGGTGGTTGAAAACCAGGCTCGTTCAGTTTCACTGTGGCAGTTTGATTTGTTTTTGTGGATGTCAACCCCCCGCATCCCCACCCCTCCTTTCAGGTGCTTATTTTAGACCTTTTGCCTTCTATTCTCAGACCCGGTCAGCATTAATGAGCTGTTATATTATCCACTGGCAGTGTTGCCTTAGCCACATTGCTACCGTGTCTGGCGTTGTGTCAACACATTCAAATGTCTGTAGGCTCGAGGTCTTACATTTTATATGGATTCTGTATTCTTGGTTCACCGTCGCGCCATGTGAAAAAGGAAATCTTAAAGTCTTCATGGTAGAAAGCAGTTTAAACTTAAATTAAACCTCTTCTTTTTTGCAGCATTTTTCATCTTGTGCTGCTGCCCGTCTTGACCAGGACACTTGTAAAAGACATTTTTAATCTCAATAAGTCTGTCATGGTTAAACAAAAGATACTGTTGATACTGTTGTTGCTATAGAAGACCTATGTCTTTCTGCTCTAATAGGGACACTGCTAACTAGAACTGCAACAATTAATCAATTCGTTTTAGACTATTAAATTAATTCAAAATGATTTTTAAACTATTTTGATAATAATATCGAGGTTGATAATTGCTTTGAGTAATTTTATAAGAGAAAAGGTCAAAATTCACTGATTCCAGCTTCTTAAATTTGAATATTTTCTGGTTTCTTCACTCTTATATGAAGGGCTTTGGGCAGTGAACCAAACAAGACATTTGAGGATGGCATCTTGAGTTTTGGGAAACACCGATTTACTTTTTTCTAACATTATACAGATCAAACAACTAATTGATTAATCAATAATCAAAATAATTGCTAGTTGCAGCCCTTCTGCTAACATAGTCTCCATACATTGGAAAGCCTACATTATTAAAATTTTTTTCTTGTTTCTTGTATTCATTTAATTTAATCTCATGTTCATCATGATGATGAGAATACGATTTATCGGTCAGCACTAGTCTAGTCATTAAATTGCAGTGTCTCTTCTTCCTGTTACACTTTCTTGCAGCATTTGAGGCTTTACCGCCAGAATCCTTGATGATAAGTTGCCGCACAGTAATTATTATTTGCTTCGTGTTGATTTTTTTCAATCCCCAGAGGTCGAAGGCCCCTCATCACCGTCAGAAATTTCACTCTCTGATCGCAATCACATCAGATAATGAAGTGGAACAAATAAGCCCCTCTCTCTCTCCTCCTCTCTGCAGCTCTGTCCTCATGTCTCCTGCTGTTGTGGTGCCGAGTCTAATGACTCGTCCACACCTTTTCTCAGCTTTTCTGTTCACTGGTCTCACTCCTCCTCACATGCCCACCGTCATCTCCTCTCATGAACAGAAGCACACTGGGCTTATTTGGAGCCTATTCGACCGTTTATAGCCTGCACTTGTACGCAAGTGTGTATGTTTCTGCAATTTGCAATCCCTTAGGACTTCAAGTATGACAGAGTGTAAATAGTCACACACTGCGCTGCACACCATATTTTATACCAAAATGGCATCTGCATCATCAGGCCTCCAAGAACAAATATTTTGTGTCTAAAACCATACTTTTCCGGTAACGACATAAAGAAAGCCCTGTTACGCTGCCAAAGCACGTTGGAGATCTTTCTCCTTCTTTTAGAGGAGAAAGAAGAGACATTTTTCAGCTGTGTTAATATATTTTCCCCCTGCATATGCAGCATTTCATGGGGGCCTAGTCACCGCTAATAGCATCAGTAGGAAGCAAATGTAGAAGGTCTTTAGTGGTCAAGAGATCGTGCATGAACATGAACCTGGATATTGTACCATCAGTCAGCTCGTAAATGTCATTAGAGGGATGCTGGATGTGGCAGCTTCGGGACAAATGAAACATGTTGGCAGGACTTTTATCTTGCACAGTGGGATACAGTGGGAGGTATAACTTTACTTCTGGTTCTGGGCCAGTTATATAAGTTAATGTGGCAGAGCCTGGTTTATATAACTAACAACTAGGACATGGTTTGGTTAGCACAAGTGTGTTTGGTAAATTCCCATGTTACAAGAGAGTGCGATGTTGGATCCCAGGCATAGCTATTAGATATTTTTTCTGTTGCCAAGTTTTTAATACACTAGGGTGAGACTGGTTAATGATTCTATACTTCATCAGAACCACATACAAATGTTTTATCTCCATAGAAATGAATAAATTATTTAAGATTCTAGTGTGGAAGAGATTTTTTATGACCACTCAAAACACTGATTAGTGGCTGTATCCAGCAGTGGTGTTAGAGCTTAACAGCAGTTTTCACCGACTGTGAGCATGTACAGACGCAGTCTCAGAAATACCACATATACTCATACCTAATGAGGTGGATTATTAGAGACCACCCAGAGCATGAGTCTGGTCCTTTTTCTATGCGTTTGATCAGCAAATTACTACTGTTACGCACACGCGCACGCACACACACTACTCAAGGGACTGGTTTCATGCAGGGAGCCTCTGGGCTTCCACCCCTCTTCTCCCTTTAAATCCTTCTACCTCTATTTCTCCTATTGTCTCTATTCTTGGCCTCAGACCAGCCTTGGCAGCTTGTAATTTCTGGAAATCAAACAAGGCCTGAAAACAAAAAAACAAAAAAAAAGAGAGTAATTATGTTGGCCTACACCCCAGCGCTCCAAATCAAGCATCAGCTATAAGACGTGAATATACGTCTATGTATGTATTAGGGCTGTGTATTGGCAAGAATCTGGTGATGTGATACAGGGGTTACAATTCAGTATATTGTTATCCGTAAGCAAGGAGATATTTTGTGATTTTTTTAAAAATCTTGTTCTAGGAAAACTCCTTTTTTAATCCAATCAGAAGAGAGGCATCTGCATTTGCATTTATCACAGGCCCTGTAACATCCAACATCTAATCATCAATATAATCTATTCAGCATAGCATATCACTGTTTTCTTACACCCCTAGTATGTGTACTTGTATGTATGTATGTTTATTTATTTGACAGGAAAAGTAAGGTTGGTATAATTACATATTGTCAGTACTTAAAAAAACAAAAAACAAAGCCAGATTCTTAATTTGTAGGAAAAAGGTTTCCAGTGGCTTTCTTCGTTCTGCTCTCTCCTTCATTTCTCTTCTGCAGCACTGCAGAAAGGGGCATGTTTCCTCTCTGTTAATTAACATAATCGATGATGGCCTGGCCGCCAGTGTTTCCACTACTGCCGGTCTCTGCTCTACTACCACCTATATGCTCTTCCCGACCCCGGGGAAACAATTTACCACTTTTGGACGAGTCTCTTCTCGGAAAGATTAGGGTCATTACCTGGCAGCGGGGCCTGGAATTCCGCTCAGTGCATTATAGCCTTAAACTTTAACCTATATCAAGTGCTCCTAAAAGACAAAGAAAACACATGAGCCAGGCGGCATTAGCAGCTTCACTGGCTATTACTGCCGTACCATAGGGAGTCAAATGCTACAGAAAGCGCTAGAAAGTTTTTATGACTGGATTTTTTAGACATGTTCATGATTTTTTTTATTCAGCTCTTAGACTTGTCTTACATTTAATTCTAGGGTTTGTCATATTGAATGGGCTGACAGAAGCCAGCTGAGGTATCAGTGCTGGAATTCCCCACAGCAGCCCATGTGCTGCTGCACCCTTGTGTTTACACACTGCATAAAACTGTAGTTTTACATTTCCTTAATTTAATTTTATCCTGTGTAAAAGACAGCTAAGCAGAATGGGTGGGACTTCCTCCCCAAACCACATAGTAAGTCTTCTAAATTTAGGAGATCATTAAGACATATTTCTTTTGCTATCTCTGTCTCTGTATAGAGACTATAATCTGTCAATAAGTCTTACATTGACAAAGACCAGAATGCACACCAGTGGCTATGTGGTGTGAAGATGGAAAGCTCTTATAGGTGGTCTGAGTTTAAATCCCTGCTGTGGGATAAGTGTGTGGTTTAAAGGATGGGCCACAGAAAGTATGAAAATACTGCAAATCTACAAATGGAACATCTTTATGTCTTTTATTTTTCTCGAGACATCATTAATCATTTTTCATTTATTTGTTTGCATTTTGTACCGTACCTTAGGAATGTTTTATTCAGAGCGTGTCCATGAAATAGTGGAATAAAACACAGCGTGTAGGTGTGAGAGCTGTGTTTTGACACAGCCACAGTCACACTTGGCAGCTGTCCTCTTCAACACAGCCCTTGTTTGCCGTTTCCTAATGCGCTGAGTCTAGCAGTAGTGTGTCCGTGTGTGTATGTGTGTGTATTTTTCTTAATGTCTGTGGCGGGATGTTTGCATGTGTGTGCACAGTCGCATAACAGAGATTCAAACCTCTAATTGCCTGGGCAGAAAGGCCAGAGATGAATGCCAGGAACCTCAGTAAGCAATTTAAAGTAGGCGTGTCGGGGGTATGTACCGCTTCCAGCCAATCGGCTCGCATCTCCAGCAGGAAGTTGTGGTTTGGAACACGTGCTGTTGTGGCATCAAGGGAACTGAAAGGATAACGAACTGAGAGGGCCAGAGTGCAACCTCTGTGGCTCATTTGGTACTATTTCTTTTCAGTGCAATTTTCTACACAAATGATATGAATGGTATGAGGAAGGCACCTTTACAAAAACTGATAGTAAAGGAGTTCTGTGGTGGAGAGTGTGTGAAGGCTGGTCTGTAGAAAAAAGAAGAAAAAAAAATGCTGGGATGCACAAATAACAGTAGATGAGAGAGAGATGAGAAAAGACAGGAAGAAAGATGCATCTGAGTGGTTGGGTTTGGAGAATTTTAGTCTCACCTTTCACAGCAAAGCATTGTCATGCTCTGATCAAATGTCTCTCTGGTAATGTTCTCCCCACACACTTCCATTGTTGGCTAATGGACCAGCACAGGATAAAGACACTATTCCCTATAGACATGTCACACACAAGCAAACACACAAAAGGTACCACAAATCACCAAGCGTTCTCAGCTATGCTTATGGGAGACTCAATGGCATTGTCAGCCCACCAAAATGGATCATACTTTTACCACAGCAGTTAAATAACTGTTTCACAAAAGTATTACAAACAACTGCAATTAGTAAGGTAGTCTAGGTATTGTCAGAAAACAAGGGAATACGTCTGGGAAGAATCTGACCAAAAACAGAGGAACACTTCGCTCTCCCTCAGCTGGAAACCGACACCACCTCTGAAATTAATGCCAACATTTGGCTCAAGGTTCTTCGCAATAACGGTGACTAGATTAATTAATAGGAAATTCCTGCCTAAAGCATGTGACTCTTTTTCTCCTCTCTCAAACTATAAAAAGCTTTATATACTTGCAGGTTTTGTTTTCAGAACTGAAGCTTGATAATGTGGCCTGGTTTTTACATCAGGATATATGCTGACATA
>JAPQRN010000012.1:12118762-12129766 GCA_037367275.1 Coranthus polyacanthus
CGTATATATATATTTAGGGCTGTGCAAAACACCGATCGTGTCATATTATGCTTTATAGTTTGTCGTTGTGTCACAAATCACAGTCTTTATGGCCACAATTTTTCATAATTTGGTGAACACTTGCACGTGATTTGTCAAGTATATCATTCAAAATGTAATGAGAAATAGGCTTTGCATGCAGCCACTGGTATAACCTATTCACTGAATTTACAGAACATGGTATATGGTGATATGTATAGTTATCTGGATATGAAATGACTTATCTGGCACATTAATATTTATACATTAAAACATGAACACTGTTAACATTAGCATAATATGGGCTCCTAAAATCATGCTACGAACTCCCCTGCCTCTCAGGCATGTCAGACTTGTATTCATTTAGTTCCAGTATTAATTAGGTACACAATGTCCTCGCATGTAATGAGCAGAGTGAGTCACTGTAGACTTGTAGTGAGCAGTGTGGGTAAGAAAACAAAGCAAGAGAGAATTAAAGAACAAAAGAATGGAGGAGCACATCAGGCACCTTCCCAGCAGAGAAAATGGTGCTTTATTAAATTAGATCTTCCTCAGTTTATGCTCTGCATGCACGACAATGGCTGGTTTTCCTTCGGGAAGCTCACTGCCTGGCATTTCCTGCTCTGGGATGGCCCTGTCCAGATTAGAGGAAATTGATTTAATGGTTCTGCTTTAATAGCTCACAAGGTTACATCCACTGTGGATACCTTCTTGCTCTCTCTCTCTCTCTCTCTCTCTCTCTCTCTCTCTCTCTGTTGGTTTCTCCTTTTTTTTTTTTTGCTCCTTTTGCTTTTCTCTGTTTGTGCCTCGTGTTTTTTTTATTTATTTATTTTCTTCGCAGCGTGCATTAATGTAGGAATTTAGGTTCCTGTGCTTTAGTGCTTATCTAACTGTATGTGAGGACAAATCAAAATGCCGTTTTTCTGCAGGAGGCCGTATCACAGGTGTGTTTTAGATTTAATAGAAAAAGAAATCGGGGATCATTAGCAGCAGTAAACCAACGCCTACAGCCGGAGGCTCAGCAGGTCATTCAATTAGCTGGAGCTGGTTCACACAAACTGGACTAGGGTGTCTCTGTTCACTAGCAAACTGTCTAACTGCTCAAATACAGATGTTAACAGCCACTGGGTATTTGAGTGCAAGGCAGCACACTGCTGCAGATCAATGAAACCTCACTACTTGCATATAAATGTACATTATTGTCAATTCAGCTATAGCAAATGTTTAAGAAGGTATTAAAACCTACTGTATAATAACGTGGAAGATAAAATACTATATTGGCTTTCGATGTGGACTCGTGGTTTGTCTCCCTCACTGACCCTCCAGTCCGCAATCATCAGCTCATCTGTTTCACCTGCTGGCTCTCTCTCTCTCTCTCTCTCCCTCTAACTCGTCCGTGCAGTTTTCCCCTCCAGTAATCACTCCGACCTGTTGTACTCACCTGCTTTCCATCAGTCATCAGCCGCAGTGTAAAGCTAGCCTAGCCTCCCAGCACTCGCCAGTTGCCAGATTGTTTCGTGCCACCATGTTGAACTCTCCAGCCTGCTTATCTTCTGCCACATCTTTTTATTACAAATCCAGCCCGCCTTCAGACTTAGGCCGTTTACCTGCCTTATCGGAAACCTGTAGCTTTATTCCTGACCTGTCTCCTGCCTGGTCTGTTTGACCTACCATCTGCTCTGTCCTTACCTGACCAACAACTGACAACTGCTAGATGCTAGATAAGGTTTGAGGACTAATAGAAGGCTTTGATATCTGCCATGTAGACTTTAATTGAGAGGTGTGACAGATGGCTCAGTCACCGGCTGTCAGGCAGTCAAAACTGTTTATTGAATAAAAGTTGACATCACTTTAAAAAAAAAAAAAAAAATATCCAAAACAACTGTATGTGTTAACATTTAGCAAGGAGTTACAATTACTTGGTGGCATTCAACATAACATTTCCTAGTTAGCAGTGTGGTCAGTGTTTTCAGTGGAAGTTTGCGGTATCGTTTTGCTTCTTGTGCTTCCTCAGCTCCACACTCTGGTCCAAATATGCTCACCTCTGGCTCAGAAAAACCATCACAACAGCCAAAATGCAAATCACAAGGCCTCAAAATGGTAGTCCAAAAACCAGGGGGGATGTGATGGTGGATACATCCTCTTCTTTCAGTCTATTGTTTTGAGTCTCAACTCCTGCGCCCCCTTTGGCTCCGTCTTCTGGGTCTCCTCCTCTGGACAGTTTGTCTCCTTCCTTGCTACCTCCAGACCTCCACGGTTCACCACTACACGCTCACAGCCATTTTTTTTCAGATCCTAGAGACTTTCCCAGGATAAAGCCTGTTATGTCTCATTCTGCATCTTTGTGTGTTTGCTATTGAATCTTCATCAAAACTCCATACAGACCACCTGTGTTTAAGTGGCGACCCATGTATAACTGAGCCTATACAGGGTGTGTATGTTCTCTATGTGAGGAATGTGTAGCTGAGCATTCACTTTTATTAGATACCTCTTTCAGCACTGTTAAAGCTGAACATAGAACATACATGACAGGTGGTGGTGAACAGTCAGAGAGGGGTTTCGCAGAGACAAGCATCACGTGTATATACTTGCATCACAAAATCACACATTTACAGAGTGTTTGTTACAGGACTGTTTTGTGATTTGTATGAGAGGGCTTCTAGGTTTCTGTCTTATATGCTGATTATATTATAAGTCACAACATACACATGAGAAATGTGTTGCTGTGTGCACATAATATGCACATATTCAGAAAATTCTGTGTACACAAAAACAAGATCAGCCGCTTGGTGGCTTAATATGTTCTCTCTTGTTACGTGTTTGTTTTTTCAGTTAATTCTTCAACATCTTGTTAGAGGTCACACACATGCTAATGGTGAGAGCAGCTGACTAGTTGTTTTTCTGTAATAGACCATGTAAGTCGTTTTATTTCTCTAATAATGCACGAAGCAGCCCAGTGTGATGAGTGATCTATTAATTATCCAAGGCAGCTATAAGGTGGCACACAATGATGTTCACAAGTGATGAGCAGCCTATGATGACACCCACTCTAGTACAATTAATTAAGCATAGACACAACAACGGCATGTCCCTTTTCTGTAAAACTGTCTCCATGACAGTTAATAAAGATAACCCTCGGGTATTGACTAATGAGCAAGGTAATTATCTAGCCGTATAACATGTGATTAGTTGCAGAATACAGAGGTCAATGAGGGGACACACACAAACAAACACATGTGTGCCTTTCACCAGAGCTAAGGGACCTTTAGCTAAGGGAAGCAGGATGGCTCCAATCCTCTTTCCCGGTCCCCTAAGGTCCCATGTTATTTTAATGTTTCCCATCTGACATCAGCCATGCATGTCTGGCGCTGTTAGTTAACAGGGAAGAGAAGCTAGCATAGCCAGTCTGTCTCCAGTGTTACATTGCGTGATCATGTATGGTGTGTGTAGAGTGTGACAAATGAGAGAACACAGTGAACTATTTTGGTTATCTATTTAGGCTGCTTGTTTAGTCACAGAGAAGCCTTGAGGGCACCATGAAAATGAGTCACCATGCTGGGATGCGGATGTTGTATTAACTACGCTTGTTGGTCTAAATAATTATACTTATTGTATGAAAATGTATAGCAACAGTGATGCACAATAACATTAATTAGGCAATTTGAATGTAAGGTACTTGAGTTCATTTTTTCTGCAGTGCTATTTTTGTGTTGATGCAGATCAGTACTTGTTGCCAAAAGGTTTTTAGATATACACATCATCGCAACGGTGGAGACTGTGCTTAAAGTGGAATCTCAGTATATCCTCTCGTGTCCCAAATATTCATGGTTGAGGAGATTAGAGTATATACAGGATTTTGGCAACATGACTCGTCATAAATGTATTGTAGTGCAGAACAGTCGTGCAGTTTGTCAGTTGCATAAAGTCACAGTTTAGTGCCTCTACTTTTAAATCCTTGGATTAATACTGGTAATGGGTTATGGTTCATTGCTAAGCTAAGAGGGCACTACACATCATTATATCAGCTTCACAAATAATGCATAGATGTTCAAAAGCTCAGTAAATAACCTCCCCATAGGGGTGCTGCATTCAAAGCGCCAGCTGAAACTTCAATGAGATCAAAGATCACATATCTGCTTTATAGCCCAATTATGGCAGAGATAAAAACTCTCCAAACAAAACTTTCCTCGAGCCCTGAAAACATTTATATGGCTCAGTAATAAATCAGTCTCCAGCAGAAGAAAATCTCTTAAAATTAAAGAAAATAAAATTTGAAATATGTTCAAAATTAGCCACACTATTCTGAAAACTTGTGTGTTAGGTGTGTGAACATGGAGTACCCCCAGTACTTTGATTACTTTGATTCAGACCTTTTCTTTAATCTGTGTCTTGGACACCCAGTGATTAATATGGCTGTAGTCCAAAATAAACCAGGCAGTAAGTTACTTCTAATTCACTGAAAGGAAATGATTGTCCAAATAACATTAAAGGTAAGAGCTACCCCACCACTGCCATGTTTTATTGACCTTAAAGTGTACCCACGCAATCCATGCCTGTTTGAGTTGGCAGCGACTTTATAACCCAAATGTGCTGTAACAAATTAAACAGTGTTTGTGTCGTGTCATTCTACTGCACTAAATGTTTACATGACCCTGCCTAGAAAATAACTAATGTATACAGCACTATTAAATGCAGAGCAGTGATTTATTGATGAGTGGGGAAGATGTATTTTGGGGCGCAGCGTTCACTTCGCTCAAAGCCACAAACATTTCAACTTGAGGTAAAGGGTGTTATTCTTCAAAGTGGCACTCGGGTGTCTTATACCATTAGACGAAATCACACCTTGCACTTTCCCCAGACATCTTCAGTGGCTGAAAGATAAATCAGATGCGCTGTGTGGCTTTACAGCTTGTTGTGGTAAACTAGATACTGTCTCAGGCGTGTCTGAAGTGTTGTACTTCCTGTCGAGGATTAATTCTCAGTGTTGACGCTAAGCCACTGTAAAACAACATACATCATCATTGTCACTCAGCCTTCAGCTTTTCTTCTATCAACTAATACTGCTGCTTGCTGACATCTAATGGCGAACCCTAATGAGCTGTGTCTCTTTACACAGCTGAGCATCACCACAGCACCTCTGTGCGGAGTTTGGCATTCAACCAGCACAGGACCCCTTGAGCTGTTTGGCCTTGAGTGCCTTCCTTGAATTCTCAATCCTCTTAAGAGGGGATATTTCCACAGTGGGCGGCATTTGCCTCTTAGCAGCATCTCTACATTATGCAAGATTGTACACAGCTTAATAAACTTTTCTATCTACTCTGTTAAAATAGTACGGTGATTGCAGTTTTTCATATACACGGTTTGTATATTCTGTACAGATATGGACGACGCTACTGGAAACATTGCCATTTAGGATAGTATTCCCTGATTAAAGTATTAAACAGCTTGTCTAGGCCTGCTCAAGACAGTACAGTATGCTTGCTAGTTTACATTCCAGTAATCCCATTCAAGTGTACATTAAAATACATAACTACTAACTAACTTCAAGAACAAAAAGTCTGACATAGCAACAGTAACGTAACAGTAGCAGGGGTGTGGGACTGGAGCTGTCAATCTCTAATCTGTTCAGACTTTTTATTCTCCACGAGAAACAACATGGAGACAAAGTACCAATCAGCACATTCACAAGTGGATTAAATAAACCATACAATATGTATACCTGACCAAAAACTGATCTTTTCTCTATATGCATCATAAACCTTCAGATTCTCCAAAATGGTGCAGCGTTGTGAGTTTGGGCCTGATGAGATCAACTTATTGAATTTAAGTAAAGGTGGTGTTTAACACATGGTTTGACGCATTCTCACCGGTTTCAGCTTTCGAGATCAGGTTTATTTTCACGGACTATTTACTCCCAAGCTACACAAGAGGATACGTTAATTTTCCTTTCTGTTTTTGTGTATGCAGAGGTGAGCAACAAAACAAAAATAATTTTAAGTTGCTCTTTGTTTTTTTTGTTTTGTTTTTTAAAAAAAAGGTGACATTGAACATTTCATGATAAATGTAAAGCGAGATGGAGATCACAAATGAAATGTGCAGAGAAAGGTGACATTGAACATCTCATGACAAAGGGAAAGAAAGATGGAGATCATGAATGAAATGTGCAAGGCCACCTGCTAAAAAGTTTGCCGGTCAATTATATTATTAATGGCCCCGCGCGACCTGCAGATCTCACCGATATGAGCTCTGCTGGCATGTTAACATTAATCGACCGCCCATTAGTCTAATGACAGGTCACATGAGTGCTGTGCAGCTGGCATCGGCCTGCTGTTTGTGATACTGGGAGGTTGCTGAGGCAGCCTGTTTGTCTTGGGTGCAGCTGTTCAAGGAGTGCTGTGACCGAAGAATAATGGGCTCTTTTAGCAGCTACAGATCTGAACAGCAAAAACAACAGGACTTTATTGTGTATCTTTCAGATATAATTTAGATTCACAGTTTTATGGGGGGGCTTTTGGGTTAATTTTGGATTCAGATGGTGATAAAATATTTGAATGTAAATCCTAGAAAGTGACTTTTACTTGTACTAACGCTACAGTGTAATGGTAGAGGCTGCGTGGTGTAAGACCCAGTCATCAGAGTGAAAATAAGCAGTAGCAGCAGTGGCTGGTAGGCAAAAGGAAAACAGGGAGCAAAATAGGCTTATGTACAACGTCTTAATGTCTTTAAACAGTTCATGTATAACTGTATCATGTCACTACATTTACTGCTTTGCACCAAGCAGCAAGGGACTCGGCTCCAAAATGAAGCCAATGTGGAAGTTAAATTGCTCCAAAAAGCCCCGGCTCTGATAGACTTACATTGAACTTCTCTCTAAATATACTAAGTCAGTGATTTTTTTCCAGGACTCCCTCCAGTCTCAGCCGTTCGATTCCATGATGGTCCATCTTTAAATTTTTCCTCCGTTAATCAGATCTCAGGGCTAATAGAAAGCCTTGATGTCTGCTGTGTCGGGCTTTGATTGACAGGTCGGAATGACGGCTCGTTCGCCTACCGAGTCTGACCTTCGGAGTTTCGGTTCATTTAATAAAACACGTTTTTTTTTCCTGACAGACAGCTCCACTGTAGTTGTAGTTAATAGGTTCCACTAAAAAGACTGTAAAACGATTTTGCTAAGCAATGTTTGATGAAGTTTACCGTTTTACCGAGTCAGTAAGCTAGTGCTTAGCATTAGCTCACCTTTGACCCCTTGGGCTCCCGTAGTTCCGCCCCTTTTGTCCAAATATATGCTCACGTCCAGCTCCAAAAAGCGAACAGTGATGGCCAAATCGCAAACTACTGGCTTCAAAACGGCCGTTCAGAAACCAATGGGTGATGTCACGGTTCCTCTGTCCACTAATATATACAACCTATGCTTTGTATATAGAAGTATACAGTGTTTATTATGACATCCTCAAATGCCACAGAATATATAGCTTTCCCCTATGTGTTTTCCTCCTCTCATGCCCATTCTGCTTGTCTTCATCTCTGTTTTTACCAGCCCTACATCCCTCTCTCTGTGCTTGGATTGGATTAAATACAAGCTATTCATCTTGCAGTAACAGAACTAAAAAAAAAAAGAATTATATTTAGTAAAGTGATATTTTATTTTAGTGGACTGACGTATCATTTAATGAAACTTTCTAATATTTCTTGTTGTTCTTGCATTTTTCATTCATTCAACCTTCATTTAATTTCAGAGTGTATTGAGGTAGAGGCCTCATTTGCAATATAGCCAAGCAATATTTGTACAGCGCTGATAAAAACAATAAAAAGGTAATTCAGTATAAAACAAAAACCGTAGAATAATTGCAGGAAACACAACAAGAAACTTGTGTAAACAACAGCAATAAACGTCATAGAAGGCACTTCAGTAAATCTATTAAGAATAATGAATTCAATTAATTATGAATTCAAATAATAGCAAATGAATCTTCTCAAACAAGAACAGCTAGAAGTTAAATATGGTGGAAATTAAACATTTAAATTGCCCTGGGGATAAGAAATGAAAAGCTTAAGCTTTTTTTGCATGGCACCTGCAACATAATACAGTCATTTGAGCACATTAGTAAGTGCTTTATAAATAAATCAAATACAGTGTGTATCACACCTTACAGAGAGGGAGGATCCACAAACCTTAGCATACAGCTCACTTGATGAGTTTTATAATTACAGTTTTCCAATTTACAGTTGGGTTTGACTGTAAATGGAATGTTTTTTCTATGCATATTAAACAGCCTGAATCCTTATCAGATTAGGTAACAATACTTAAGTGGGTGAACATCACAAAATTCAGAAAGGCTTGGGTGTGTTCCTGAGTGTGTTATACCATGTCTCCCATGAAGATCTGAGACTTACATAGATGAGGTTGACATCGCACCATAGTCCTGTAAACACACATTTCTCAAGTGTTTGTTACATCCCGTACTCCCTTTAGTAACAACAAATTCTCTGTATCAGATAATCGACAGACAGATCCCAGATCTCCCATCTCACACACATGCTTTGTACAGAAAAGGGAGGACAGATCCGACGTGCACTGCTGTTGCTGAGCTCCCCTCGGCTGCATATCATGTCCCATTATATCTCTGTCTGTGATGTTGCTCTTAGACCCCAGTCAAATCTAGACTACAGTTCCCAGTAGCCCTGTGTTCCACCACAGGGCCTAATTGAGCTAGGCAGAGCTTATTCAGAATTTATGCCACTCGGGTTCTCCTGTAGCTCAGTGGAAAAATAATAGCTCTCTTTTGAACTTATTCCCATGGAAGTAACCGTTTCAGTGTAACAATGGCCACTTTTGATCTCGAGGTTTTTAAAGTCTTTATGTTGGCCCTGGTGTTGGCTTAGTCCCACTTGACTAATGAGAGATGAGGGAGAGACTGCTGTGCACTAGAAGTCTGCAGTTACACACTGTGTGGCCTACGAGAGCCAGTTAGTTAATTAATTGGTCTTTAAATCACAGCAGCTGGTTTTGGTTTGACAACTTGGTTTGGTCAAATTAATAAATAGAGGCATTCTTTCAAGGGTAGCTCTGTGTATGCAGTGGCAAATTTCCAGTAACCTCAACTCTATGCTCTACATTCTGCATTTCTATCTTTGGGTAAAACCTGCTTGGGAATCGGCTTTGGTATGTTTGTGATGTGTTTCCACTTTTGCTTCCTCCTGTGAATGTACTACTATCTACTCTAGATCTCCAGAACATTTGGTTAAATATAGACTTTAATAGTCACATATAACATGTGAAAACGGGGGCAAAAGTATGCTGTTGCCCTATTGATTTCATAGAACTTTTAATAATTATATGTTTTGTGCTGCCCATTTGCTGCTGATTTTCACTTAATAGCACCCACTCAGGTTGCCACTCAAGTGGTTTAAGTGCAAAATTGTGTTGCTGCTTCATTTTGCTCCAGTGTATAAATATAATGCATTGTTATAACCAAAATGTAAAACACGTTTCACCGTTTTATAAATCAAACATCTAGCACAAAGTAGGGACAATTTAATAATATCAAGCAGAGATGAAGTTGTTGAGTCAGATTCAAGACTCCAAAACTACATCACTGTCAAAGTTACGGGAGAGGTCATTTTCCTCCGGAGTGTGAAGGCCAAAAAATAAAGAGAATAAACGTGTATGAATGACTTATTAGTTGCACCTGTTACTCCTGACATTTGTGTTTCTGGAATGTTGTGACAGGCAGCATTCCTTTCTATTGTGAAAGTGTGTGTGTTTGTAGGGCTGCATGTGTCCACATACAGTATCCTGTAAATCAAACATGCACAAATCATAGTGTCAAGCCAACTGTGCAGCTCCTCTGTTGTTGTTTTTTTTTTTTTTTTTTTTCTTCTCATACCTCTTTTGTCTTTCCAGTTTCCCCCTCGCTACGTCCTTACTCAGCTCTTCTCTTTTGTCTCTTCCTTCTCTTTGATTCAGATGAGCCTGTGGGTAAGAGCACACAGGGGTCAGTGTGCCAAATTGATGCTGTGCTCAATAGTTATTTTCTCTGATGGAGCAGAGTGTGAGTGTGTGTGTCAGTGCTCTTCAGCCGCCATAACAGCCTGCAGTGGGATAGTAAACTCAAGTGCACCAAACCCCTCTGACCTTATGCAGTTCACATGTGTGGGTGTATTCTTTGCGTGTGTGTGTGTGCTTGTGCGCGCTTGTGTCTGCGCCTCGGAGTATTTATATATTTATGCTCAGAGCACATAAAGGTATGTTTGTGTATTCTTCGTGGAGGTTGTGCTATTTTGAACAGAGATTCTGTGAACTGTGAAAGAGTTTCACTGCCATCTGTGTTCCATAACCGCTTTTTTTGTATCTGGAAGAACAGGACTGTCTCGCTATAGTTCATCATGTGCAGGGCATTTGCAGTGTTGTGTTTCCCCTCGAGGGCAGTGACTGCCTACTAACTCATACAATGTTCCATTTGTCCTTCTCCTCCACCAAGTTAATTAAAGTAAAAAAAAAATAAAGTACAAGTAAAAATGTCCCTCTTTTCCATTTTTATCCCACAATCATATTTTCCTGAAAGTAATTTTTTTACATTTTACTTATTTTCTCCTGCTTTGTAAAAAGGACTTTTTCATGCTTTTGTCCCTAATAATGTGTAGGCATTAGCCTTAACATTAAGCTTCTGTTATATTTACAAGTACATTCTTTATCCTTTTTACATTTTGATTGCATTCAAATACGGTAAATGCGCAATCAGTCCCCACAAATATTCAATTCATGGCACAGATCGAACAAATGGAGCAAATGCATCCCCCATCAGTCAATCAGAGGGAGCAACATTTTGGTTTTGCTGCCATCATCGCACAGTCCTGCAATCAGGAGATTATATTTAATCAGCCTATATCAGTGACCATTGTTAAACGACCGACAAAAACAAGTCATAAAAAAATCACATTTTCTGAACCTGCCACAATGTGAGTGTGCTGGGTTTTGTTTACTTT
>JAPQRN010000012.1:12129930-12144812 GCA_037367275.1 Coranthus polyacanthus
TCAAGGTGAAAAAATGTATGATCAAAATCCAAAGACACATAATAAGGCATATTATTGCCTCCAGGGATACGTTATAGTAGCAGCCCTGTTGTTTGTCTGCTTCTTCCTTAAGGACAGAGGCATGCACAAAACAATATAGAAACAGGAGCTTTATGGAACACAATGGCAGTAAATCTCATCACATACATTTCAATTTTACATGTATAACGTAAATACAAAGTACATAAAGTAAATACACACCCCGTATACTGTACTAACCACAACTCCTACATTCAGCTTCATTTTATCAATTATTTACTGTATAAGTCTGCTCTTGTACAGTCATTACCCAGACCCTCTAAGGCAGAAACACAGAGCGGAGGTGTCTATGATGGGCTGCTGACAGTTGGCTCTTCCTCTCCACATTTTTAAGTTCGCAGTGAAGCAGGATTCTTCGACTTGATGCATGTCATCTAGAAGACATAAGGTTGCACGCAACATTTGGAAAATAATAATGGGTGTCACAGTTAATTGTGCTGTCAAGAGCAGTGCTTTATCCTTAAAGCCCATGGAAACCTAAATACATAATAACCTTCTAATTCTGTGATTCAGGGTGTTATGTATGTAATAGTAAAAAAAACTAAAAACTAAAACAAAGATTGATAGTGTTAGTTGCTAACCAGAAATAAAGTTAAGCTATACATTATATGATTAGACTATATTTAGGGTTATCTGTCTTTTACTAACACATGTAGCCCCAGTGATGAGAGAGTTGAGTCTTGGTCTGAACAACTGAATGAGCTGTTTTTGAACCAAGTTTCGTCATAGTGATGTTTATTTTCACTCAGGTGATGCCTAATGAGCCAGTCAAGATTCATTTGAACTATTTTAAGGCTTTAAGTTTTGTGTATAAAGACTCGACAGACTCGAATAAAGTATTAGGCAGGATGCAGTTACTAGAAGAACCACAACCAGCGTGATAATGGATAAGGAATCACCAGCGCATTAATGCAGATAGACTGGCTGAAGCCCATCTGTACACACATCATAAGGGCGTACACCCTGTTCCCTTCACTCTTTTGCCCTCCCTCCATTAGTCTTACCTCTGCCACAATGAGAAAGAATCGCTCCGTTTAAAGATATGTAACATTCTACCTCATGCCTATTTTTCCTCCTTTTTCTGTTTCCATTTTAGTCTCTAACACACACTCATACACATTTAAGTGCATAACATGGAACCTGGACATGTTATGTATATATTGCCACATGGACATAATTTACCTTCAGTTCTATAGGCAAACACACAGCGGCCAACTCTGGATGAACTCACACTCAATACACAAAAACGTTCCTCTCCCGCATGTAGAGTATGGCATCTGTTGCCCTAGGACTAAATCTGTGTATAGATGTCCGTACATGTGTGGAACATCCATGAAAAGAAAACAAGGGAAAGGCATGGAAAAGATGAAATGATTAACTTTTTTATTTTTATACCTTAGGGATGTTTGTAATGAAAACTCCTGTCTCCTCGCTTTGTGCCTTGGCTCTCACTTCGTTCTTCCACTACTACTTTCTTTTTTCCCCACTTTATTATTTTGTTCTGTTTCTTATCACTGTACTGCTTGTGGACCAAAAGCTGTAAACTGCCTGTCTTCTCAATCTGTCATGACGGTGTTCAGAAGTGAATCTATGAACTGTGAGAATCCACATTTGGACATACATGTGTACAGCATGTGTTTTGTGCCTCATCAGCTGGATGTGTGTGAGTACATTGTAAAATGTATTTGTTATACTCCTGACCATTCTTACAATACACATGTGTGCATCTGTACTGTGTGTATGTTTCTGTTATACATGACAAGGGCTTGGCACTAATCAGATCCAGGACCACACAGGCGCTCTGGGAGCTGATGGAAATCGGGGCCCCTGGCCCCCAGTACCCCAACCAAAGTCTGTGCCAAGAAAATCACCTTCCACCTTGTTGGCTCCACCTTTTGGGCCCCACCACCTTCTCCTCTTTCACAGTTTTGTCTGTATTCAGTAAGGGAAAAAAATAAGATTATGGTATATGAGGGTGCAGTTATGGCTCTGGGGCACCCAGGGGCCTCACCAGGCCTTGTACGTTTCATTACACTCATGGGTGGGAGGGATTGGTGGGGGACATGTATGAAATGACCATGTTGGTCTCTGTGTGTGTGTGTGTGTGTGTGTGTGTGTGTGTGTGTGCGTGCGCCTGTCTGTGGTCTCTTTACTGTACGTGTTTTATTGCTCATTACAGAGGTGTCTGAGATGTGGAGATGAATAGAAAGGCTTGAGGGGGTGGAAAAGGGAGACGTGTGTGTGTGTGTGTGTGTGTGTGTGTGTGTGTGTGTGTGTGGTTTTTCTTTTGCATACATACATACATTCAGGTATGATATGGTTTAGGGCTGAACAACATGCAAAAAAAATAATATTGTGAATTTATTTACCAATATTATGAATGCAATATCAGTCAATAGTCAATTTTAGTTGGAATGACATTTTGATTTCATTTCATTTTCACTGTAAAAAATCTAAAACTGATTATATGATTTTTATTGGGGTGTGTACCGAACAGCATTTTCCCTTACGACTGGAGAATGTGATTTGTCGGCCAGCTCATCTCTGTTGCACCACAGTGCTTCATTTATAATGGAATGGAATTTTGACACATTTTGCCTTTATCCAAAAATTGCAGCTCCTGCAATTTCCTTCTTGCACTTGGCCATACTGTGATTTCGATAATATTTCAATTAATTGTTCAGCCCTGGCGTAGTGGTAGTACTGTTAATAAAGGAAAGAATTGGGGTTTGTTTATGTTTTATTATCAGAGTTCTAAATTAATAACTGTTAAAGTTTCAGTGCTGTGCTTTCAGGCCTGATGTTTTCAGGCATCTGCTGCACTGAGCGAACAGAGAATTTAGGCGCGTTTCTAATGTGGTGCAATATGAAGTTCACTTCAGCTAATTAGCCTTTAACAAAATCACTGTCTGAGTCCGATTTGGACATTTAACGTGGAAGAAAGTGTTTGTCTGTGGTGGAAAGTGCTGCTGAATGAAGGGAGGGAACAATTACTTTCCCTATAGCTAGGTTAACTAATATGCTGCCATTGTCCTCTAGTTATTCCCAGGTTTTAAGGCTGGGGCTACAGTTTTGCCAGTCTCATGTTATACAGGGTGGCACAAGGATAGTTAACTCTATGTACGCTGTGTGAGGTAGGCACCTGCTGCAGTTATATACCTTAGGTCACTCAGTTTCTATAAGAGCCTGCCTGCTGCAGACATTTGATGTCGTTGCCTCATTGACTCATACTGAGAGCTATTGTAACAGGAATTAATCTCTGGTCTTAGGCTAGACAAACACACAGAGGGTAGATAGCACAGTGTTTGTTGTATACTGTACAAGTGAAGTCCAATTGCATGAAATGGAAACGTCAGCTTACATTTTCTGGAATAACTTAAGTTATTCTTGACGGTCTTGTTTGAACTTGCATTTGTGCATAATTGTATAACTCTACTTAGTTACTAGTTTGTGCTTACAGGCATAACAATCAGATTGCTGATCAGCCTGATAGCCTGCCTGCTGTCTTCAGCCACTCTGGACCAAAGTAAAAGCAAACCCTCTCTATAACGTAATACAGTCTTGCATATTCAATCTTCAATAAGCAGCTTATATACTGCCGACACATACACAGACCTGCTTCAGTAAAGAAACCAACTGTGGGGAGCACATGGAGCAAATGCATCCCCCTCCCTGGAGCTCAGGCTGAGTAGGCCTTCAACATAAACCCCATCTGAATATCTTTGAGTTGTGGACTAAACAGGACATCATCTTAGACTTTGATTGACATCCTAAGCTTCGCTGTTTGGCTTGATAGATTTACGCATGTTTATACGCCTGATGTGCATCTGGTTTGTTTTGTTTGAGCTTTGGCTGGTGCTTGGATCTTAGCCTAGCTTAGCTTAAATTCAAAGAAATTGAGCACACAATTCATACCGAATCACACACAGTGCACAGTCAGTGCCAGGCTTGTACAGTGCAGAACAGTTCATGCTCGTTCTCACACTTTATATATTGCATGAGTTGCAAACACCCTTAAGAATATTATAATAGTGACTGATTGGTTTTTACCGCTGGCACACTGTCACCAAAACAACCCCCATGTCCAGCACCTATTTAACTGTTATGTCCTTTTTTTAGATGTATGCCACTTTGTTGGCATTGTCAGGGCAGTGTGTTGTATACGTGCATGTTGTATACATTAGCATATCCATTACGGCATGAACACACAAACGCACTGAAAATGCAATTCCCTTGCCTGCTGCCCATCTAATTATGTCACCTTCACATGCTGGCACTCTTTTCCTTCTTCCCCACCATGAAACTGGGCTGACTGCAACCAGCAAATAAATATCCCTGCTAGGATTTTATCAAACAGTCTGAACCTGCAACATTCAGCACAGATGTATTCACACACCACAGCGTAACTGCGTGTGTGCGTGTGCATACTTGGCAAGCTAAGAAACTCAAAGTCAGGTTATTTTTCCCTTTAGGTTCTGTATATTTTGAGAGCAGGGCGGTGTCCTGTTTTCTATAAACAGCTATTTAGTATTATTAATTATTCTGACGTCATTGTAACTACAAATAGAAAGACTTTGGTTTCATACTAAAAGTGATACCCTTAAGCTGGAGGAAAATAACTGTAACTCTGGAACTGTCAGTACAATGAGCAAAAAATGATAAAATGAAGATATTAAAAAGTCATCTTTCTGTTTTCTTGTTATAATTAGACACTTCCATTAGCTGCAAAGCAATTAGCAAGTGTAGAGAAGTGATGGAAGTGCACATGTCCGGGAAAACAATCGGGGAAAGCACACATACATACAGCGGCTAACAGTTTCACACAGAGTGTGTTTTTCTTAAGGTGGGCTGCCGAGGAAATGCCTGGCAGGGGAAAGAGCTTAGTGTGTGTCTGAGTGAGTATCGTTTAGCAGGGTGCAGGGTTAGCTCGGGCCAAATGCATATCAGGTTATCATGTTACGAGAGCCAAACATGAGGCAGTGATCTGTTGCCAGTTTAGTTTCTTCAAAAGCCCTTAATGTCGGACATTTTAAAGCATCAGAGGGTCCGAAGCTCAAGCGGTTCCACCTTAAAAACTGGCAAAACGGCGAGTGAAGGAAAAGAGAACAAGTGAAAAAAAGAGAAGTGAGCTGGATTTGTTTTCCAAACGCAGTCACATTCTTGGCAGCACCTTAACTTGTCCTTGCCAAAGAAGGGTGGGATGAAGAGGGATGAGAGAGGTAGAGAGAGAGAGAGAGAGAGAGAGAGAGAGAAAGTGGTTGTAGGACAGGAAAAGCAGATCGTTTTTTCTGCTTCTTTTGTCTGCCTAGTACAAAAGTTCATGTATTCACTTATATATATCTATAGATGTACTTTAATCTTTGGCCTTGGTTCATGCTTTTTTGGTTTTGACATACATAAAGTATTCATTATGTTGTTTGTCCCCTGCTGAGATAATGCACCTTTGCATGTTTACACAGTTATTTCCATGGCGTATCATTTATGCTTCTTTCAACGCGGTTTCGAAGTTTTGTCTGCGCACACAAGTCTTCAAAAAACAGCCCACTATATTTGAACTTTTTACTAGCACCATTAATGCCAATAATGAAGTATTTATCTGTGCAAAAATCCATTAATAACAGTTCCATTTATTATTTTGGTAATACTTTATTGAATTTTGTTTCAAAAGATTTAAAGGGATTTCAATTTCAGCCATATTTTGAATAATAATAAAAAAAAAAAATTCTCATAATTCATGCATAAAAGAGTGAAAAAGTCTATGACGTTCAACCGGTCGAATAGGTAGAGTATATGTGACAATTCATCTACAGATAAAGCGAAACAGCTGTTCAATTCAACAATTGTTGAATCCCAACTAATAAAATGTTGGAGTGTTACAGATACTGTGTCATCTCTGGGCTATTCTAATGAAGTGCTACCTTTATTTTCTACTAAGGCGTTTGGCATTGGTTTCGATTATTATCTATCATCTTTCTATTGCCAAATATTAGATTGAACTATATTGTCACTGCATGAGAACAAGAACCCAACAATGAAATGCAGTTTGACGTCCAATGTGAAGTGCAAATATTAAAAAAGATGCAAAAATAGTGCAAATACTTAAAAGTAACAGCACTATATTAAAAAGTTCTATAATTAAATGCAGATGTATATAAATAGACATCAGCCGACTATATGACGAGAGAAATAATGTATTTATGGAACCTCCAAAGATGATGAAAATAACCCACAAACAGAAAACATAATATGCACAAAGCAGCTGTTGTTGTTTCATTAGCCTGCCATGATGCTGCTCGTTCCGTTCACATGCTGTAATTGGACAATAAAATTGTAGGAATAGGTGACTTTGTAATGCTGAAAGACAAAGAAGGTAGACTGGCAGCATCGTTAGTAAGTTAGCCGTATTCTGGAAGTGCCCAGATGGCTTGTGTAAATGTATGCCTTCGACCGGTGTCCGGTCTCAGTGCCGGACACCAACCAGCTTTGCCTTTGGTCTTCTTTTTCTACAACTGCAAGGAGTGACATCAGTTGACTCGCCATTAAGCAAGGTCGCTGACCTGAAGTCTCAAAGTGTCCATGCTCAGAGGCCAGTGTTGAACTCTGTTTGTCCTGAGAATGTGTGCTGTGGAATTCAGACAGTCTTTTCTGGGTAAACAATAGTTCCAGTCTGCCTGTTTATATGTTGACCAGCCCTCCACTTCCCTATATATCCAAGTGGCTCTACTCTATACTTGCTCACTTGAGTAGTTTTTTTTTTTGTTTGTTTTTGTTTTACAAGCCTTACCATCATTATAATTAGAAGTTGTAAAAGTGACACAGACAACAAGTGAGTTGATTAGAGCAGGAAATAGAGGAAATAAGGCCACAGTGGAGTTGGAGAGGTGATGATGTATTGGCATTTGGTAGAGTAGGGGGGGGGGGCAACAAATGGAGACCGGAGAGAAATGTAATGAAAAGCAGAGAGAGAGCAAAGATAAAGAATGGAAAAGCAACAGCCATATCTGAAGAGTGAAGTATGTCGCTTATGTTAGCAGGCCACACCCAGTACTGTATGTTCCCCGACTGGAATATGAGTACCTAGTATGTACGCACAGTATAAACGAGGTGAACGTACTATTACAGCACAGTTAGGGTTGGACTCGGTGTTCCAGTTTGAGCTGTATGGGCTAATACATATACATACACACATTGAGATGAGGGCTCTTGGAAAGTGTGTTGTAGCAACAAACACAGTAGCTCAAATGGTCACTGTCAAAGTAAAAGAAACCAAAAAATAAACCCATTTTCTTCAACAGATCCTTTCTTTACAGTGAAAGGTGGCTGATGAGTCTAGTGCCATAGCTCCCTCCAGAATAAATGAACGAATGAACATAGTATCTCAGCGATGACACTTTGATCTTTTGAGACGAGCGTAAAGCAGCAAATTACAAGTTGAGCAAAGAGTCCAGTTTGGTAAATTGAGTTCCATATTATTAACGTCATCATCATCCTTAGTGTTTTATATACATAAATGCTGTTTCTTTACTTATATGTTCCTTTTGTTTTGTTCAGCTTTTTTGTTCCAAATGTTTGTTTTTGTAGTTTTTGGAAGGTTGTGTGGTGAGGGCTACATCAATAAACTGAAAGTGTACTTGTTGGGAGGTGTGATTGTAAAAGGGAAGTACAAACTGAACTGTGAAAACAGTGATTTTTGTCAGTGTACTTTCTAGAGCAGCACAACAAATCCAATCCAAGACTTTTTTCACCAAATTGTGCAGCCCTAGTACTTTCTGTGTTATAAATAAAGCTACAAGTTGTACCCAACTTGTTCATACACAAGGTTATATTCGACATTAACACTTACAGATGGCTTTGGCCGTGTATACTCAAAGGGACAAGGTCATATTAAAATATTCAGTCACTTTGCTTTCACCTATTAGCACCTATAAATAATCCCTTGAGAGTAATTAGCCCAGTGACAGAAAGAGCAAAGTGGTAGCATGAAGCATGATCTCTTTGCCTTTGAGCCTTTGCAGTTCTGCGATCCTAACCCCTCCTCCCTCTTCTACTTCAATTTCCTGCACGCACCACATCAACAACTTGGCCTTGCCCAGGTCCATTACTTAAGCACTAATTGCCACGGCCACCCTTGGGAGTTGGGAGCCGTGACCCTACATCTGCTGTCATGGTGTGAATTTCAACAAGGCTTTTTCCTCGATGCTGTACATACTTAGTTTTTGTAATGCACAGCAGGCAATTTTGTTTCAGCGTCATAAGAAAATTATACATTGAAGCTGACATGTGAACTGCAGCAAGCCAACACTCACCAGCAGCTGAGAGCAGCATGTAGTAGCTAAAATGGGTACCTTGTGGATAAGGTTGCCAGTCAGGGATTCGAAGTGTCATAAATCACATCGCAGACTGTCGCACCAGCTATTTTTCCTGGTTTTTCTGGTTCATTAAGATGAAGCACTGAAACAATGGCCAAAAAGTTTCTGAGTTAAAGCGTCTAATTTTGGGTTTTTGGTCTGAACGTGGCATTTAGTTTCACACATAGTGTTGTATCACTCCCATAATTTAGTATCATTTCAGTATTTTAAAAACAGAAACCAAAACTGTGGATAAATAATAACACCTACATTTGCGTTTTATCCTGTTTTATATTTTGTCGTCTCTGTGGTCAGTGGTATCTTTTAGAAAATGAGAGGTCCGTGTCCGTCACACACGTTAAGTTGAGGAACTTCAAACTGATGGCAAATCCCTATCAAAACACATCCTTGAACATAACGATTTCTTCCCTGTGTGTTGAAGAATTCATCAACCTTTTATTTTATTTCCCTTCTCCGAAGAACACAGGGACATCGATGTACATGACCTGGGACAACAAAAAAAAAGGGAGAGAATTACTGGGTCATGTTTAATTAATTCTGAGCTTCTTCAGGCATCAACAGGCACTCACTAGTTATTCTTTTGATGAATTTTAAAGTCTACACTACAGAGCATGCAATTAAAGGTGAACTCTGCTTGAGGGACAATGCCATTTTTTTCAGTACCAATTAGAATTTTTGGGGTGTACTGTGTCAAGGTTATATAGCTGAGCCGTGTGATTTTTGTGTGAATCTGAATGTGTGAATTTTTTATTCTATGCAGGTGTTCTAGCTGCTTAAAGTACGTGAACTTACATATTTGAATGTATTTCTAAAGAAAATGTCACACTTCGAATGCCAAACAGTAATGCACTTTATCATCTTCTCACAGTGAATAATTAAAACTTCCAAACACTCTTATTGCAGTTCCTACAGATGCCATTTTGTACATAAATCAGTGCACTACTACCGTGGTGTGGAATGTTACTGTTATAACCCCAGTCCACGCACGATCCCACGATTTTGTCACACTGCATTTAAATACATAAAGAAACTCCCAACGCTCGGCCATATAATTGTTTTGGCAGATACTAAGCAGACGGGTTGAACTTGCAGAAAGGATTGCAGTGCGGAGTGGTTTGAGATGGTTCTATTAATGCTTGGACTCCACAAATGTATCTATATATGTACATGTGTGCTTAGAGACAGCTGAGTGGCTTAAATCTGCCTTTTAAACGCGCCCTCTTCCCTTCCTGTTATTCGTCTTTTGGCTCTGATTAGTGGGTTTACTTTGTCCTCATGCCAGCACTGACCTAAATCAAGCTCTTTCTTCATCTCTCAACAACTTTACCATGTTCCCCTCCCAAAGAGCTATACATTATCGAACTGTTACTGTTTCTCACTCTGTTTATCTCTTTTCTTATCTTTCTTTTCTTAGCCCAAATATACTGTGGGCTCTGTGTCTCATCTGAGGATCCCTTGACAAACTCTATTTTCATATCCTGACCTATAAGGGTTATATGTGATCTTAATGATAGCAAAACCTCCTTGGTGAAAGCCAGGCTGATTAAAGGCCTACAGAGAAAGAGAAGATTTACAACCTTTTTCCAATTACACGACGTTAAAACAACAGTCAAACCACAAAGGTGTAAGTGAAATATATCCCACAGAAGATGTGTATCCGTAGTGTTTAAGGATCGGTGTTTCGGTCATTTATTTGGTGATACTTAGAATTGATTACACGTGCTTATCAAACAATAGGCTCTTTTTCTGGTTTGTTTTCTCTGTTCTAGTGTGATGGACGACTCGTTGTTTGTGCTACAAAAAAAACAAAAAAACAATAGCACTGAGGCGAGTGCCACTTGTAGCAGTTGATGCGATAGAGAGGCCTTTGATAAATGCCACTCCATTAGTGGTAGGGCTTTGGGCTTTATGTCATTACTGTCCCATTCACCATCACACCACAGCTGGCCGGCTCGTATTAAAGTGGCATCTGACTTTTTTTTTTTTCCTTTCATGACAATGAACTAGTGTCCCAGTAGTTTACTGGCAACTGGCAACGTGAAATAAAAATGATTAATGTTGATTCTAACAAAAAAAAAAAAGAAGTGTTTAACATTGGTTGATTCAGCCCCACATTAGGCCAGGGAGCATCTTGTGATAGGAGGCTCTACCGCTGGCAGAGGTAGGCACATTTCTTATCACAACCTCATTTATGGGCCATAAAGAAATACGCAGTGCCATTTATAAGGCTATTAAAAGCTTTTTAACATAGTGAAGGTTGAAGCGCTCCATAAACATCACACCAGAGGGAAAGTCAGCACATTTTGCCCTCGCTATAACATAGACTGTATAAGGGGGACGTAGACACTATGCCGTCACCCAATGGGGCGTGGGTTTTGAAGCTTTCAGTAGTGCTGTCTGGTGGGGAAAAATGTTTTATTCTAGAAACAGAAGCTCACAGAGTCTGATTAAGTGAGCTGTCAGTCGCACCTGTCAATCAACACCCACACAGCAGACACCAAAGCCTGCTATTAGCCCTGAAAGCTTATTAACAGGAGAATCATTTAGAAAAGGACCACCAGCATACTTATGGCCCAAATAAAGCAAATGACACCATAATTAGTCCTGGAAGAAAATGTTGCTAGTATTTCTAGATAAAAGTTGATGTTTTATAAATGGGAGCCAAATGGAGTCATAAGCCATTGTTGGTGCCTTTTGCCCTATAATTGCTGGCAGTGTTGCAGTGAAAACTGAGGGTGAATCTATCTTCTGTTAATTACAAAATACCCCTTAAATGATGTAAGGGATCTTTCAGGGAAGTAAAGAGAGGTTGTTTGCCTATGTTCTATAATCTCTCTATTAGCAGGAAGGCAATAATAATATCAGTCATCTCTAAAGACATTCTCATGCCCTGTATCCCACTGTTCCGGATTAGAAATGCATTGAACCAGGGATTAGTGGAGGAAAAAATAAAGCCCTTCTTGGACAACAGAGGAGTGAGGCAGCAGCTAATGGATCAAGACCTTCTGACTGCTTTCACATGCACACACACACACATACTCTTTCAGCTGCTCATCTTAAAGCTACTTAACCCTGTATTAGAGGTGACATTCTGTAACCATTTACCAGGATCTATTCAGTTGTAGCAGCAAGGGTTGAAGGTGAGAGAGAGTCATCCCACTGACCACCAAATCCATTCTTAACTTGGTGTGTGACTCGCTGGAATCCCTCTGCAGCTGTGTGTATGAGGAAAAGCCTGTGTTTCATGTGACCCAGAGTCATGTAATCTTAAAAGGATTGGGTTCCCTCACCTCACATGGTAGACTTACAGGGGTTTGACAGGGTAACACGGTGTAGACACATCATGTGGTGGAGTGTTTATGGAAGCTCCTATTTAGCCTGTTACATGGCTGCACGTCTTTGGAATCTGCAGGAACTTGTTGAAATTAGCAGGCCGTAGTCTGGCAGTTTTCACGTCTGCTTGAATCAATCCGAAGAGCAGATTTTAAATACTGGTACAGATATCGATACCTTGGTTTCTGAGCAGTGCTTTTTCAATATCAAGTTTCCACTCTCACTAAAACAACATAATGGTAGCATAATATCAATAAATAAAAATGTATTAAAGGCATGACTTTTACTCCTTTGGTATTGACATTTGTTATGGCATGACAAGACATTTTTCAATGCTCGGTGCCATAAAAGTACTGAAGTTTGATACTTAGGGCTGCTAAGTGAGAGGGTCTTTTAATCTGAGTATTTCAAAGACGTGCATGCTATATGCTTGCAGGAATACATTGCAAGAAGTTTGGAATGTCTGCAATGTCTGTTGCAGAGTAATTTGGACTTGATTAGAAACTGGATTGAACTAAACCTCTAATCAAAGTCAAAGTAAAAAGCACCTAAATAAATAAATAAATGTGGATCACTGAACATCAAACCCAAAGTAATTAATCAATATATGTAGAACTAAACATCAAAAAATCCTGGTGGGGGTGATTTTTTATTTTTTGAGCTGGTATTTCCCTCAAAGTCAGTAATTGCAGTTGTGAAACCCCATCGGCCACCGTCAGAGCCGAGTTCTGCCGATAACGTATCGACGTAGATTGGTCTATCTTTAATTAGTTCTGTGCACTCGTTAAATCTGTGTCTTTTGTCCTCTTCCAGTGCGAATCACACATCGACCTCTCGACCCCTGAGATCAACATCCAGCTCCAGCCCAGGGCGTGCTGATTTCACCTCTGCAGAGCTTCCAACAGCATCGCTGTCTTGTAGCTTCACACCAAGCCAGACCACACCGACCTCACAGGGGGCTGACTCCCTCTGGAGTTTCCCCTCCCCAGACCAGGGGAAGGGACCCTGTCATGTGTAACTGACTGCACCCCCCCAACTAGCGAATGACAAGCGTACATCCGAGGGTGGGGCTTGCCTCAGTCTCTCATGATTGGCCGCTGGATGGAATTGAGGTGAATGGAACACATGTCCAACGAGCAGGACTCTAACCCATCAGAGGGAGAAGAGAAACGGTGAGTTTGGTCACTAAATCGGACGATTTCTCCAACATTTAATCTTTTGTAACCTGGGGCTCAGTTTGATTTAAAATTCAACCCCCACCCAGTGAAGTTAGCCTTTATGTGTTTATTTTTTGTTACTCTAAAATAGGGGAAATCAGCCCTATCTTTGGTATTTCTTCCATTAATTTGGCTGCATTCAAATTCAAATGAACATCTGCTTCTCAGCTATATGTAAACCCTCTGGCCTCATATAAACCCTTCTTTTTTTGCCCCTGATGTAAACTTAGTGCCTCTCATCTTTAAATGAAGCAGACATGCATTTGGTAATATCATTTTAGTGCAGTGTTAGGGAGGAGGTTTTCTGAGGTCATCTTGAAATTAATCACTTTCAGTTTGTTTTTTTATCTCATGGAGATCTCATGGCGCTCCTCTGCTGTATATCTCTGTACCATTTCCTCAAACAAGCAAAACACTGCACTCTCAAGTCAGACAAATAGTCCTATAGCTGCATGTGACCCGACCGTAACCCCTCTTACGACTTATACGGCTCTCGAAAAGAGGCTAGGCCCAACACAAACATATACAGAAGTGTCTAAGCTCCTTCTCTCATTAATGAAAACATAATATTAGTGGAATGGAGCCCCTCTAAACAGTGCCCCTACTGAAGGAAGGGGCCTCTCTATAGAAGAGGCAAGGTGAAATATACAGTATTATTGCCTTGTGGAGGAGCTAGCTGACTGCCAAGATTACAGCATTAGCTCTCGCTCGACTGTGTCTTCATGTGCTTTATTACAAGCTTGTGTTAAGAAAGTCAATCCGGCGGAGCCTGGATAGATTCCTCAGCTAACATGGACACCTGTCAGGAGATTATCAACTTTGGCACTGGGGACGTGAACAGTTGGTGTACACAGGGATGTATTAGTGTGTGTCGCTCCATCCGTTTCATTTGTCATGTCCCCTGTGACTTCGTTACATATAACTCATTGTGTTTATCTTCGTGCGCATGTTCTAACACCTGCACCGAATGCAGGCTGCAGCACTTTGCACCTCAGGGATAATTAAAAGCACAAAGAATTAAGTTGTAAGAGGTTAAGATGGGGTTGTTGCTGCTCACTCTGGACATCAGTGGTCTGGTCAGGATGATTGTGGATTTCATTTAATCCCCACCCCTCCTCTCTCTCCCCTTGCAGCCTGTTGTTTTGAAGTGGGCCGGCACTTTGAAGTGATGCTATGGCTACCAGCTTGTAGAATAAAAGAACAAAACACAGCCCTTCTTAACCTGTTAAAAAGACAATTTTTACTTTATCTGTTTTTAAAAGAGAGAGAGGGACAGAGAGCGTACCTGATTTTTTTTTCAGATATAGCCTCAACGTTGAAACTACAGTAAAAATTGTCAGTTATGTAAAATATTATTGGCATGATGTCAATTTTACTATCAATGGGTGAGCCTCACGTGTGAAAAATAGGCGTATTTTCTCACTGACACGCTGTTGCAGAGAGACTTGTGCGGGCACTGTAATGTATTAACATGGACGGCGAAATAAAAATCAAGAGGTTACATGAGGTTACACACAGGAGAGGTAGGCAGTGTGTTCCGATTTGAAGAGAAATACATTTAATAAATAACAACTTTACTTTATTGAAAAAATGCATTCATGTGGGGTTAACAGATACGACGCTACAACGTGAATAAAGTTGATTTTGTATCAAACATACTGTAGCTTGTAATACATTTTAGTTGAGATGTACTGCGGTGAATTTTGATATGGATTTTATTCTTATTTTTCAGGGAATGTATGGTCATAAAAAAAATGCTTCAAAGTCAGTAAATGTGTTAGTAAAATTCTGGATGGATTTTATTACATAAAATGCTTTAAAGATTTTCTGATTAGTAACATTTATAATCAGCTTTTGCCATTTCAAACGGGACAGTCGTTACACT
>JAPQRN010000012.1:12144912-12155761 GCA_037367275.1 Coranthus polyacanthus
TCTGAGCTGCTAAATCTTAAAATATAATTCTATATGTGTCACCTTTTAACACTTTTTTTAAATATTTAATTCCAATATCTTGTTAGTGTACATAAATATAAATAGATTTAAGGTGAAATACAAAGACAAGGTTGAAACGTTTCTGTTTGCGTCACTCTCCCCAACATATCAATAAATCTGATGTAAGATGGTTGCACTGTGTTGCATTTACAGTGGCAAAGGCTTGCCACATAGTGATGTGGGGTTTGCTTCGTGCAGCGCTGTTTGTTTTTGATGTGCTGCAAGAGGCCTGTTTTTATCCTGCAATTATCTCAGAGTATCCAGTGAAGCAAGTATTACAGCAGATCATAATGCTTATTTGAATGGTTTCCAGTTTCTCTGGCAGTAGTCCAGTGGGCCTTTTAAACATAAACTCAAGACAATACGTGAGTGATTTAATTATTTGTTTATTTAGGAAGCTGTAGTCAGCTTTAGTCAGCTCAGTCACGTTTCAGCTTCTCCTCCCCCTGACACGAGAATCCCTGGTTATTAGGCGCTTATTTCATGCATTATTTGTTCATAGCTAAGTGGAGACTTGAATAACAAGATACTGTTGTGACGTGAAGCTACTCAAGGTGCAAATGCAACGTACGTACGTCGCATTGTGCAAATATTTTCCCATAGAGTCACATGCAACTGCTTCATCTTCACCCTCACAGCAAGAATTTTACACTGCACTTAGTGGCTAGTTATCAGAGCTGAGGGCATTTCTTTCCTTTATATTCACGACAACAACATGGACACTGATTTCTACCTGGAGGATTTTACCGCTAAAATCCTTATGTTTGCCCTTCAGTACCTCTCTACTGCTCCTCTACTGCAGCAGTCAGCAAATGACCCACTCCAAGCACAACACAGACTCCAACACAAACTTCACATAATCACACGAGGAACCGCAGACCTTATGTATTGAACCTTTAACTTTTATAATTGTCTGTAAAAACAATGTAAATACAGATATAGACCTGGATATAGTTAAATGCAGAGTAAATGAAACCTTCTAGCATATAAATCTATAGTCACAGGGTTTCTATACAGGATGTGTATATTTCTGGACTTTATTATTGTCTATATGTAGGTTATTGTACATTTTTTACAGAGGGTATTTGTCCGTTTCATTCAGTGGCATACTATCCCACTTCTAGCTTGGCCTGTAATTTAGACAGTGGCGGGACACATGAGGGAACAAAGTGTCCATCAGTGCTGGATGTATAGGACGGGACAGACCCAGCTGTAGGCCTGGAGCGTTCATGTAGACAATAGGCCACTGTGGCACTCTAAACATAGGACAGGGGGCCTTATTCACTGACTGTTATGGATATAATTCTGACTATTCTGGCTATTGTTCTGCCTGTCTAAGGAGCCTGAACTTCAAAGCACATGTTATTTCAAAATTTGACTGAAAGGGACAGTTAAACCAAATTATGAGGAAACATCTTCCCTCCCTTAGCTCTAGTAGTATACACTCATGTTGTTTGGTTTGGTTTTGCATCTGTCTCTGGTCTTTTTGGTGTTTCTAGAATTTGCTCAATTACACTTCATTTCCTTTTTTTTCCCTTTTTTTTTTGTTTTTACAAATTATAGCTGTGTCTGAAAATCCACAGACAATCCGCTTTCGATTTTTACTACCAACGTCTCATTTAATTTCTTCCATCGATAATGACTCTTCTGTGGATTATGCTCAGCAAATGGAGCAAATGCAAAACTATTATTCACTGTAAGTAAAAAAACAAAAAAAACAAAACAATTATCTTTCTGTGTGACTGGTGTTGACTAGGAGATTAGTTGTTGCATTGAAAGAAGTCATTGTTTGCAGTCATGCATGCAGCATTAGCCTTGATGAAACCTGCGCAGGCTTAAAATAGCTAACCTGTCAGCAAGACAATTACCTGTTAGTCATACTCTGCAGCCACCCTCAAAAAAAAGTGTCAGGTGACGCTGGCTTCAATCCAATCACGAACGCCTGGGTGTTACTACCAGCAAGGGAAAAGGAGGGAGTGTTTTTGAGTGGGACAGTAAACTAAACATAGCACAAGTGGTAGAGACATCAGGATGAAGTAGAGTGAGAAACAGAGATAGACACTAAGGTCATGTTGTGAGGCTACAGCGCAGCTACATCTGCAACTTTAACTAATACTCCTAATACTCATCTACCATGCATATTTTACAGTCCCACTGCATCATCCGGTCAGCACTGTAAGTCTTTTTCATGTCATCTTTTTGGCTCTTGTTCTATCTTGTGTTTTGGTATTTGTTTTTGGCTGTGTGTGCAGAGTCAGCAGTTCAACATATGTACATATTCTATTCGCCTACTGATCCAAGGATATCGAACTGTTGTTCTAACATTTCAACTTTTGTTTTATACTCTCCGTTTTAGAGAGGTTTCAGTAAGTATGTGCACATATTCTGCAGGGTTGTGTCAGTTTGCTCTGCATAATGAGAGGCACAGAGTTTGGGAATATGCCTTTTCAGAGTTATGTTGCAATCCACATCCCATCAGAGTGTAAGAGATCAAAATTGGAAAGTGCTCTGCGGTATGCCTGTGGAGAATAGTGTCATGCCTCAACCTGCAAAAACTGACATTCCATCAAAAAATATTCAATTATTCATGATCTTTTCACTCATCACACCAACTTGTATTTGAGCTAAGTGGCCTCATCGACTTGCTTTGTGCTACATTTCTTGACAGGCTACTTTTTGGAATAAGCGGCTATATGTTTGAGTGTTTTGAGTGCGTTTTTCATGCCGTCACGATGGCCACATTTAGTGTTGTTTAAGGTGCAGCCGTGTATTTTTTCATTGCCGCGCCACTGCTCTTGCTGTTTTGCCATCGTATACCAAATGTATGCTTAAAAACAACTGAAAGACCTAAGAAGGGAACACCTACTCTCTTCAAGTACGGTCGACGGATGTTACATTTCCGTACAGAGATGCACAGAACATGCTCTTGTCATCAGGGAACCGTGCACTGGAATTCTGAGCAACTGTTTTTCTCCTGTCGGCCTGTGTTTCTACTCATAACAGCACACTTGTCACGTGGGAGGACTCAACTGTCACATAACTGACAATTTGATGGTTGTCGCCTCTAGCAACTGTATAGCTTTTGATGTTGGAGCCAGTTGGCAGAGGAAGCAACATTTACCTTTGAATGGCAGTCAGAGACAAGTTCTCCTCATCTTTCTGCGGCTGTGAAAGCTTGAATTCTTTTTCTCAGCCCTCTGACGCTGTATTTGTCACGTAGAGAAAGAAAAGCATCGGTCATGATCAAACTGTTTGTTTTTTTTTTTTTTATATCTATACATTTGTCAGAGTCCATGACATTACAGATGAGGATCCTGACACCGTTAGGCGCACATATGACTTTTATTAAGATGCCGCATCGACAACAATCAAGATAGATCACGCTTAAACTCACTGGGCTATTTAAACACTTCATTTAATGCCCTGTTAAGCCATCTGATTTATTCTGAAAAGGGCAAAGGGAACCATAACTGAGAAAAGATCGAGGCTCAATTACAGTAAGTCCCAAGCAAGCAATTATATTACGATGTTACCCAGGAGAAAAATCCTTCCGGTGAAAAAAATAAACATGCTGATTTATAAGAAAAGTAAGAAATCTCATTTTAGCATTTCAGGGGATTACCAGACATACTTTCATAAAATCATGCAAAAGAAACATGCATGTATTCATGTGTGCTGAGTGACTTACAGTCCATATTTTGATAAACCTGTACTTCAAGGTCTGTGTGTATATGGAAGCAAATGAATGCACGAATGTGTGAAAAGAATAAACAAGGTTAAGATCACAACAAAGAATATGCATGATTTGGGGGCAACTGTATTGTTAAATACATACAAATTCCACTGTGTTTTGAGTATGTAATGTCTTCACACTGAAAAAAGGTACAGTTACAGATTTCAGATTTTACAGATTGCTGGCTTTGTGAGTGTGATATCGACGGCCAGTGCTGGTCCGTGCTGTAAAAACAACTTATGTAAAGAGTAATATCAAACCATGTGTAGGGAAAAAAAAAAAAAACATGGAAAAATGGAACCTTTGTTAAGTTCACTGTCATATAGCCTTAATAGCATGACTGAACTTCACGCAACTGGGTCACTTTTGCTTTAATGGAGAACGTGCTGCATTATAACCAACAAAAATGAAACGTATATGCTTTTATGCATCTTACGAGAATGGAGCCTGGTGTGATTTATGGTGCTAATGGAGCTGGTATTACAGAGCCCTGGTGTGGGAGGAAAGTTGACTGCTTTTAGGAGTGTCTAAGAGCAGAGAGCTGGACTCTAGGGACTCTATACACATCTCACTGCACACACACTCACACAGCAGTAACAGAGGGCACTCACTTACTGCCATACTCATTTTTCTCTCTTTTCTCCTCTTAACTCCTCCCCTTTCTTTCTCTCCGCTGTCTTTCTCTGCTTTACAAGCCTTTCACACGTGTCTTGGTGTTGGGTGTTTTGTTATCGCAGGTTTTTTCTGTGTGCTGTCTGTAACGATTAAGAGTTGAGCAGGGGTATTTTATTCAAAGGTACAACACTCTTGCCACAAATGCCGCCTTGTCTTTGACTTTTGACTTTGTTGGTTCGTAGATCTGGTAAAAACCCCTGTAAACTTTAAAGTGGCAGGTCTTGTGTTTTTAATCTAATTCAAGCACCAGATGGCTGGCTTTTACAGGGATAAAAGATGATAAATGGAATTCCAGGAGGTTCAAACAAATCAGTCTTCACAAGCCTTTTTCCTACTAATAACTTGCAACTACGTACTCTCTGACTCCGTGCATACCTGCCACTTTTCTTCTCCAAGTGAGGAAATAAAATATTCACACTCATCACAATCCCGTTGAAATTCCTATATTATTTTCACTAAAGTAAATGTCATGCAAGAGATGTCAAATCATAGTAGTAATGATGAAAAGGCAGGAAAAGGTCCTTCATTGTTTCTTCTGACGGTTTCTTTATTTGTGATGCATTTGCAAAGAACCAGCTCGGTCTGCTTAGCTGTGTTTTAGGCTACGAGTGGGGAAGTGAGATCTGATCACAGGTGGTCACTAGAGACACATGTGGAGACAAATGTGAACAGATGTACTCGGAGCGGTCCACTTGGGATCAGGTCTCCAAAAATGCATGATAATGCCAGGTTTGAACAGGGCCTCTGCTATATATTTACATATTTCTCTTTTTTCTCTGTCCCTTTCGTCCTCTGTCATAGGTGGCTCAATGGCCCGAAAAGGAAGAGGAAGAACAGCCAATGTTCGGTGAAGAGTATGACTGGTGAGTAACTGATGGATGGTGTTTTTATGAAGAGATCAACACACTGAACGCTGTCTTACGTGAAGTGCGAATGAAGGGTGCAAGTCTTCATAGAGTCTCACCTCTCTTCTGACAGAAAAACACGCAGACAACCATTCGTCTAAAAATCACGCGGCCAGCATTTTATTTAGTTGTTTGGTATATTTCTGGATTCTTACAATCTTTTTATAAAATGGAAATTGTAGCTGTCAGCCTCGCCACAGCGAATGCAAGCAGTGCTACTGCACAGAAAACCAGTGATACATAATTCATCGGCATCTTGTGTACTTCACACTCTCGATTTGTCACCTACAACGGCAAAGAAGTAAAACACGTTGGCATCTGTCATCAATAAAC
Source organism: Coranthus polyacanthus (assembly GCA_037367275.1). Taxonomy (NCBI): domain Eukaryota; kingdom Metazoa; phylum Chordata; class Actinopteri; order Kurtiformes; family Apogonidae; genus Coranthus; species Coranthus polyacanthus. The sequence goes on from JAPQRN010000012.1 coordinate 12,150,619, forward strand.
GAAAAGCTTCTGCTCAGCTTGCTTTCTTGTCCGACGCAGCACATTGTCTGAGTGACAGCCTGAAATCCCCTGAGTTGTAAGATGTAAGTAAAGAAGGGGAAAGACAGATATTGAGAGCGATTGGGTGGGAGGAACAACAGCACAAAAATCTTTGTCTAGAAGATGGTTGGTGTTGCATTTATAAAATGTATCTCCCAAGGCTGTTACTTTCCACAAATTTCTCCTCTCAGCAGGATTCTCTGCTTCACCGCTGGAACCTTGTACCATACTGTACCTGTCATGGTCCATTTATGTTGGGAAAGTATGACAGTATGTCTGTCTGTGGGGCACATGGTTGTCTTAGATTGGATAACATACACCCTAATGATGTCAGCATTTTCCTATGGGAGATGTCTTGCAGTCCTCCTTGTCTGTGTAACCATTTGCACTGACTGGAGCTCAATACCTGAAGCCACTCTAGGGCTGAAATTACTATCCAATTAATTAACTGAAAAATACCGAATCGTTTTTAGGTTATGGCTATTCTGAGTGAGGATCATATCAGAGCAGACAGAATCGATTTGGCTTTTAGCTTTGGGTCGGGTTTTAGCTTTTCTCCCATGAAGCCCTGCAAGTGTTTTCATGTCTCCTCTCGCACTACAACCCGCCACAGTTTCATAATGAACCGACAAAGATGTCTACCATTGTGTTTTGTGCTGCCGCTTTGGCAAAGTGTCTGTGTAAAACGAGGCTTACTGCACTATCTGACGTCTGCAGCCTCCAGCAGCCGAGTTACTGTAATGAGGCGATCTGAACTCCTTAAACATCTACGTTCCTTTACTTTATTTCCCGAGCAGCAATAGAACACGTGTTACACAAACTGTACTTTTACACAAGAGCACTTTTAGGGCTGACTGCTCTAAAAAAATCACTAATCACACTGACTTAAATAATTTTGCTAGCCTAGGAACATTAATGCTACAAACTACCAATGGTTCAGTGCTCTCTGTAAAATACTGTATGTGCATTGGTGCTTGGCTCATTAGAAATGAATATTACTGAAATCGGAAAGTCTAACTTCATTTACTCTGAAGGAAACACTGTTTTCTTATATACATATATACTTTTTCATTTCTGTGTTTGGAAGCTGTATAATTTCAGGGGAAGGGAAGGACACCCTGCCTTTGCTTCTTATTTTGATCACAGTCTGTCTTCATAAAAGTCTTCATGTGTAGATTTTCCCCTTTTGTAGTTTTCTTTTTTTTTTTAGTTTTAAATGAAAGTCCTTTGTTTCCGTACCACTGAAGAAAAGAGAACAAAAAGCACAGTCGTAGCATGTACATTTATGCTTGACAGCTTTGGATTCCCCTCACAGCTGTAGTTTCAGTCTTGTCCCTTGGTGTTCAAAATGTTTATGTTCTCAGATGTCACCTCACCAGTGCTGTTGTCATGTAAGGACCCTGGAGGAACAATCTCGAGACTGCTTCAGGGACTTGATTCGTACTGCCTTGATCCACAGATTTTGATAAAACAGCTGATGTTGTGTGGGGGGAAAGTCGCGAAGACAAAATATTTATCTTCGCTCAGCCACACAAGAAAAAAACGTCTTTCCCTTTCCTGGTTTTTGTTGGTACAGCTATTGCAGGGCCTGGCATGGCAGAAGCAGTAGTCAGAGCCAGAGAGCTGCAGCAGTATTGATTTTTGGGCTTGGCTTCCAAACACAGCCACCGCAGATTGGCCTGGGATCCGGCTGTTGCTCTCTGCTCTGCCAGGACACTGGAGCTGACGTCTTTCCTATATTATGCTTCTTTCCTGTCTTTATTATCTGTCCTTTGGCTCATTACTTACTGCCTTTACCCCATGCCTTTCCTCCTCCATCCTCCTCTCATTTATTTTTCTATTTTTTTTCTGTTTAATTCTCTGCTTCCTCTCTATTTCTCTCTCGAATCCTTACTGGCCTCAATGCCTTTAACACACTGTGAACAAACCTCAAGTAGAGAAACAAGCCTTGAGCATGTTTGCATAAAACGTGTTTTCTATTTTCTTTAAAAATATTTTTTGTCATTTCTTTAAAGGTCCAATATGTAAGATTTACGGCATGTGTGAAGTTTCGAGCTGAAGAGAAGCACTCGGGACTGAGCGTACGGATTTTGACAGAACAACCTACTTGAGTCCTCTACATAGAAATCAGTGTACAGGCTGTTATCATGGATGTCGGTAAATGTCATTAGCTTAGTAATGGAGTGAGCTAATGTCAACAAACGGCCGACTCCCAGCACAAAACAAACTCCAACACATAAGCACACGAGCGCGAGTGAATCTTACATATTGAGCCTTTAACTAGCAAATGTAGTTTTTGCACTTTGCATGAGGAAATAGGACTCCATTTGAGCTTTTGACATTCAGTTTAATTCTCACCCTGCTAATGCATTTTTCTTTCCACCAGAAAGATTTCAGGTTTTTTAACCGGCATGTTTAAAAATCAATTCAGAAAAATCACTTGCACTCCTTTCGGCACCCAACTGTTCCTCTTTTCTTCTCTGTCCTTCTCATTTTCTCTCTTTCCCCCTATGATCTTTCTTGGCCCCTCCTTCGTCCTCCCAAATCTGAAACAAAGCCAAAAGGCAGAGCCCAACTGACACTGCCTGTCACAGCTTTTCCTGCAACTGGGCACACACACACACACAAACACACACACACACACACACACACATGCACACATATGTAGAGTATGTGTCATGAGTCACACATGGCCTGCTGTATGTGCGGAGTATACAAAGACATGCCAGTGTGTGTGCATGTATTTGTGACTTGCAGTGTACTGTACCATCTCCACCCTCCCAGTTTCTTGACTGTATATCATCTGACATGTCTAGAAATCTGCTGTTTCCTGTGTTTCTGCACTCACTCCCTCAGTCTCTCTGGTCTTGCAGGCAATATGAAAAAAGAACAAGTTGTCCCATTGCTAAGTTTAAAGTGAAAGGAAGACCACTAAGCAAGACGTTTACAGAGAGATTACAGACGCACAATAGAGAGAACAATCTGGACAGACCAGAGTACAGTCTAAATCTAACTAGAACGTGTCTATAATGTGTAATGTTACGACCACAATGAGGTATATTTAGGTATAGTACATTCTTTAAAGTAAATGAATTATAGATGAAAGTCAGTGTTTTACATGTTTCTGGTCAATGAAAGATAGTATCACTTACTCCAAGCCACAAAAGTGCAATAGTCACTTTTTAATCCCAACTGGAACTTCATCAGATCAGGGTGTTTGAGGTTGAAAATGAAAAGTAGACCACAAAACGACACACGTGTTGATTAATACAATTCCATTTATTACACATATCACCATCACGATACTACTATACCGTTTTGCATTTTAGAGGAATTTGTTCGGTCTCATTCGTGATTAAGATCTGCAGGAGGGTCTAGAAAGTTAAAATGTAGAAACTTTGACTTCAGAGTGAATTTGTCTCCGCTGTTGTTTTCTTTCTGATAAACCTATGAGCCAGTTATTGCAAAATATGGTTTGTTCACCTTAGTTGATAGTGATTTAAAAGTAACACATCTAAGACTGTGTTGCCTGTTTCTGACTGAACACTTAAGCTTGGCCATTTCAGCTCCACTGGAGAGAGACAACAGTACCGCATCAGATGTCAGTGTCTCACTCTTTAGCTGGGATAAGGGGCTGATGGTGAACTCAGTTTTAGAGCCTCGCTTTCTCGTAAAGGATGCTGCCATTGTAGAGGCCACCCGTTGAGAAACGAATGACTGACCTCCAGTGGAGGACTGCACATGAGCCGATAGTTATGAAGAGACACAGAGCGCAGCTGGACACAAGCACCGGGAAGGGTGCTTCCCAGTCTGTCCTTTTCCTTGTTGTTGTACAAGGTTTCAGGGTAGAGGAGATATTGAGAAAGCTGCAGGTGGCATGGTTTAAAAGAAAGTGAGGAAGAGATCTGTGCAGGTTAAAATAAGAGACTGATCTAAACTGTCTAGAGGCTAGAAAGAATCAGATTTTGTACAAGATTCAGAGTATGAAGGGGTGACAGGCTGATCAGCCTGGAGGAATACATGCATCCATGCACTTTTTTGGTACATTGGGAATAGAAAGAGCTCTGTGCAGACTCTTACTGTGTCTCTCGGTTTCTTTTTGAGGTGCTTGAGAGATGTTCTGCTTGGGTAAAAGCATGTGTACATGTTTAAATATTTAGTTTAAATGATGTTAATTATTATTTTCCCTCTGCTTGTTGATGGTTATTCAGTTATTAAAATGTCAAAATTCTCCCCGTCTCTTTCTTTCCTCAGGGTACATACCTAGCTACCTCGAGAAGGATGAGCCATGTGTGGTATGCGGGGACAAAGCCACAGGTTATCACTACCGCTGCATTACCTGCGAGGGCTGCAAGGTGTGGCCACAAATACACATACACAGTTTTTAGACACTGGGCTGATCAGCCACTTGATATGATGCCTCTGGGTTGATCTAGAATGTGAGAGATGCCAGTAATATTTACTTTGAACTCTTTGAACAGCAGCAGAGATCAAGCTATGAATTCAGATTTGGCAAGTGAGGAATACATTAGATTGACTCAAATTTAAAAATTGGTTTCAATATTTTCTGTGTCTATTTAGTTTTGTCATGCAGTAGAAGCCGTAGTGAGGGTCAAACATCTGTTCTAAGCATCAACATGTTTTAAGTCCTCCTCTGCAGAACTCATACAGCTTTTGCTTTCCCATCTTGTCCTTCTCTCTACGCGCTCGTCTGTCTTCGTCTTGTTTTCTTCTTTCTGAAAACATCTCTGACTGCGTCCTTCTGTCTCTGTTGTACTTCCCTTCATGTCTCCCTTGCTGTTTGCCTCCAGGGTTTCTTCCGTAGGACCATTCAAAAGAACCTCCACCCCACGTACTCCTGTAAGTACGATGGCTGCTGCATCATCGACAAGATCACCCGCAACCAGTGTCAGCTCTGTCGCTTCAAGAAGTGCATTGCTGTCGGCATGGCCATGGACTGTGAGTGAAGCCCTTACGTACTCATTTAAAGACACAAGGCAGAAATTAAATGCAATAAGCAGAAAGAGAAAAAAAAAGCCATGGTGTGCCCTTGATGTATTTTATTCTCTTTCTGCCTCTTCCTCTATTACCTCTCAGTGGTGCT
>JAPQRN010000012.1:12155861-12169056 GCA_037367275.1 Coranthus polyacanthus
AAAAAAAAAGCCATGGTGTGCCCTTGATGTATTTTATTCTCTTTCTGCCTCTTCCTCTATTACCTCTCAGTGGTGCTAGATGACTCGAAGCGGGTGGCCAAGAGACGTCTGATTGAGGAGAACCGGGAGCGACGCAAGAAGGAGGAAATGGTTAAGTCTCTGCAGAACCGTCCAGAGCCCACTGGGGCTGAGTGGGAGCTGATCCGCTTGGTGACTGAGGCCCATCGACACACCAACGCTCAGGGTGCCCACTGGAAACAGAAGCGCAAATTCCTGGTAAGATGACCTGGGGAGAATGACAAAAGGGAAAAGGTGTTTGAAATCTTTGAATTAATTTAAGTTCAAATAGGCAAGCGCTTTTAGCAGTCTTCAGTGAGTGATGCTGTAGAAAAGCAATATTTAAAGAGAGAAAAAAAAGATCTTTATCTCTCTTTGATCAAACTTAATTCGATTTTAAAGCAGGTCTGCTAATTCAATTTAGTTTTTAGTTTTTAAAAAGATTTGGTTTTTATTAGCTTCAGTGTTAGTTTTAGTCTTTTTTTATGTAATATTAGGGACAACATTCAGAAAGGTCAGAAAAAGTGTGTTGTATTGTGTTTTCTAGGTATACGGAATAATTGGGAAAGATGTAAAAATAATAAGTAATTTTTGTTTATTTTAGTTGGTTTTGTAAACACACAATGCAGTCGCAGTTAGTTACAGTTGCCTTTGTCACTTTTATTTTATTTCAGTTCGCAGATCACACAAAATGTTCATTATTTCGTCAGTTTTCATGAACAGTAACGATCTTGAACATCAGCATCGTATAGCAACTTCAGCAATCTTTATTTAATGGGACAAAATGACTCATAGCCTAACATGTGTGAACAACCACCTTGACAAATGAAATACACAAACAAACACTCAAAGAACACACAATTACACCACAAGGGTAATTTTACACGGTAAGCTTTCCAGTGTTACATTTCTGCTCAGGCTGTAATTTTTTCTGCTTCCTGCAAAAGTACAATACAACACAACAGCGCAGTATGGATTATGTCCTCACACTAAACATGCATGCTAAAGTCGTAAATGATAGGCTTTCGTTTTATCTGGGTGGCTGAAAGCTTTCCTCACATGACTCACTGTCAGTGTAGCTCCTTATAACTTTATCGCTCTATATTCCCTGCTGTCCTCTTCAGTTTCTTTGCGCGTCGCTCTCTCACTGCCTGTTTCTCAGTTCACTCCAGCTTTTGAGGGGGTTTATTCATCCTAATCCTTCCGGGCTCTTAACAAGACCCCGTTTTCTTCATAGCCTTCATTCATACTTCGACTCTCCATTCTTGCTTTAATCTCTTTCTCTGCCTTCATGTCTTTGTTTCCTCTCTCACTGTCCTTCTGTGTCTACCCTTACTTTCCCCCTCTATTTTGCCCCTCTGTTTTTCGTGAGCTCCCTCCTTATCTTCGCCAAGGCAAATCCTCAAACATAAGCACTCATCTGCGAGTTGGCAGGGATACTGGCAGCTAGAGTTTGTCTCTCTAAAACTGCCCTCCTGCTGCTGGTGCTCACATTTATCCTGGGCTGGCCTGTCAGGGTATCCCTGCCCGGTATCACTCTTCACAGAGACACGCTGACGTCATGTTTTTGGCCCAGGCTTGTCTGAAATGCTAAGACAGTTTTAGACACTCACTAATGGTTTCACGGCAGAGAGCTCACACCAATCAGTGGCCCTTACTAGAAATTTTTACACAGAGAACTTGAGAAGTGTGCACAGGCGTTAGATGAGAGAAGTTAAGGGGGCTAGTGGAGGGGGGTTGGAAGCACTTACTGTATATGTCCGTTATTGTGGAGGGAGTTGCTAGGCAACTTCAAGCAAGTGGTGGGATGGGAAATGGGGCCATATGGGTTGAGATGGGCAGGTGTGAAACTTCAAAGCATAAAAAGTGGAAAAGAACCGATCCATTTTTAAAACCTGTTGTTTGTGCGTGTCCCATTGTTTATTCTCATGCTGCAGTGAAAGTAAGAATATTTTATCGTATTTTAGTTTGGTTTTATTTGAGAAATTTGGTTTCGTTTTTATTTCGTTTGAGTGTTCGTTTTTCGGGTATTATGAGTAAAGCTAGGGTGCAAGAATGCATGACAACAAATATGATTTAAAAGTTAAAGTTCCCATTTTGACCAAACCCATTTTATTCTTTTAGACCACGAACCATTAACATTAAGGGGGAAAATTAAGCTGCTATTATTGTTTGTTTGTTTTTGAAGAATGCTATTTTTTATTTCACTCAACATCATTTTTTCGCTGCTAGTTTTAGTTTAAAATCTTTCTTTTTAACTAACCTTAACTATAATATAATATAAATACATATGGTCCCTTATTTTTTTATATATTTTCTTTATAGATTCAGATCTATGTTCAATCATTAGGATAAAAGGAAGGAAATTATTATTATTATTATTATTAGGATTTTTTTAACCCTTCAAAGTTAGGGTTAGGGGGAGCTATTTCAAATGTAGAATAAAACGCCTTTATGGAATCGTGTATATCACAGTACTGAGCTCGGTTCATCAAACAGGGCAAACAGTTTTATTTCACACAGGCTTGTTCCTCTAACAGGGCTCTAGAGGCTGGAGCCACTCAGCTCTGCATTTCTAAATTTACATGCTAAGCCAAGCAAGATGAGCCCATTCAAGCATATGGGGACTGTGATTCACTGATGAAGTTCAGGTCAGAAGAAAATAGAGGGAGAAAGAGACAGAATATGGACATAGTACAGTAAAATCATATTATGGCTATGGTTCAGGCTTCTAAGGATACTTTTAAGTGATTTTTTTTTTCTTATTCTCATTATTTATTGGATAAATAAAGAATACTCACCCTCTATTAGAAGCCAGGAGATTTGCATTTACGGTCAGGCAGATAGGTAGTCATGTCTTCATTTGCACTCTGAGCCAAACAGTATGTCAGATATGCAAAAACTTCAAACCAACCTGATTTCTTTGAGTCAGGTATTCAACAGTGTCCCTGATATGAATTTGTATTATCACACTCTTTAACCTGATTGTCCAGGATGACTTTGCTGCTCTCTTATCATCGCACTCCATCTTTACAATGCATTTTGGCCGATTCTCAACAAGGTATTCCTTTTGTAAGTCATGGAACCTTTCCCATATTGTTAAACCATCTAGTTTAAACGGTGATGCTTTGCTGGGACTAATGTGTGCCCAGTGTTTTCAGATTCGCTGGCAGTTGCTTGGACAAGTGCAGTTCGTTAAAACAATCAGCAACATCGGATTTGCCCCTTGTGCCTTACACATTGTACGTTTTGGCATAATCCCACTAAGCTTGATACTGACTGACTCGACTTTTTTGTTTTCCATCACAGTCCAAATGAGGCATAAATGCTCTGAGAGCGTTTTAAATTATTCCAATTCCCCCGTATGTCATGAACTTTTCAACTTCATCTAGAGTTAAAGGTTTTTACCTCCAGGAACATTACGCAAGTAGGTCAGCTCATCTTGCTGCATTGAATTGTTCTGCTCGGTCATACAGAAACCAAATTGTACAAATACCCTCCCACTGAGTCGAACAGAGAAACTTCTCTGATTCACATGTACGCAAGAGATTCCTGCTACTGATTTTGACAATTAACAGACACTGACTGCGGGAGTCAACACTAAGGCTGTGTGTTCAATAAGCTAACAGTTACAAGGAAATCACAAACTCCACAAACATTTAACACGGCCCACGCAAACAATTATCCATATTGTCTGTGTATCAACTCATCTGTGGGAACTGGTGGTCTTCACAAGTGCCCACGTAGATCGAAGTTGTAAAGTAACACTCCAGTATGTGGCTCGTGGAAAGAAAAGACTATAGATCATTTCAACTTCCACCCAGTGAAATTCATTTGTATACTCTTTATCTGTGGGGGGGGAATGCTGAAAATTGTTTTGCACGCTAATCGCTTGGTAGATCTTGAAATTACATTTTTTCAGTTTTGACTGTGAGCGTGTAATTTTTCTTCTCGAACCTCCACATTTCAAAGCTCTGACAGCGATGACTCTTGACGTGCTGTTCTGAACCCGAGCTGCTCCTTTTTTTTCGTCTCTGGAGAGCGATTTCCTCTAAACTGACGTGAAAAATGTCATTTACCTCCACTATTGAAACCAACGCTTTGTTTTGGCCCTTGCATGACAAACCCATCAAAGCAATTATTACAATTATTTGAATTTCCCATAATTGCTCCGCTGTTGGAGGCATAGCACATCATTCGCTGAAGTTTGCACTGATTTAAATCTTTCTCCCTCTGGGTCATTATTGATGATTCCTTGTGTGAGATTGTTCCTATACTATCTCATCCCATTTATTTTTGAAGCCCGGCCTGAATAAATGACTAGGTTGTGTCACATGCTTTATTCTCTACAGTGTGAAACCATATTTTTCATAGTCGGAGCTTGGATTCACATAACTCTGTTAACGTATGTATTACTATTCTCCTGTGCAGTTACCTACTGCAGTCCTCTGAAGAAAGTGCTATCTGTTTGGTGACATGTCCCATTCCTCTTACAAAGCACAAACTGCTGTCCTTATCTGATAAATTGGTTTTAATTTGTCTTCCAAGGCATGTCAGGACTTTGGAGAAGACGGCAAAAAGGGTATAAAAGTTTATAGGCGTGTTGTTTTCTCTACTAAATTGTACTAAAGCCTGGAGTCACTTTTATCATTTCTTCTATAATCGTACTTTATACTTATATGCTCTTAAACTGTCACACACAAACAGTAAAGCTTGTTTTAATGTTCTCTGTTGTCCACTAGTACTAGAGCACTGTTTTGCCCTGTCCTTTCCACTCTCCTCGCCTCTACTCTCGACCCAATACTTCACGCTGTACTGCTGTTCAAATCAAACCTGACCATTTCCAGTCAGCTTTTCTTGTTTCTTCGTCACTTAAAAAAATCTATTGAAAAAAAAAAAAACAGAAAAAAGAAAAGGCTAGTGCTACAATGTTTCTCCAGACCTCTTCATCCCTTCAGGGTCCTGGCATGGACATCATAAGACGTGTATAAAAGACAACAAGTAAAATATCTAAAGTAAGTTTTTAAAAAAAAAGTTACACATATGGAAGTGAGAAATTCAAGTCTGCAGTGAATAAGAAAGGAAGTCTGCCACAGTCGCTAAAGATTCCTCAAATCTCAAATCAAATCTTCATCAGTCTTTATCATTGTCTCGACCACTGCATTTACCGAATCTTTCAAGTCACGATGTAGGTATTTTCCAGTGTCTCAGGATAAGTCTGGAAGCTGTGATCAAATTAGCGGCAATAACAGAAGAAGCACCTTTTGATATATTTGGTATTTCAGTCAGGGGGATTTTCGAGCCTGACCAGATACTCGGGACCTCCGCAGCTTTAACCCAGAATATTGTCGCATTTCCATATACAGTGTCGTAAAATTCCTACCTCTCTTTTACATTTCCAACACAAAGCGTCCTCCATCAGCTTCATTCCCTGGAGCCTTGTAGCCCTCATCTCATTTTGTAATTTTGCACTGGCTCTAATCAGATACCTCTGTTTCCAATTCAGCCAGAAAAGATTGGCCAGTCACCGCTTGCCCCCACATCAGATGGAGACAAGGTGGACCTGGAGGCCTTCAGCGAGTTCACCAAGATCATCACTCCTGCCATCACCCGTGTCGTCGACTTTGCCAAAAAACTGCCCATGTTCTCAGAGGTGAGTGCAATTCCTGCCTTTGCGGTAGGCCACGTGGACGTGAAAACGCAACACTCTCATGACCAATATTGTCAACTTACAGTACACCTCAGAAAGTATCAAAAAGGTTTCACTCAGAAAATTTCCCGTGTAAATCTTCCAAGTCCTTGTGAGCCCAAGCAGCAGCCTCAGTTGCTCATTATAATCCGAGAATGACTTCTGCTTCTGTGAGCTCCACCCAATTTAGTAACTTGTAATCATGTTTCTTGTCTTTGCTGCTCGTAATGAAACGTTTCCTGATTAGATAATTATTAGTGTCTCGACTGTGGCTCTGTGTGTGCGCGGAGCGAGCGAGAAAGGAGCTGCGTGAATGTAGAATGTAAAGTAGAATATAAAGAAAAACAATAAGCTGTAATCCATCAACTCTTTGTAACATGAGTGACAGATGTGGAAGTGTCACCACCATTTTTGAAAGTAAAATGCATTACATTGCATTGTCATCATTGTATAAATCTTCCAGTGATTACGTGTACTTCTATTCTAATGAGCGTGTAAGTAAAACAAAGTTATTTATATTGCGCTGGAAAATTCTATTAATTTTAGACACTAAGAAAATCAATAGTGTAAAATAAGCTTAGTAATGAAGCAGCTGTGGTAAATCATCAGTCATTTTTAATATGTTATCTATTATTTACATTTTAACAGATTAAGAAGCCCTTTTTTCATCCTGATGAGAGAGGCAGAGAGTGTCTAACACTGCAGTGAATTACTGATAATAATGCACAGAAACAAAGCCAGCACTCATCCAGCCACTAAAAATTAGTCTGTTGCTATTTTACACATTGATGCAGCAATAAATGCATTACAGGCGTTTACTCTAAGCATGCCCTCAAGGTACAAATGTACAAGCCAATGAATGCCAAGTAATCTACAGAGCTTTTCAGAGCAGTGGAATAAGAAACAAGCTTAGATGAAGGTGAGATTTAATTCAGCTCGCCGAAGTCTGTAGATTTAATCAGATGACAGTTCACTCAGAGATTCTAATATCCATGCAAATCAGGGTGTATTACTCATAATCCATGTTCATCAGTGGAAAAACTGCCCATTTTCATCCCATCTTTGTGTTTTTCTCCCTCCAAACCAACTCTCTCTTTCACCTCCATAGCTGTCATTCATTTGAAATTCATCACCAAATTTAACGTTAATCAAAATTCTTATCAAGTACAATATATGAGAGCTAATAGTTTATTGACAAACTCATCCCCTCCAAAAAAAAAACCACACAGACGTTGTATTCACTGTCCTATTGTGCTCTGATTTTGACTGAAGTAAGGCGCAGCAGTGATAAGAAATGATGGTTGGGTTTGATTACATGTCAATAAAGTTTAAAACAATGAGGATGATAAAAAAAAGACATTGAATCACGTTAACTTTCCACTGATAAGAATCATTTGTCAGTGTTTGTAACTCTGATGCGGTGAACAATTTTTTTTTTTTCAGTGTTTCCATCAGTGAAAAAATATTTGAATTTAACATTTTGAATTTTTTTTTTTCTCACCAGCTGCCTTGTGAGGATCAGATCATCCTCTTGAAGGGCTGCTGCATGGAGATCATGTCGCTCCGAGCTGCCATGCGTTACGACCCAGAAAGCGAGACGCTGACGCTGAGTGGGGAGATGGCGGTTAAACGTGAGCAACTGAAGAACGGTGGCCTAGGTGTCGTGTCGGACGCCATCTTTGACCTAGGCAAGAGCCTGGCGCAGTTCAACCTGGATGACACAGAGGTGGCACTATTGCAGGCTGTGCTGCTCATGAGTTCAGGTTGTTGTTTACTTTTTACAGTACTTCTTTAGACTCTTTCTGAAATTTAAGCAACTACAGAACAATGCTTTTTAGTAGTGACTGCTTGATGTTGAGCTAAAAATCATGTAAATATATATTTGTATTGTTGTTTGCTCCTGCAGCTAAGTCAACTGACTGACTTTAGTCTGCTAAAAATAGAGTCTAGATGGATCTATAAGCAGAAATGGAATATGATAGTGTATAATCTCCTGAAATAAGATTCATTGTGTTTCTGTGAGAGGGCCCATAGAGTCTCCTTCATAAAAGAAGTGGACATAACCACCGTGACTTCGCCCATTGGTTTGTGGACTGCGACCACACTGCTAAAACTGTTATGTTAAACTCCACCAAGTAAATGTGATTGTAATTAAGAATCAGTAAACTTTATTAAACATTTGGAAAATTAGTTATTAGATCAAAACCGTTTTTGTTCCAGGTTGTAAACATGTTTATTTCTGCTGTAAAGTTGGACATTCTAACATGGGAGTCTATGGGGATTGATTTATGGCACCAAGTGGCCATTCGAGGAACTGCAGGTTTTGGCAATTCACGTTTGCTTCATTCTTCAGCCCCAGACGTTTCCTCTTAGTTTTCCTACATGCTTGGAAGGGGAGGGTTAGGCGAGGGGTATTCAGTTAATTGCAATCTGCAACCTCAAGCTCACATAACCCCCCTATAATAACATTCACTGTTAAGACAACGAAGCCTAGAACTCCTGCATGTGGTAAAAAGGGTTTTACTCTTTCTCATTTAAACTCCCATATATTCATTGTGGTTCATACATTTTTTAATAATAGGATGAAAATAAAGACAGTGTGTCCTTAAACTTAATCTTCTTAGTCGCTGGCAAGAAAAGCCTGTCTGAAAAGACTGCCTGCTCGACTTCTTCCACTCTCCCTCCTTCTTTATCTCCTTCTCAGTCTTTTACTGATTCTGTCTGCCTTCCTATCTAATCAACCTCTTATCTCCTCTTCCTACATGTCCCCCACATATCTCTATCTAAATTCCCTTCCTTTCTTGTGCCACACATCCACTTACATTTACTCTCCCACTCTCCAACCTCCACAGACCGCTCTGGCCTGACATGTGTGGACAAGATAGAGAAGTGCCAGGAGACCTACCTGCTGGCATTTGAGCACTACATCAATTACCGAAAGCACAACATTCCCCACTTCTGGCCTAAGCTCCTCATGAAGGTGACTGACCTACGGATGATCGGGGCATGCCACGCCAGCCGCTTCCTTCACATGAAGGTGGAGTGTCCCAATGAACTCTTCCCTCCGCTCTTCCTGGAGGTCTTTGAGGACCAGGAAGTGTGAAACAACAGTTTCCACAACTGAAAGGGAAGAGGCAAACAGGGCGATGGGATGGGCCATCATTTTCAAAGGGGGAAGGATGGAGGGAGAGTCCTCGGCAGGAATTATTTCTCCGACATCGCATTTTAAGTGGTTTTAAAACTGGAAACAACAATAACAAGACAACACACCAGCAGCAGGAGAGTCAAACAAACAAAGGGTTTTGTTTTTTTGAACACCCTCTCCTCCACCTCTTTCTCCTCCTTTTACTTACTCCTGTTTTAAAATCCGAGTGGGGGCCCTTCTGTCTGAGCATGATGTCTTATTTAGTAAGAGTTGTAGCCATTTGCCAAGACACGTACACTTACACATACACAGACACATAAACACACACATATGTACACACACCCACAGCCTGTTCCACCTCAGTTTCTTTTTTTTACGGGGACCTGCTATCCCCTTTGGTTCGTTGTAGTGGTCAAAGATCACCTGTTTTTTGAAGCCCATTTCTCCAGCTTCCATGCTGACCAGCACCTCTCAGTATTATTTCTGAATAAGTGTTAAAGGAGTAATTCAGAATAATGGACAACAGCGATATATAATCCTCAGTCATACAGGCACACACACATTCAGTAAACACTGCACATAGACATTTCTGCAGATGCTTTGAAGCATTACTCTGGTGTATAATGGCTGCTGTAAAAGCAAAGCTACCAGACCTAGTTATTAAGTCCTCAACTCTATCTGAGCCGTTTTGGAGCTTCTTCTTCTTCTTCTTCTCCTCCTCCTTCTCCTTCTTAGATCCCTGTTAAACTGGTGCTATATTTTACGAGGCTCCTCCAGTTTTATGAAATTGTGTTATCTACTTTTGAAAAAAGATGCAGACCATGGCTCCATATCTACCTTCATTTCTGTCATTGGACCACCTCCTGTGACATACAGCACACACACACACATTTGCACACACACTTGCTTTGTCATTGCCTTTGCTGCTTGTGCCAGCAGCCTAGCATCTTATGAATGACAATTAAGTCCTTCTCTTTTCAAGGAGGCTCTAAACTCAAGGCAAGAAAGAAAGAATAGAAGAAAGGCAAAGAGGGAGACACTCTGAAGATGAGAAGAGGGGAGGGGAGAGGATCAGAGATAGAGCGAGGAAATACGATTTAATAGCCGGGCTGTTGATTCAGAGCCAAGGGTCAGAGGTAATTCTGTGCTGACTCTCACACCCAGCCTCCAAGGAGGGTTTAAATGGCAATGACCAGAAGCAAGGCAGCAAAGCTCATGTTACACACACTTTCTCTCTCTCTCCCTCTCTTTCAAACACACAAACACTTTAACGTAAAAACACACAGCATCACCTCAGAGTAACGTGAATGCCTCATTTTACTGTACGCACTGCACAGCGGTGTCAGTATACAGCCCTAACCTGCAGGGTTTGTACAGAGTCCTCCCCTCATGGACTCGGCTCAGTGTGGCCCCTCCAGGCTTCCATACACATATGCCTTTTTTTTTACCATGGGCGTCACTGAGAGCAGGCGAAATGCCAAGAAGGCTACCATTTACCTCAGAGTGGACACACCCCCAGGCTGGGGCAGCAGTACTGCCCCTGTGGTGTCAGGCACTACCTCACCTCTCTGGACACAGGGCAGCTGCCCACAGCCTACACACAGACATACACCATTCAAGTTGGCGCATGTGTAGAGTAACACGCAAATGTTCATAATGTTTTGCGTAGGTGCACAGTTAGACATGGAAAGACAAAAAAACACTCATGGCACACACATACACCCCTCAGTGCTATCACTTGGTTGAAATGAAATACCACTGAAGACAGGAGGGCCAGCCATCCCCCTGGACTGTAAGGTTTCACCAACTCCAGGGGATGGTACCCATTACATTCGGTTGTCTTTTTTTTTTCTTTTTTTTTTATGTGGGACCAAGTGTCATCTTTAAATATTTGGAATCACTTATTCTGTCAAAAAGTGACTCAGAGAAGGACAGCGTGGATGTACAGCCCAGCTGACACGCATCGAACGAAGACAATAGAGAATATAGAGTAACTGCAAACCCATGGTGGCCTTGCCCGTTGAATTAGTATGCATAGAAATGGCAGCAGTTTACTTCTGCATAATCTTCCACGGTACACTTCTGATTAGTGCCATTGGATATTGTAAAAGTTCTCACTGAAGTAAGCTTCTTTTTTTTATGACAACTCATCAGTTCTCTTTTGGTCTCTTGCACTTTGCCAGTGCTCACAACAACAACTATTAGGTCACCCATCAAATATCCATGGCAAATTAGTTGTGTACTAGCCAAAAGCCTATTTGATTATGATGATTTTTATTATTATTATTATTATTATTATTATCTGATAATAACAGGCCACTCTGTTCATTCCAATTCTTGGGGCCAAGCCAAAACTAACTGGGTTTACCACTCTCCACACAGGAAGAGGATAAAAGAAGAGAGAGACTGAAATTATTTTATACTGAAAGCAGTAGAGCGTACTGGGCACTTGTACCCGATGGCTATTGTGCACCCCTCAGAAGAACCTAAGAAGAGCAATGTGTGGTAGGAGTCATGGGTACTTGTTATAGATGGCCAAGCCTCATTGGCTTCATTCTTTGGAGCATTGCTGGGAGCTCAGAAGAACTGGAACACCACACCTCAACTAAACCTGACCTGCCCCAGGTCAAAAGAAACCTCCTCTGCAAGCACTTCAATTCACCTGCCTTTTCCAGACCCTGCTAGTCCATGATGACGCCGTTTCTGGAGCGTGGCTCAAACTGAAATGCACCCTGTCACCATCATCACGGCCCCCGCCCAGCCAGGCTGGTGGGAGTTTTTGCACTACTGCAGTGGTCCTCCCCTCTTGATTGGTTCCTGATTGATTAAAATATTAGACAGCCTCATGATGCCACCACCCTTAATCCCCCTTCAATGGGCATCTTGACCTGCTCTGTTTAACAGAGGCTGGCCGTCACAGTGGGCCCAGTCCCAAACCTGTCACAGCGTCAGTATTAGGCAGCACACTACCCGCCCACCCAACCAATTATCAAATCCAGGGGTAGAGAGAGGTCCCTAGTTAGGTTTGCTGCTTACTTTTCCTTTACATTTTCCATCCTTCCTGTTGTAGTTCCAAGTTGTTGACATTTCAAATTCTCAATCATCTTCCAAACACCCTCCCTGCCACCATCCTCCTCCTCTCTCCCCCTCCTATCTTCCCCTAGCTTTTCACCCACTCACCTCTGAGTGATTTTTTGCCCCTAAATCATTAACACCAAACAAAATCCAGGCCTCTTCCTTGTGAGACAAGGCTGGCCATAACTGCCCTTGAAAGTGGCGCCACCGAATGAATGTGAACGGCAGAGAAGCAGTGATGAAGAGAGAGACTGAGCGTGAGAATGTGAGGATGTACGAGAAGAACGAAGAAAGGTTGGGACGAGGAGAAAAAGCGGAGGGTCTGAAACCCTCACTGCCATTATTGACATGGGTGAGAAAGGGCGATGTGGCTGGTTGTAAAAGACGATGATAACAAACTCTCGAAGGAAGGGGAGATGGCGATGTAGGAATATGTATGGTCTCCCTTTCGTTCCCACAACCGCCCCACATGAGCCTGTACTCCCATGACAGCTGACAACCCCAAATGTCCCCCCTTCAGCTCCTTCCAAAAGGATAACCTCCAACGTTCAAATGGTGAGGATCAGAAAAAGATCCCGCATTCCAGAGATGCAGGTTTGGATCATGTCTTTGTAAAAGAACTGTAAAAGAGAAAAAAAAAAACTATTGATGTCCTTTGTTCTCGTGAGCTGACTGGGTATGTGTGTGTGACAGTCGGGGTTAAAATGCTGCTTTACCTTCTGAGTCTGATTTAGAAAAAGAAAAAAAAGATATATGAAATGATTATAAATTCATGAAACAAAATGAAAAGAGATGACTTTAAAAAAAAGACTCCTGAACAAAACTATTGGAGATCGAGCTTTTTTCATTTTATCATTGTTTTCGTATTTTTCTGTTTGTTTTTTGATGCTTAAACTGCTCTGTGTAAAAGAAAAAAAAAACAGCTGTCGTCACTTTTGACCATGCGTGCAGTGTAACATAGAAAATATTTCACTTCTTTTTCACATCTGTAGTTTGTGTTGATAAGCCAACTGATCTGTTGTCTGTGTCTGTCCAGTTGTCCGTCCCCTTTTATCAGGAGGAATTTTCAACCAACGAAAACAGGAATTTCTTTTTTATATTTTGTTTCTTTTTTTATGAAATACAACTTTGGAGAAAAAAAAAAAAAACACAAACACGAAAAACAGCTGTCGTCACTTTTGACCATGCGTGCAGTGTAACATAGAAAATATTTCACTTCTTTTTCACAT
>JAPQRN010000012.1:12169066-12181802 GCA_037367275.1 Coranthus polyacanthus
TTTCTTTTTTTATTAAATAAAAATTTGCAAAAAAAAAAAAAAAAAAAAAAACTAAAAATAATGCAACGGAAACTTAAAATAAAAAAAAAAAAAAAAAAAAAAAAAAAATATGAAACACAATCTTATCATACCTCACACAACACAAAACTCAAAGGAACTTGGGAGGAGTCATATTTTGCAGGCACATGTAAAAGTGCAAAGATGCATATATAAAAAATGTATATGTTACGATTATGTGCTTGTCTGTACGCATCAGTACAAGTTACAAAAGGAGCCTTCCCTCAAGCTTTGGTGCTCTCTATATTATACTGATTTGGTTTTTCGAATGATCGGGATGCAACACAAATATCAGAAAGTGTTGTTTGATTAGAGATAACGTGCTAATGTTCCCACTTTAAGGCACAGTCGATAAGGGTAGACCGTAAACTTAAAATGTGAATGGCCCGGAGGTTGAGGGATTCTGACTTTTGTATAATGTCTGAGTGTTTTTTGGTATTGAATGTAGCTGACAGGAGGGGGCTGGACCTGAGCCCGGCACCCACAACCTAACTTCCACACACCAGCAGAAAGAATAGTGGTGTCACATAGACGTTACAAACAACCAACAAAACTGAGAATATATTGCCCATCTGCAAGGTGCAATACAATGTTATGTATTTTTGTATGTTTTCTCTTCTGTTTTTATTTCATTTCTGTTTTTATTTTGGCCATAACCAAGGATGTAAATACTAAACAAACAGACCTACAACACTCAAAATATACCAGATATTGCAGAAAATGCGCAGAAGTAGATTTATCCGCTCCATCCCAATGTCATGTAAGAGAAAAAAAGCTAAATAATGTATAATGCTTCATACATTTGTATGTGTGCACTCTCACACATGCATGCTGATCCATATTCAGAAGAGCTCCATGACATTAATCATAAAACCTGTGCCTCCTCTTGTTTGCAAAGAGATAGATTCTTCTCCCTCGTATACTCACCATAATGTGCAACAACGCTACACATGAATGCTTATAGTGTGTGTGTGTACGTGTTGTGTTCACCTATGAAATCAGGTTCCAAACTGTCGGTGTGAGTGTGTTGCCAGCAGCCACGGTGGCTAAAGGTCAGTAGGGTACTGGGGTTGCTTTGTTGCTAAAGTGGGAGGTGGGGGAGGGGACATTAATAGAACTTATGATAAGCATGTTGTCTTTTGGCATGAATGTCAGCTAACCTGGCTGCTGGATGGCTCCATCTAAGTTGGAAAAGTCAGATACAATTTTTTTTCCATTTGTCCACCGGCCCCACTGCCTCACAGGAGCCAGCCCAAGAAGACTTGAATGCTCAGTTTGCTACAAAACATCCATTGTCAACTGACCAGGATTGAATCAGTCAGTTTACTGCGAGAACTGGTTCAGACGATGACAAACTTATGAATTTATTAAAGTTTTTGTGGGGTGTCAATTTCTTTGACGTGGCCCACTAAAAATAAATCAATTGGGCATAGCAAACATGCGCATAGCAAGGTCTTCAAGGCTGGCTTTGCAGGGGCCTCCATGCCCACTCCTCCTCCATAGATGTTATTATCATGTTTTTTTTTCTAACATGTTGACACATTGGACAAGGGTAGAGATTGTCTGTGCTGTTTTTGATTTTTATGGTTGTGTTTGGTCCCCTCTTATGCCAAATGTAAAGTTTATGAAGACATGCAAGTAGCAAGATGTCTATGCAATTTCCCTCGAAGGCCCTCTGAAAGACGACCTCAATGTAACACCGAGCCAGTCTCAACACATGAAATCAAATTCGACCTGGCCTGAATTTCCAGAGGTTCTTTGACCCCAAGAGCAAAGACCCTTGCTACTTTGTCTTGGCAAGGGTCTGGACTCCTCGTCTCACCTGGCCTTCAAGCCCAGCTGACTGGCTGGTCCTCAGGGTCGGTGTTTGTGGTAGTCCGGGTCCCAGAGAACAAGTAGGAGGGGTACTGGGGATGTTGTGGAGAATATAAGATGAGATGTGCTGTTTTTTGTTTTAGACTGCTCAGAAAGTCGTGTGTGTGCATGTATATGCGTGTAGTTTGGAGGATTTGGATATGTCTACTTTACTCAGTGCTCTCATTCTTTGGTGGGTTAACTTAATTGTGAAAATCAAAACATTTGGACAGCCCCATACATCAAATCCTTACACAATATATGTGAGAAGCTTTACTATTTTTATCCCACGATGAAGTAAATGTAATGTCAGTGTATTCTGGGTATATGATGTCAATCAGTGGAATGTATGTAGCATAGTTTACGTAACTATAGTTAAATGTTATCTGGCCTGGTTTGCAATCAGAGATTGTTAGAAATACATCCCGACTGAAATGAACATATACAACCTGCTGACCATCAATTCTTCTTAAGCACTTAACTAAAAAGCACTTTGAAAGGCCCGAACCCACATTGTAAGTGGGAGAATCTTTGTCAGTGACAATTGTTACAAAATTAAAAAAAAAAAATGTATTAATTGCACCCAAGCTAAATGCCTTTTGCACCATTTATGTTTTTTTCTAAATTAGCTTAATCCATAATATAAACAGAGCCTTTAGGCGATGACAGTTAATGAAATTATAAAGTTTACAATTGCTTTTATAATGAAGTGCAATAAGAGAGTGAATGAACCCTTTGGTGTGTTTCTGGTCTAATCAGATCTTTCCTACATTAGTGGAGAATTACTCCCATGGTTGCTTTTTTTTAAAAAAAAAACAAATGCACCCACCGGAGAGCATCTGACCACTTCCTCACAACACGCACACACATGCACACACACAAACACACACCACTTATTGTGACTGAGTAAAGGAAGCTATTGAAGGATTCTCTCAGGTAAAAGAACATTTTCTAATAAATGATGATGAACCTTAGATGAAAACCCATTGTTAGCTCATCTTTATTTGTCTTCACAATTCACAGTCAGAAAAATGCACATGTTTTCAGCTCTGTTCTGTCCCCGGACAAGTGTCGGGATGAAAAGATGTAGACATCCAGTCTACCTCATCTTTAAAGCATCCACTCCACACCCTCACTGCTTTCTTAACCCAAAATGAGAATATTCATGCTTGGAGGTGGGAGCATGCTTATGTATGTTTTTTTTAATGTTTTGTTTGGATGGGAGAGTTTGGAAGTTCGGTTTGTCTGGGCTTGGTCCTAAACTATGAAAACACACTCACACTTTTTTGACCATTTTATTTTTTACAGTAACACTTTATTTGGATAGTCCACCCACAGATTGTCTTCAGGAAAAAAAAAGATCTTTTAAACCACAATGGGGTGATACAATAAATTTGAACACATTTTGTTGAATATTGGAAACACTGGAATATTTAATAAACACGGGTTCCTTGGAGCTGCATCTGTTGACGCTAACGCAAAATCACAAAAAAACCCAGTGAACCCAGTCTTCGGAGTTTTGATTTAGAGCGACAGACTTGGTGTCGAGTGATTCCTCGGAAGCTCATAGTGAAACATTATCGTGCAGCTTTAATCGATTTTGTACTTTGTTTGCGAGTTACATGACTTCAGTGTTTGATAGCACTGCGTCATTGATAAACTAACTAACGTAGCCATACGACCTCCAAACATAGCATATTATGTGTTTTGCAAAATAACTTCATGAACCGTAAATTGCATATTCACATATTCCATATTCATCCAGTGTATTCCTCGTATGGAGTTGCATTTGCTGAAATAGGTAAACACCCATTTCTGATTTATGAGCAAAATATGCAAAAAATACTTTTTCAAACCAGTCAGTCAATGTTCATCTTAAGCTTGACAATCACGACAAGCTCTCAGTTGCTCTCAGAGGGGGAGTGGGTGTTTGGACCCCGTTATAACTGCTTGCAACTGTACTTTAAGATTGTTTTTATGATTTGAAATTCATTTTGAAATCCAAAATTCTGTTTAAATATTGAACACAAGCTGTTCGAATGTCCAACTTTGTGTAGGTGGACTATCCAAATAAAGTGTAACTTTTAATTTTTTCAGATGTCTCGAAGAGTAAAATGCAAACTTAAGTCCATACAGTCAGTAAAATCTAAGTTAGTTAGTTAACATGCCAGCAGAAGTATCTAGGTCTCCCTCACCCTGTTGGTTAATGGTATACATACAGTTGTACACAGCTCCCATCCAGGCCAGGGGGGTGGGCTAGCTTTGTTTTTCCATCCACAAGCCTGTTCTATTTCAGTGTGCTTACTGTTTAGCTTGTAACATACTGAGAGGTCGGCATGGCTAAAACAAAGGCTGTGCATGTACATAGGTGTGTGCATGTCATATCAGCGTCCATGTTTATGTGAGAGAACCGTGTCCTGTGCGTGTTAGTGTGCGACTGCTTTCCTCTGAACGTCTGTGATGCTGAGATCTGATTGACCTGCTTTCGCTTTCCCTCCCGAACCTCAAAAAGCACCTTTTTAGGCCGCAGTGCACGGCGGACGTCTGTACAACAGAGTCCTGTCAATGACTTCTATTATTTCCTTTGAAGAATGTAACTAATATCGTGTTCACTGGGCTGAGGGAGAGTAACAAGGAGTAGATCTTGGGGATCATTTAGAGGTGAGAGTGGCTGAGTTGTAAGACGTGAAAACTTGAATGATTCCCACAAACAGAAGTCAGACTGTTGTTGGCAGAGCAGAGAAGAGATTACTACCTTGGATGCAGTTTGAGGCTTTGTAATTTTGTTTCTCTTTCCAAATGATGGCCTTATTGATTGCTTCAGCCTTGTCTGTGGCTTTGTTTCACAGCATGTGTCATAGCTAGAGAATTTATCGTTAATACTAGAGCACTTAGAAAATACATACTGTGGTGTCACATAAAGAGTGAATTAGCGCGCCGGTTTGAAGCTGTTGAGGACTCCTAAGAGCGATTTTAAGATTATCACTACATACAATATTAAACTGACTGAAACTATGCCAATACCTGTCCCGTATCCATGCTAATACAACAGAAATCAGTGAGGATTATTGATGTCAAGCACTATGTGCTTGAAAATTGAAGTGCCAAATCCACATATTGGGCTCATGGCAAGGTTGAAATTATAATGCAAATATCCACGTTGTTAATTCTCAATGGCTTATGGACTCATGACATTGTCCTGTTTTGGAATCTAGTGCGCCAAATTCCAAGCAAAAACTTAGAGCACTTAAAAGTAAGTATCGCAATAAAAACTAACACTCAGACTCCCGAGTTGAGTGTTAGGTGTTGCTCAGACTATCTACTAAGAGATTTATTGTCATGAGATATTTTTTATAAATGGGTGGGAAATCACATGCCTAGACAGCTAAGAATGTAAAAGAAGTACACTCTCTATTCATGGTATATCGATTAGAGCTGTAGACCAGAGATTAGATGAATTATATGAGAGTAAATAAGTAGTAGGTTGGAGAATATATGCAATGTTTGTCAGGAACAAAAGGTTGTGAATTGGTTCAGAACTGCTCAGGTTTGATAAGCCGGCCTCAAAGGGTGCTTTCCATCGTCTATCTTCCAGTCCTGTCACCCCAGTCCTTACATGTTCCTTGTCCATAGTATACACTAGCAGCTCCTTTGGCACATACAAACACCCACTGTTGAATGCAAAACCGGAGGAAATATACTCTCTGCTCAGCTTATCTTTGAAAAGAAAGGATGGAATTACTAACAGTTTTCCCCTCTGTAGCAGGTCCACGCCACTTTATACAGCACCAGCAGTTCACCAACAACCACCTCTTTTTAAGGCTTCATGTCCACTGGGAACGTCTCTTTTCTTACCACCTTCTTGCTCACTTTGTTTACAACCGAAAGGATTCTGTGTCACATGTCTCTCGCAGAAAGATTAACATGTAATATAGTACATATTAAAAAAACACAACAAAAAACACTTTCAGCAAAAACACACTATGCTTCAGTGAGGTTTTCTTGACAGGACGACAGAGGGGCTTTAAAGCAGATGCCTGGTGGACTCAGGTCTTGTATGCAGCAGTTGGTGCTGGAGGTGTTTCCACGTCACACTCTATTTCTTATGCTGTACAAATGTCTGTATGTGTCTGTTAACTATTTTACAGTCCACTGCCCTATAAAATAGAGAGTGGTCTGAATCTAAGAAAAAGTAGACTCTGCAGTGTTGACATTGTGAAAAAAAAAAAAGAAAAAAAAAGTTTACATTTTCTTGATTTAACACACACAAGGGCCTAAAGTCTCTTTTAAGGTCTGGACGGTGCATTTCTACACATCTTTTGCAAACCATGTCTGTTTATATAGTTCACCAAATTTGACCACTCGCATGCCATGAGACAACCTCAAAATCTGTGAAGGTAAAAAAAAAAAAGTTCTTTCTGGGTATTGGTTTCTTTTTTTTTTTTTTTTTTGGAATTTCTATGGTATTTTTTCCTCAGATTTTCTCAAGGACTTTGTTCAGCTGGTCTGTTTGTCACCTGCTCAGTATCCGTGTGACTTTGGAGACATACAATATAGACTTCAAACCAGCAGTAGATATATTAAAGCTAACAAAAATAGAGCTATAAATAACATTCACCACAACTGCTTATACAGCTACCTTTCAGATTTTTATATTGTTACTTTTGTATCACTCCTTTAAGAGTTCCTTGCTTCACTGTGACTGCAAAGGCTGCTGGGGAAATTATGATAAGGACAGGTGTATTGCAGATACTCAGGGGCCACGACTTGTCGGGTCAGGGTCAGTAAGTAGTTAGTCAGTAGGTGCCAAAGACAGGATATGACATGTTCTTGTTGGTTATTTTGTAAGAGGTTCGATGTATTGACGCATATGTGACTGGAAACAACAGATGTGAGACTGAAACACGCCTTTGTAGGATGTTGCATGTAAGTTTTTCGGGAGAACGTGAAACCAAAGGGAGCATAGATCCAGATGAGCATCTATAGTAAATGAAAACATGTTAGCGGCAGCAACAGGTACACTTTAACCCGCAAAACCGATGAACAGAGGTTACAGTGTACAGGGGAACACATAGCCATTCACTGTACGAAAAACCGGAGATGTCTTCTATCTCTAGGTTTATCCCAAGGTGCCACATCTTGATAGATTGTACAAAAAAAAAAGAAGAAAAAAAAAAGAGTTCAGTTTACTTTTCTGTGATTGACAATGACTGACAAACTCTACCCACCTGGTCCCTGGTGCAGTTAGACACTTAGACATTCGACCCAGGTTTTTTTTTTTTCCTTCTCTGCTTCTCTTTGTTTGACCGTCTGAAGTCACTGTAGTAGTCATGCAAAAGCAAAGGAACAATATTCAGGATTCATCCCCACGAAGCACACTGGGGCAAACTAACATGCAACGACATACAGTAAAGCTTTAGGCAATGCTCTGGGCTGAACGAATACACACTGTCTTGTCTTTCAAATAAACACACACGCGCAGGAAACCTCTGAATATCTACTGTGATCTCCTTTCACACCACCCACAGCTTCATCACACCTGGCCCCCTTTTTCACCTGGACCTGTCCTCCCTGTGAATACCCCTGTTATTACCCCGATCCCTGGCTGCCTACGCACCTGCAACACCTCCTTTTTACCCCCTCCTTCTTCTCCTCCCAACATGAGTCCAGTGGGTGGTGTGATGTCAGGTTTTTGTGGTGGGCTGCTTATGACAGGTCCAGACAATCAGCGTGTTTGTAAATGTCAATGTGTGATTTTCAAATCTTTGTTTATGGTCAGGGTTTTAAAGGAAGATATTTTTATGGTAATTGTCGCCGGTCTATTTTACTATATATTTATGTAATAAATATGTGACTAAATTGACATCTCACTGGCTCTTTAGTCTGTTATTGGTTTGAATTCTCCAACCAGGTACGACATATGCTGGAAGGTTTTCATTAATGGACTAATAAATGAAACCACAAAAAAGTTTTCTTGTTATCATTTTATTGTCTCTTTTTTTTTTTAACTTTTGGAAACACTTTATTTTGAGTCACACCTATTAACCATTAAAGGTTTAATATATAGGCTTGGCAGTGAAGCTTGTGCTGGAGTTTCTTTTGTCCTCGGTGCCTTGTTGACCTTAAGCTAACTCCATGTGTAAGTTGACGACTGTGTCGGTTTCCTACATCCATGATAACAGCCTGTACGCGGATTTCTACAGATCCTGTACAGCGGCAACACTAGCTACCGTTAGCTTAGAAATGGAGTTAGCCAACGTCAACAAACAACCATCTCCCAGGACAACGTAGACTCCAACATAAACTTCAGAAACGTAAACTAATTCGTATAAATACTGTTCTTTCTTAGTTATTATTAGGCACTTATTAATGCCTTAATCTGAATGACCATAGTCTACCACTACTAGGCCTACTACAGTTTTCCCTCAATAACCAACTGTTTACAGGTTATTGATAGTAAGTAAGGAAGTTGTTGTACATGAATTACAATCTCATGCTAATATCCTCAGTATGGGCCTTATAACGTGGAACAAGAATAGCCATTCTCCCTTAACAGGCCTAAATACGATTATTTTATGTAACAAAACACAAATGAACAAGTGTTAGTGTCCAAATAACTATAAATATAAAGTCTTCAACTAAACTAAAGTGAGATATTGCTAATAACTAATTCCCTAGTAGTCAATAAGTAAAAAGTGTCAAACTACCATTGAATTAGTTATGAGCATGACCTCACGTTACACTTTACAATAAGGAATTAATAAGTGCTTTATAATGACTAATAAAGCACCAATATGCTGCTAATATGTGTAAGCAGCTAGTTAATGCGTGCTTTCATATTAAGTGCAAAGTATTTTTTTAAGCTATTAAAAAACCTGCTCGACATAATAAACGTGATTAAATTAAACATTTGAGCTTCTCGTTCATAATCTGAAATTTAAAATGTTGAAATTGCATGAGGAAAATCTGGGGCCAGTTCTTGATGAACGCATTATAAATGTGTCAGTTGTGTACGCACATTTGACTCTGAAGTTATCATTTGGCAAATATAAAAAAACCATGTCACTGAATTAACAATTTAAAAACCCACCCACACATTCCACTGTGCTCTGCGGCTCTGATGCAAGTCCCTCTTATAATATCAGTTATCGGTTATAATAAATGTAGATGTCCCTACATAACATAATCCAACATGAGCACTTAATCCTACTTTAGATTGAGGGCACTGACGTCGCTAGCGATACGTGAAATGTATTTGCATAATTGAAAAACAACATTTTTAACAGATGCATCCAGTAAAAGGAGATAAATTTGCCGGGCTGAAATAACGGCTAAATGAGGAGTAAACAAGCTTTGTCTGGTCAAATCAGTGTCAAGGTGGAGGACGGCCGCTGCCAACACTGTTCAGTTCATCAGCACGTGTCACAGCATATCCTGTCTGATTTATTGGCAGATCAAATCAGATGTCTGTCATAGTGCTGTGAGGGTTTTCCTGTAGGAGACAGCTGGTCATGAGGCAACGACTCCTAATTCTACCATATAGAACCATAAATCTTCGGTAAATCTAACAGGAAGACCGTTGGCCTCCACATGAGGTCAAAGACTCATGCATGGCTGATATTGCTCTGCAGTGGCATCCAGTCTGTCTGTTCTGTTTAACTATAATTCTGAAGTGATCAAGGCATTTACATTTACCTTGTCAGTTTTCATGTGATTTTCCAGCTGTAAGTCAGGCTATATGTACAGTAACTAAGTACTTTTACTGCAGAATTAAGTAGAAATTTGAGGTACTTTTACTTTACTCGAGTGTTTCTCTTTTATTCTACTGTATTCTTCCACTCCACTACATTTCAGAGGGAAATATCGCACTTTTTACTCCACTAGATTTGTCTGTCAACTTCAGCTACTTTTCAGACGAGGATGTGAATTAATGGAAGCTTTCCGAACAGATTAAACCACCGGCTACCAACGGTTATGGCTTTGATGTGTCGCAAAAAGTCGGGGCGACGTTTCAGATGTATGAGTTGTTAACAGCGCCACCACATAGTGATTTCCCCGCTAAACTTTACACATGGTTTCGATTCAATAAATGTCCTAATCATCCAAAATCTCACCGAAAATCAAAGATTGGAGAGAAAGCCCAAAAACTGAAAAATTTGTGCATGAGAACTTTTTTTCCTTCTTTCCTTCCCCCATTAATCATCTCATGAGCCCTTGGATTTATCTGGTGTCTCAGTAAATCAAACTGGATATAAAGCAGTTCAAAGTAGCTCCACCTCCAGCAGCTACAACAGTAAAATGCTGCCCTAACACTGATGCTTCACTATTAATAATCTAAGGATGTCATGTATGATAATATATCAGTCCAACAGACTAGTACTTTTACAACAATACTATATTTTGCTACTACTTCTTTATGTTGTCATGCATGAGTACTTCTTCCAAGACTCAATTTAGATGAAGGTTATTGGACCAGAGTGACACAGTAAAATGTAGAAAGCCTGTCCTCGCCTCCCTCGGCACTCCTTACAATCAAGACAGTAGAAATATATATAAAAAAATGAATGAAAAATGATAACTATAGAGTTATCACTGTTACTTTTAAACCAAACACTGACAAGGTTCCAATGTCCAGGTTGTATCCTGTGATACAGGACAGTAAACGATGTAGTGGAGTAAAGGTTGACGGCAGAGACGCAGGTCATCACGGGTCACTTGGTGGTGATGGTCCTAATCTGACAGCGTATCACCACCTGGTGGGCAAATCAATAAGAGTATCTTTGCCTCTATCCCATGAAAACAATATCTCTTGATAACTTTCAGTGAGCCCTGTTAGACTTCATATGGCCAAAACCACAAATGAAGTTTATCATTTAGAGACGCGGTTTGAACTATAAGAGGGAAGACCTACTAGAGGTGGCGAATGGAGGTGTGACTCTGATGGGTCCGTTGTGAGTACTTCTCAGACGTGTAAGGCATGTCATTTAGGCTGTTAGTGTGAAGTAGCTGAGTGACTTTAAAAGCTGTACTTCATTAATGACACTTAATTAGTGCTGTTTTTTGAATCTGCGAACAGGGTGTATCTTTTCACATGAAGTCCGACATGTGGGTGGAAGCTGTTGTGGGGGCTGTGATCTCACAAAGGCAGCTTTTCCGCCAGCCAATCCCTCGCTAGCTGTTTGGACGATAGCCCAGCCCTCCCCTTCAGATCACCCTCCTCCTTTTCTCTCCCACTCTCTACTCTCTCTCTGTGTCTCTCATGTGTGTCATACACACACACACACACACACACACACACACACACCCTCTCCCTCTCTCTCTCACACACACACACACTCCATGCTTCATGATCCATACTCCGTCATAGCAGGAATTTTCCACTCAGCAGAAGGAGAACATTGCAGCCAGCTGTGCTGTCAATAGCAGTATATGTTCAAATCTTCAAGACTGTTCGCAGGCTCTGCTTCTGTCAGCCAGCTTTTCCTGGCCTTCTTCACGAGCATTGCTAAATACATGGATGAAACTGCATATACACAAAGCACATGGCGAACTCTATGTGGCCCATGCATGTTAGGAGTCTTTGTTCTTATCTCTCATGGTGCTCTACTTCCACATAAAATGCAGAAACGTGAAACTAAACCAATATGAACATGTGGTTAGTTTACCAGGACAGTGGAGCAGAAGAATATAAACACAAACTCCTGGGTCCCTAAGGAGACTCCCCCTTCTCCCACTCTATCTCCACACAGTCTGCCTCTAACAAAGCTCACATGAAATAACTCCAGCAGTTTCGCTCTTCTATCACTATATCCATAATCCCCATCACCAGCCAACATAGAAATCATACTTAAACACGTCAATGGCAGCTATATCCATGTACCATGTGTTCTGTGTACATTAGTGGGCTGTTACGTAAGTGTCAGCCCACTTCCTCTCCCCCTTCCCATTACACATACATTTCCCTGCCTTCTCTCAGATCAGGTCAGGTGAGGACGGCATAGAGAGAGAACAGCCTTAAACAGCCCAGTCATTGAAAATATATACTGTACATGGTCCTGAAAGCCTACACCACACTGGGGAAGAAAGGCAAAGGGGGGAAATTTAAGGAACATTTTCACAAACAATGACTAGATCTGCAGTAGTAAGCAGAAATAGAGATAAAGTAAACCAATTCTGCATCACTCTTTGAAGCCCTAATCTATAGTACCAGTAAAGTCTTGGTGTTGATTGGCTTGTGTTATTGTGAAAGGACATTTTGTCTCCAGATTTATGGTGTGAACTTTATATTGGCAGTCCTCTGTATTAGTCTTGGCAGCAAACGTGCTGCATACATTTGTGAAGTGTATTACAGTTTTTTTTCCAAGCTGGTTGATGAATAATAGCAAGGTAAAAAAAAAAAAAAAACCTTGTAAAAATGTACCCAAACATGAAGCAGCTAAATAAATACCAGATCATATTTTGGACTGCACAAAGAGGAAATAAAAGGAAAAAAAGATGCACTAACATGGGAAGAGATCATGCGGGAGTTCAGAGAAAAGTGTCTTCCTCGGATCGAAGCCTCTACGTTACTAGTCGGATCAACACAGGAAGGCAAGAATGTATAGTGTATGCTTTAAATAACACAAACCAACCATGCAGGTGCAAAACATGCAGATGTCATTTCAGGACATGTAAAATTACCTGAAATTTGAGATGTGTGCAAATGTGTAAAAGAGTCCCCAGTTTTGCCAGGATTATGGTATAGGAAAGTCCCCACGAAGACAATATAGACCCATAAAATGCACAGTGATGACCCTGACTATGTTTATTTTACGATTTGATACAA
>JAPQRN010000012.1:12198978-12211489 GCA_037367275.1 Coranthus polyacanthus
GTGTTGCTCTGATTTTTGTCCCAACAGCTTTGCCGACCCACGCTGTCTGAAAATATGCCAAAAGAAGGTGAAAAGATGCAAAGCAGTACAATCACTGTTATACTCTACGGAAAGTTTTTAATGAAATGAATGTATTAAGATGTAACTCATTTGTAATGACCAACATTTTGAGTAGTAACTGTGCTCAGTTACATATCTTTTCACAATAACTGCAACATGATTACAGTCACATTTATTTTGTACTTTAATTATGTAACGTGACATGGAACTCATTACTCCACAATACTGGAAATCACACACAAGGCTAAAG
The DNA here is from genome assembly GCA_037367275.1 of Coranthus polyacanthus. Taxonomy (NCBI): domain Eukaryota; kingdom Metazoa; phylum Chordata; class Actinopteri; order Kurtiformes; family Apogonidae; genus Coranthus; species Coranthus polyacanthus. The sequence continues at coordinate 12,199,289 of JAPQRN010000012.1, forward strand.
GCTGAGTGATTCGTAACAAAATCGCAAAAACAAGGAAAAGAAAAGTCTGGATGTCAGGTTTGGTATTATTATGGGTATTTATTAAGCAATCTCTTCAACCACAGTCATGTTTATGGATTGAATAAGCCTCACATGTGAGAGGAATGCAGCTCTTAAAAACTCAAAAAAAACAAAAAAAAAATCCCTAATGAGATTAATTTAAAACAAAAACACCATAGCCTTATATACAAGTGGATGGGGCGGGCCTGTGCAAGAGGTGCATGGGGAATCGGGATGTGTATGATGATTGGTTGGTACAGGAAGAAGATGTTTGAAGATGGGGAAGAAAGGAGAGAGGGCGGGGCTAGCTTTAGTACATGTAGCCTTTGGAGTAGGGCTGGGGGCCCATGTTTTGGGGGGCTTGTTCCGGAGTGTAGGACACTCCCTCATCTAGGTGGGACAGGGGCACTGTGTCCTCCTCGTTGACGTAGCGCTCGAACTCTGCCTTCAGGCTGGGCCGCTGATTGTCAGGGAAGGCCAGAGAGATGAGGGCCTCTGGCTCACATACAAACTTGTAAACATAGCGCTCCCCAGCGACCTGGACAGAAAGACAGAAGACAGAAAATGCTTTAGTGCATAAAGGTGCAGATCTAACTTACCGTCTATGGCTATTCAAAATCAGTTTATCACTATGTAAATATAGAATGCAGTAATCCAGTTATCCGTCTGTTTATAATGTCTGGGTGTATAGGGGTGTATTCTAAATTCTAATAATATGGGTAGGGTTTTTTTTTTACCTTTTGCATGATTCCCTTCTCATAGTAATAGCGCAGAGAGCGACTGAGCTTGTCATAGTTCATGGCTGGACGGTTCTTCTGCATTCCCCACAGCCTGGCAACCTGAGAAGAAGGAGAACGAAGAGGAGGAAAGGAGAGGATGAGAAAACAAGGAGAGGAGAGGTGGAAATGGCTGTGGTTACACTTGTGGCACAGTTCAGCTCTGGCGTGGTTCATTCAGAGGTGAGTTATCCCCATACAAGGAAAAGTTGAGAAAAAAGTATTCCTTACAGTCCCTCTCCACACAAAAACAGATTTTTGTTTCACTATGTGGAATAACGTCTGTGCAGAGTTTACACTGGAGCTAACTGTGATCTAGTATTCAACATTTACAAAATGTGATGTGAAAACACCTGAAGTCACTGCTCATACCCTGCACGTGGACTTATGGGTGAGTAGGAAAGATCTTGTGTCCAGCAGATAAACTTATGAATATTTAACTATTTAGAGATTCTGTGTTTTTCTATTTAGTTGAAGGTGAAGGAGATGTTTTAATGAGGCAACTGAACATGTTTGTGGAATTTGTGTGAATCACATCAGATTCCAATTTTTATTCAATGCAGGATATTTGTATTATGTCTTATAACTATATAACTTTTTAAATGACACATAAACTCAATGCTCAAAAACATGAATTGAGTGTTGTGTTGTAATTCCATAATATAACCACCAGGGGTCCTCGATGACAAGTCAAAAGGTCTTTGCTGAACAGTGTCAACATGCCAAGACTGGGGCGAGTCCCCGCATGTGGATTCACTTCCTTTTTATGTAACCCATTACCACTTGAATGCAACCAGAGTCCCACAGTGAAATAAGAGTCATAGCTGGGTGTCAGAGGCAGGCCAAACCAAAAACTGAATTTTCAGCTGACAAGGGACCACTAACTCTGATAGGACATTAGTGTCTCACGATCCCAAACACGCAAGGCCAAATAAATCAGATCATCTCGCAGCTGTCAATGAACGTTATTTTGACAAAACATCAAAGATATTAGAAGAAACTGAAGCTGGGGGTGGGAACTGCTGAGATTCATGACTCAGGAAGAGACAGGTCGTATCCCAAAGTGACCATCAGCCAGAAGCTGCGTTTGATCTTTGAGTGTGCTCTCAGCTCTAATTGCTCTTGTAAAACTCTTACCCCATTCATTTTTAATGTACAGTAAAAAGATAATGGAAAACACAGTATAAGCCTATCTGTATTAGGACCCAGCTAAATGGATGCTGTCCGGACAGCTGCAGACTTAAACATCACGAAAATGTCTCGACTAAAGAAATGTGAGGAGGTAAGTAGGTAATGTGTGGCGGGGAATGTGTGTTGGATGATTCTGTGATTGTGCTTGTCCTTCATTTATCAATCTGGCGTTTCATGTGTTGAATAATGAATGGGCGCCTAATGGAAGATGGATCAGAGAATAGACCTGTGAGGAAAGTGGCCAGATCGCACTTCTAATCAGTCTAATCTGGGTAACGCCTTAAATCCCGGCTAACATAGATCCATTCCAAGAATAACTCAACATTTCTCACTATTTATGAAGAGAGACATACGGTAAAACAGAAATTATAAACTTCAGCTACTACCCATAGAAAAATCTGACTCAATTGGTTAAATTTAAAGAAAAAAGTGTCAAATTCTCTAACTAACAGCTAACAAACACCAAATACTGTGTGTAATGTAAGTAATTACTGAATGTCTTAATGTTAGCATGACTCCTACTACTTTTTTCATTTTGGAACCCGAGTTTCTCCCTAAGGTTTTTGTGATTTAGGTACGATGAGTTCAGACCTACCTCTTCAGGTTCAATGAGTTTGAATTCCATGCCACGGCCTGTCCAGGCGATGAAGTGGGCATTTCCTGGGTCGTCGAGCAGGGCCACCAGGAACTGCCAGAGCTGCAAAGAGCCACGGCGCTGGTAAGGTGTGCCCTCACGAAAGACACTACCACCCTCCTGCTTTACCTCACCTGGAGGAGACGCAAAGGGATTTAGCAGATCAGCATTTTTATGTTTTAATCCCAAATATGCCTATATGTAATGCAGACATCTTGACAAAACTCACATTGTTAGCTTCAGTTGAACAGTTTTAGCCCCAAGCGGGTAAATATGATAGTTCATACATGTTTTGGCATGGCAATCTACTGCACATATTAATTCAATCACTAAATTGACATCTCTGGAGATGCGTTATTAGCTCTAAAATGGTTCTTACATTACATGTGCACACAAGGAGTCAGACCAATAACAGCTGGGAAGTAAGTAAATTCAGGTAGTGCCAAGACATCTGGAGGTCTGTCTATGCTTCATATTTGCATACAGCTGCGAAACTGTACAGTATCATATGCTTACTAACCATTCTTTGGTATAAAACATTTGAGGAAACTTAGGGCACTCAAAACTCATGAAAGAAACTTGAGATAATGTAGTGAAAATAGATATAAACATGATGATGCATACTTTTAATGACAGAATTTTTTTTTTTTTTTTTTTTTTTAAAGTAGGTGAAGTCCAGTGTACGTCAAAGGACCCTGATTCGTGTTTGCTTTGTGTTGTTTACCGGTTACTGGATATGTTGTACACAAGTGAGGAAACATGAGAACCTGAGCTAAGTTACTGTTAGCTGTTGTCTTTCAGAGAACTTGCACACTTCACTGGTTCAACCAGTGTTGACACCCTCAGGCTCTCCACTCAATCTCCTTTAGCATCAATCACTAACACCAAAAACATCATGGGAAACTGCCCGACTCTGTTGTCAGTGTGACAGAGGAGCCCTACATCGTGTGCGCAGGGAAACCAAACCCACTTACTAAGCTTCTACACAAAGACCAATGTAGCTCTTACACAAGGAGCTCTGACATCCATATAACATGATAGTCAGGGATAGGGATTGTAGTAGGTGACTACGTATATGGCTAGTGTTTCTCATCTTTACCTGCCGTCACCCTGCAAACACCTAATCAAATGGACTGCACTGTGCAAATGAAATTGTGTGTGTGAATGCAAAGGGATTATGGGTACAGAAGTGTAAGGGCTCACCTTCAAACTTCTCTGGAACCACACGGGAGTCGTTTTCAAACAGATAGCCTGGAAGACAAAGGGGAGAATTGTGTAAATTTCAAGGGGCCTTGATCTTACCACAAGTAGGTTGTGCATTTGGGATCTGTGCCAAGCTTTGAATACCTTCCCAAACAAAATACAAGGGTCTTTTCATGCATGAATAACAATAAGCCAATAAGTGTATACTTCAGGTCAATGTTGGCAAAGTAGACTGGGGCACTCTAACCTACCTAACCTACACTTGAAAAAGATTTAATAGTAGAAACTACTGAAGAGATGTGATCTTTCTTTATTCTTCATGTTGAGCATTATTGGCAAGCAAGACTGTGAACTACCAAAATGGTGTAATAAACAATGAGAGTGATTCTTTTCCTTTCTGCTGGGGAAAATAGTGTACTTTTTCCAGGAGTTATGTTTATTCAAAGATTCTTGAGGCAGGGGTGAGGCTAGAGCCTCTGCCAATGGAAACATAGACACACTGCTGGTTAGCCAATGGAAACACGGACACTCTACAACGGTTAGCCAATGACCGCAAGGTTCTAGCCAGTAAAGACTAGATAAAGCACTGGAGAGGAGGCGATTGGAGACATGTAACTACAAAACACTAAAATCTTCTGCTTGATAATAACTATGATTTGGCAGAGGTATCTTGAAGAGCAAAATATTAACATTAAAGGTGCAATGTGTAGGATTTAGTGGCATCTAGTGGTGAGGTTGCAGAATGCTACCCATGTAGATGGAAATGGCTCATTCTAAGGTAATGAAAGTCTTCTTTTCATGTCATCATGCACCTATAAAAACATTATGAATACCATATTCCATTACTGTAAAAAGATCTGCCGAAATCCTAACCATTGCACCTTCAATGCGATAAAAGGCAAACAGGAAAAAATAGGAGAAATGTAGCTTACCTTCATTGCTGTGCTGGGGGTTTGGGTAGCCCTCGTTGTGGTGGTACATAGAGGGACATCCAGGCACATCTGTAACAGATAAACAACGGCCTTCAGTGGGCTTCAGGCAAAACTGTTGGTTAAGTTTACCAGTGTTAAAACCAAAGTACAGTGACAGAATTGATCCATTTGTATTTTTACTCTTTTGACTTCCAAATTATATGCATTTCATTGACACTGTGAGAATGAATATGCACGATGAACATATTTGACTGTTAATAAACACTATATCCTCATTTAGTCATACCATACTGTATATGCAAATGAAAGACAAAACATGCTTACAACACCAATTTCTATCATCCTATTCTGCAAGGGCAAACTCTGCATTTATCATATCACTTCTCTTGTCTCTGCTGGTATTTTTAGGCCATGAGCAAGCACCTTCACCAGACCAGAAAAGTGGTAAAGTATACAATGTCTGCACTTTGTCTGGGCACATCACTGACTGACTCAAATTGCTGCGTTCACGAAAATAGAGTTTATATCAATCTTTATGAAGCTCCAAGCGAGATCTTCTGCAAGTCGGGGCGTTTGTTAAGCACACATAATATGTCATAATGACTTCTCTAAACAGAAAGAGTTTGTGCTCTACTTCCTGTGGCTGCCCTGCTCACCTTTGCGTGTGTGTTTGTGTATTTCTGTTTCGCTGTCTGTGCATACACAAAAGGCGTGTCACCGAGTCTTTCGTATGTGTCTGTTTGTCCTTTATTAGAATGTCTGTCAACGAGACAAACATGAGCATAAAGACTGAAAGGTGCAGCTCTTTTGCCTCTAGCTCCAGCCGTGACTCACTCCTGGGGAATGCAGCTGCAGCGCTGTGACTGCGATAAGATGCCATTGGGGAAAATCAAACTCTCCATTCCAGAGCAGCAGTACTCGATCATACTGTAAATAATATGTTTGCCAGCAATGGCAGACTCCACTAGGGAGCGATGTGTAGATTGGGCGTGAGTGCACTGGGTTTAATTGTGTACTGAGTGGTATGACCATTCTGTGTCTTTCACACTACACAATAGCAGTGATTAAGTGATGGAATGCCAATTTGTCTGTGAAACTCTGAGTTTCATTCTCAGGCTAGCACCTAAAATGAGACTGTAGACTGTTATTCATGTTGTATAGATAAAAAGAAAACACAGCTGTTGTTATCTTTAGAACTTATTTACTTCAGTACACCTCTATTTGTATGATATGTTATGGTTTTGTCATTACATTCCTATGCCAAGGACAGATATTTGCCACCATAACTGGTTGACATTACAATATAAATTAGTGTTTTTGCTGCTGTGTGCATTGATGTAAATGCTCTTGAATCCAAATTATTGACTTAACTGCCTCAAATTAACAACATTTTTTATTTATTATTTGTACATTGCTTTTTTTCATTCATTTTTTTATTTGGATTTATGGGATTTAATACTACCTGGAAACACACAACCTGTCCAGCTTAGAGGCCACTAATTTATAATCATTAAAGGGTCTTTTAGGATTTTTTAAAGTGGGGTTGCTATCAGTTCAGAACCAGCGGATGGCAGTCGGCAGTTTGGATATATCAAAACAGCAAAGTCACACAATAACACAAACAATCTAACCAATCGAGGCAGCGATAGACCAGCAGCTCCCATGTTCTGTGAGGTAAAGTTATTGTTTTTCTTAAAGGCGTCTGTTATCTTCAGTTCCCCATCAGAAAGGGCTTTCTGATGCATGGTAAAATAGTGAAAATATTCTAAATATAGCGTACACTTAAACTGATACTGATTTTTTTAGATGGGCCTTTTTTTTTTTAGGTGTCTCCCTTTCTTACTTTGCAGTGTGTTGTACAGTATATCTGTGTAACCACCTGACAAAAGAGTGATAAGCTCTGTCAAATCGGTCACTGCAGTTAGTCAAACTAAACAGTTCACAGGAAACCCCACCAGTTTCAACTTTCTCCTGCGCCCACTACGCATCGACATACTTTTTTTCCTTTTTCCTTTTCTGTTTCAAGGTTGCGAGATTCCGCAAACACAGGTTTGTCCGAGCCATCCAGTCTCCTTTATCAAAGGTGTGACTATAAAACGCGGTTGAAAAGAATCAGATCTGTATTCCTTGGGTTTTTATTATGCATAAAGTATTCCGGTTTCAGTGCTGGAAGGCATTCTTGTGCTTTAATGTGTATGTAGGGCCTGTGGGAATTACAATGAAAGCTCAGTTGACTGTCAGTACCATAGCAGCTGTAATACAGGTGAATGAGGGCACAGTGCATGTGAAGTGTTAAATTTCTCACTTGTTGTTTTTAACCAGTCAAAATGAGCTGTTTCTGTGCTCTCCAGTGGAAGTGCTTGTTGTTAAAGCTCCTGGGCTGGCTACCCCACCCCATACCCCCCCTTACCCCCCCTCCCTCCCCCCCCTCACCCTCTCCTAAAGCCCAGCCAGTGAGAGGTTCGGGTTACTGCGGCCACGCTCATTTTTCCATTATGAGTTCATCTGCCTGCAGAAAAAGGAAGCCGCTGGTGCAACCTGAAACCCCGGAGCACTCCACCAGGGACTCTAGTCTTTCCAGTGCCCTCCATTTTCTCAATGAAATTCCTCTGCCTCTCTTTCACCGAGAGCAGTGGAGGGGGGGGGGGGGGAGCGAGAGAGAGAGAGGAAAGGGAGGAGTGTAGCTGCCGCAGAAAAAAAACATTTTGTTTTATTTTTTTCTCCTTTGCAAAGTGTCAGAGAGTTGAAAGGAGGAGTTTTGGACGCAGGGAGGGAGTAGGGTAGATACAGTGAATACGTTTGTTTGCCTTTTGAACATTTTGTTCTTAAGTTAGCTATGCACACTGGGGAAACTTTGTATTCAAAGGGATTTTTCAGAGCAGAAGACAGTGCCAGATTACACTTAAACAATAAACGGAATTTCACTTCATAGGTTCATATTTGCTGCACCCTCTCAAGTGTTTACTCTTTAGTGTTTTTGTGTAGGTAAATGAGATAGAATTTGTATGAAAGTTAGCCATGTTTCATGCTGCCCTTTTAGTCACAGTTATAATTCATATTTAAAATTTTGTTACTTGAAAAGGTTCTAAATAAAAGGAGAAAGATGATCAAATATAATTAAGTGCCTTTTATTTGTGAAGTATAGAAATCAAACAATAATAATTAATAGGCCTATTTTTATTTATTTTATTTATTCACTGAATGTACCGAAAATATACTATCATAACCTATATCAGGATATGATGTTTTGGTCATCTCACACAGCTCTATTTATAGACCAAACCATACAGATTAAACCTCTAAACTCATTGTTAAGCTATAGTGAACAAGGCTTCTACCCATTTTCTGTCACTCACCAGGCTCGTAGGTGTAGTCTGTGGGTTCCTGCTTGACCATCATGTGGGCTGGTGGGAACCTATGTGGGTGTGAGTGCTGATGTGGGTGGGGGTGAGGGTGGGAGTGGGAGTGGGGATGTGGTCCATGCCCGTGTCCATGTCCCGGTCCGGTCCCGTGTCCAGGACCTGCCATCTGAGCGGCCCTCTCATACATAGGGTCCAGGTATTCTTGCTTAAAGCTCTGCTGCAGATAGGGCATGCAGGGGTCAGAATGCTGTCGATGATAACTGCCACCACCACCTCCACCCCCTGGCCCTCCACCCCCACCGCCCCCAGCTCCGCCACTGCCACCATGTCCTGATGGGGCAGATGGCATGCGCTGGAAGGCCGGCCCTGGCGGGGGGAACTGGGGGCACATAGGATCTCCTGAGGGGCCCTGATACCTGGAACTGAGAAAAAAAAATCTATTCTCAATCACGTTGTTAGATTTTTTTTCATATGCTTGTAGAAGGTGCGTCAAGTGTACGTTGTATCACCTGGTGTTGATGGGGTAACTGTTGCTGGGCAGTGGCTGGGAGGTGGAAGCAGGGTTCATGTAACCAGCATCAGACCGTCCGGCCACAGCAGGTTTTGGGGAGTAATGTTGTTGCATTGGAGACATGGGGGTTCCTGGGCAGGAGCTCTTAGCTCCTCCAGCAGCCCTTTTCTGCTCATAGGCACTGTGAAATGCATAAACACATACACAACAATCATGACATGCATTGATACATTTACACACACTGGACATGTTACCACTACTGTCCTGGGGGTGGTACTATTTTTTTCAGTCAATACAAAAAACAGAGCAAATAAGAGTTTGCTGGGGGGGGTTTAATGGTCAATAGCATGTGGTCAGTGTTTTAGCTGTGCTGACTTATGCTGACAGCTGACCAGTGTCACACTACAAGTTGAATGAATGGTTGTTGTGAGAAGGGAAAGAGCACATTTTGTCAATTTATCCATATATATATATACTATATATACTTAAATATACTAAGATAACATAATAAATTAGCATGTTCCACTAAATAATTTGTATGAAAATGAAAGAAAAAAACGTACAGGGGTTACCAGTAGATGGAGGTCAGTATGCCCCCAGTTTGGAGAATCAAACAGGAATACCAGCACCGAAGCTAAGCAATACACTGCTGTGGACGGGGCCAGAAGCAAAAAATGGTAATGCAAAAAAAAGGCCAGTCTAAAAAAGTATGCTATATTAAGAATGTTTTCATCATGTCAACTTGCCATCAGACAGCCTTTCCCGATGAGGAACTACAGCCCTCTAGTGCCCTCCAATCCACCACACTCCATTTTCAAGACAGAACACAGAAGTTGCCGGTCTACTGTTGCCTCAATCATCATGTTTGTTTGTTGGTTTGGATAAAAACTAACACGATAAAACACCAAACACAACACAATAACAAGAACAAAACTGATTGAGGTAGCGGTAGACCAGCAGCTTGTGTGTTCTTTAAGTTAAAAAATGACAGCTTTTGTCAAAGGAGTCTGGTGGCTTTGAAGAGAGTGATGCTGGCTTTGGTTTCCCATTGGAAAGTGCTGTTTGACAGCAAGGTAAATCAGTGAAAATATTCTAAATATAGCATAGATTTAAAGTGACAGATCTTTTTTAAGTGGCTATAATACATTCAGCTGTTGGCGTGATCCACAGCAGGACATTGCTTTGCGTCTACGCTGGTACTCGTGTATGCTTTTCCACACCGGGGCTGTGCTGACTGCCATCTGTTGTATTTATTATTTTATTTTATACTGACTATTGATACGTGTCTCCTACAACCACACTTCAAATAACCATTTAAGGGGAGAAAATGACAAACCTGGCATAAAGGCACTGCTCTCCACTGGGGTAGCTGAAGCTCTGCTTGTGGCTACAGGACTGACTGGGGTCGGAACCGGGGCTCTGCGGTTCCTTCTTAATAGTGACTGGAGGGCTGTGAAATGCCACCGCTACAAAAGACAGTAAACAGAAGATGAGAGTTGGCACACACACAACAGGCTTTGTACGTCCTTTACTCAGCCCTGCCCCAATACTACTGTCGTTAGGCTTAAAGGCAAAAGCAAATACTTCTGTCTGCACAGGAATCTCTTTTACGTGCCAGCCAAAATGCTTAAGTGACTGTCAGCTGCAAAACACAGGGAGGGAGACAGACACGTATAAACGCACCAGTTTATAAAAACACATACACACGTAGAAGAACATGCACACAAAAACGCACATGCTCACACACGACTGCATTCCAGCAGTCATTTGGAAGCCCAGCGTGTCCTCGCCCACTTTTCTTCACTCTTCCAGACACAACAGCAGCCAAAACTTCCTCAGTCAAAGTGAAGCTCAAACCTAAACAGCTCTACGGGCCAAAGAGTTGTCTTTGGACTGATGAAAGCCACTGTCACACCTCTGTTAGAACAGCATATACACTGATTCTGTTTAACCATTCCTTACAATTGGTATCCAGATGTTTGCTGCTGCTCGTAGATTGAAGATTTCTCTAAGAAGAAAATAAAAGTAAGGACAGGACAACTGAAATCTTTCCCCAAAAACAAAAATACTTGCTATATTTTTGCTATTTGATATTTCCCCAAAGGCACTGACACACTGAACTGTCTATCAAGCCAAACTGCTGGAGGAGACCTTTGCCTTAACAGCCACAAAAACCACCCAAAGTGGAGCTTCAAACTGTGCCGAGGGCTTGTGTTTATTATGTGAGGGGAGGTTTTCACCCGGAGAACTGTACAGGATGTTTTTCTGGTCCCGACAGGGTAAACAGCAGCAGCTGTGCACTTCCAGCTGGGGAGGCCTGTATTTATGTGTGCGCATGTGTGCATGAGTGCGAGAGTGTGGATGTGTGCGTATTAGCAATCTCAGCCAGTCTATATCGGCGTGCATGTATTTAAATGTGAGTGTGTAAAAGCGTGTGTCTGTGCTTGTGTGTGCGCAGTGGGTGTGGAGCTGACAGAGCGGGCCACACTGAAAACTCAGCCCAGGTAATTATATGCTGTAGTCCATTCACAAAAAGAAGGAGAAAAGTGTCCGTCTGACTGCACGGGGATTGTGATGACTGCTAATTTCCTATGCTAAGAGACAGAAGTCTCTTTCTGTGGCAAGAGACAGAAAGTGGAAAGAGATATAGAAGAAAGAATTCAAATCTTCTGAAGCAACAAAATTCACAACATGTCAATTTTTCCTAAACTCTCCAAACTGGACAAATTCCGACAGGCAACAAAATAAAATGGGGGCATTGCATTGACTAAAAAAACAGATTTCTCTGAATTTGAACGTTGCTGGAGACATTTGATATAATCTTAGTACTCAAGTCAACAAAAGGTATAACATAGACTTTTTTTTCATATTTTAATGCAGAAATGTAATTTAACTGAGATTATAATTCGTACCTAGTTTTGGTAAAATTACCATCTATGTGCACCAACCACGTAACGTAAGAGTAGGTGCTCATAGAGATTTCTGCTCATGCATTTGAAATTCTTGCCTGCCTGTATCCGAAACTGTTTCTCTTGAACCGCTTGATTGACAATGGGACCGTGTATGATGCGACTATGTGAGCATACAAGTCAAACCGTGTAGCTCATCTTAATAACTGTCCTATTTTTGGTCTGTACTCACTCTCCCATGGCAGGCAGGCAGGTGAGGAAGTGTTGGCTTTAGCAGAGGATCAGCAGGATTAGAGAGCATTTACCCAGATTTCCCAGACAGACGCGGTGGGATTCCAGCCTCCTCTAAGTCTGCGACAGCTCGTCTGCCCGTACACAGAGGGTGGCACATGACTGCCGCTCTGATAATACTAGTGTGCTTGTCTATTGACATTCTCCCTTTTCTCTGCCATGGTCATGAACTGCAAACAATCCTCAGACTGTGTACACAAGTCCACTCACAATGCGGCCAAGTAGAGCCACTAATGCGATTGGCAGGAATATTGCCCTTGATGTGGATCTCGGTTTATGAGGATGTTCCATTTCAAACGCTCTGGCCTGGGAATGGCGTCAGCTGTGTGTGTGTGTGTGTGTGTGTGTGTGTG
>JAPQRN010000012.1:12211589-12236437 GCA_037367275.1 Coranthus polyacanthus
TGTGTGTGTGTGTGTGTGTGTGTGTGTGTGAACTGTTTGTGTGTGGCCTCTTCAGCATGTTAATTAATCTGCTAAATGAGCATCAGTTTGTGTATCTTGTGTGTATCTTGTGTGTAACTGCGCTTATTGTCTCCTGCTGTACGTGTGCTCCCAATTAGATATACTTGTTTGATGTCCTGGTTGGCAAAAAACCCTCGAATACACCGGTTTTAAAGCCAAGAGTCGAGGAAACAAGTGGGAAATTTAAAAACAACACAAATTCAAACCAATTAGAAATGTGATCGAGGATCAGATTAGAAAAATATAATTTGTGAATGAATCTATCAGTTCCAGTTCCAAGAAGATGATTGAATTTAAAACAAACCGCGGCCTCTGCGAGCTTTTACAAACTCTGGCATATTACAGTAAATCTCCCTGTCCAAATTATGTCAAATTTGCGGCTAAAGTTTATAAGGTAGTGGCAGTCTTGTAAACGGATCCAGGGAGAGTTATGTTCTTCACATTCTCTTCTCTTCCTGCTTTTATTTGGGGGCAATATGACCTCCTCTAACGGCTTTGTTAGATGTTACATCACCAGTTCACAGAGATCCTCATATTTCATAGTTTCGTCTCTACATCAAGAGAGAGGGTTAGTTCATGACCCTAAGCACAGAGCATGGAGAATCTGAGAAGTGTTTAGAACCGCAAAGACAGATACAGTATACAATAGCTGTTGCCCTTTTAAAACAATTTGAGATAACACAGAAGTGTGTACAGTAACGTACGAGTATCACCGGCTGAGCGCTCCAGAGGTAATTTATGCATTTCCTTTAACGCTTGGTGGACTTTGACACCCAGCAATTCCTAAACTGATAAGGTCATGGGGCTCTTCTTCACCTCAAACATCTTATCTCCTCCTTCCTTATTTTGCGGCATTCTTTACCGTCTCCCTTTCACACCCTTTTCTGAGCACCACGTTTAGAGATGACCCCCAGCTAAAGGCAGGGTTGAGATGGACTTTTACATATGTAAATGTGGGCTCTAAGAGGGGGAGGATACAGGGTGAAAGGTGATGGTCATGGCTGAGTGCTTTAGGAAGTAGAGGGATCATTACATTGGGGAGGGGGGGGGGCTTCTATTCAACAGACAGTCACCACAAACAAATCGCAGAAGAAGGGATGGCACCCCCCACACACTCTCACACACACAATGGGCCTCTTAGCTGCAACATACGGCGAAAATACCACTGGATTTCCACTACTGAGATTGTTTTACTTAAGTAAAAGTACTTATACCACACTGTGAAAATGCTCCACTGCCAATAAAAGTCAGAAAAATGTACTTGTATGGAAAGTAAAAGTTGTCAAAGTGTTCCATTCCATTTTTACTTCCATAAAATGGAAGTAAAGTATACATAAAGTACTTCCAATTTGTTTTTAAGTACACAACTTAAGTAAAATGTTATATTCCATGACTGACCTAGAGATCCAGTTATATAGATTGGGATTAAACAATATTTTCTTGGTTATTCTACTTCTACAATTCAAACATCAGATCATTGCAGAAGTATCTAGTTAGCGAGAGATGGGATCTGGATTAAACTTGTCAATTAGAAGTGAATGAGCTGTTTTAAGAAGAGACCTCGGTATGAACCTCCATCTTATTTTAGACAAAATATTTCCTACCATTAAAGGCCCTGGTGTAGGGAAATCCAGTCTCAAGACAGGAGTGGATCTGGAGAGTCTTACATTGAATGTTTATGTGCGACATGGCCAACTTTTAAGCCTCTGGAAGTCTGCAGCACACGACAGCCTCGTTCACAATAACTCATTGGACATCAGCCCCAGTGTCAAACAGGGTGACTGGATGTTACTAAACCGAAGGACATGTGAGCATAACGTAAATATCCAGTTAATGGGTCCAATCGTACAAATAATACAATTCAAGTCCTCCACTTGGAGGGACAGTCTTACTGCTGTGTGGAGGTCTGGTTCATATCTCACATGATATGCAGTGGACATGTGCGGTGCAAGCGGCACGTGGCTTCGCTATACAGACGCCCTTAAAGCAAGTGGGGAATGCATGATAGGCTACACCTGGTTCCCCACTCGCCAAATGATCCCTTATGTGGTGATGGATCAATAAAAACAAGGATGCCAATTATGCCAACGGTTTTAAAGGTTAAAAAGGAAGTTATTGATTCACATGGTTTGCAAATAACATTACTTTTTAAGTTGAAACGCGCCACTATGGTGAGAGGGATGCATATTAGGGAAAAGCAGCAGTGTAATTTGAAGTTTCTGACTGTCAACACATGCATTATGAGTTAGGTGTAACCTATACTTTAATGGTAGTTTTAAAAGTTCTGCACAAAGTTGTATGTTTTGCTTTCTCTAAAAACATTTAGGCGCCATACCTAGGCTTCTAACTTCAATAAAAAGATGAAAATGAGAAGCTGACAGCACAGTATGAAAAAAACGCTGAACTTTACACTGGGAGCATGACCAATATGTTGGTGGAAAAACTCAGAGAGAGAGAGAGAGGGTGAAAGAGGGAAGGGAAGCAGGGTGATACAATGTAATCCAGACCATTTCAACCGGAGAGTCTATCCAGCCATTCCACTGGTGCATGGAAACATGTGCTGGACATGTGTGTGTGTGTGTGTGTGTGTGTGTGTGTGTGTGTGTGCTTCTCAGGTCACTGCACATTCAGGAAGACAGAGAGAATGTAGTACACAGCGAGAGAGACAAAAAAAAAAAAAAACCCAACCAGCAAATACCAAGGATCTGACACACCAAAACAACACTTTAAATTGACTTTGGACTGAAAATTATCTTTTTGATTTAGGTTTTCACACCTACATCGTTTCGTCTGGACTTTGGACTTTTCAGTTTGACCCAAACCAAAATTGCAGTTATGAAAACCTGCCCTGGACCACAGTCCCGACCAAAAAGTGGTGTTCTCTGTCCGGACCAAACTGAACCATGGTTTGGCTTCTTTGCAGTGTGAAAACACTTTTTTTTTTCACATGGTTTGGACTTTTGGATCAATTACAGGAAGTCACACAAGGCTGTCATCGCCAGTAAAAAAAAAGAAGAAGAAAAAAAAACAAACAAACAGAAGACAAGAAGAAGTGAAACCCCCCGTCTATAAACCAAACAAATGTCCAATACAGGAAGAAGCAGCCCATGTAGATAATGACGACAGGATGTAGATATGACATGAAAAGTTCTGTAGTGTGCTTGTAAAATTGCAATGTTCAGTTATGAAAGTCTACGTTTAGCTTCTTCTGTTTTTTTTCAATTTTTTCTTACATTATATTCTTTTAGCCTTAAATGTATTAACATATAATATATAATTTCTGCCGCTATGGGTTCTCTCAATCAAAACAATAATAAAGGACATGGTACGTGCTTGTTTTTGGATACTTTAATGCGGATATGTTACATGTCGGTGTTTTAATTTTTTAATATAGCCAAAGCCAAAATAAAGCATGTGTCAATTTGAATTTGAGAGAGTGAGAAGCAGCCTGGCCAGCATGGACAAATTCATCCTCATGTCTGAGAGCCAACAGACCTAAGAGTAGCTTCAGTATCTGTCTGCTCAGGGAGCTCAGGAGTGTTGGATCCATTAGTGTCTGCTCTATCTGATTTACAGGTCATCCTCTCTCATCTGATAATGGTTCGGGCTCCTTGAATATTTAAAGAATGGTTGTCAGATACCTGCCAAACAAGCCTAACGAGATTGATGGAAAGTACAATGGTATCAGCAGGACAGATGACTGGCCAGGACACCACCGAGGCCTTTTCTTAAATTGAATTTTTGTTGGCCGTTAAAACGTTTTGATATTGTGTTGGCTAACAGGATGTAGATTTGAATGACACTCAACATGGGAAAAGCAGTTAGAACAGTGTATTTTGCAAACATTAGAGTTTCACTTCCCATTTTGTAAACTGGAAATACATTGCAGTATTTGTCCGAAGTGGTGGGAATGTACAAGTTTTTTATCCCCAAGGGTGATTGTTGTTTTTCAGGCTTTGAAATGAGCTCAACATCAGTGAGCATTACACTGCAAAAAGCCAAATCTAAGTGAGACGAAACATCGTAAATCAAGGCTATATATGCAGTTTTCACTTGTTTCAAACCTTTTTTGTTTTTAATGAATGAATGAAGATATTATAACGTGTTTCTGTGCTGAATTTAGGCATTTCCTCCAATATATTCAGAATCAGTTCTTAAATCTTTTCTTCCTTGGGTTTAGTCTGGCTGTACCAGTTTTAAGATATTTGTGGTTTCTTTGGAACTAGATATTCTTGCTTGCTTTAAATATCTTGGCAGGTAAAAATGGTCTGTTCTGTTACAAGATAATTTTGCCTATTTTAAGAAATATTCCCCCCATTTTTATGGCTTTATTTCTTGGTTTTGAGAGCTGTGTGTTTGCATTGTAGTATCAAAAACACATGTCATGAACATAGAATTTAGACCTCTAATTTGCACTTGTGTTGCACATAATTGCTTTTCGCAAGTAAGAAGAGACAACTGGTGAGTCTCAGGAAGGATGTAATGGAGCATGTGATTGATAAGAACATAAAATACTGGCTCTGAGTGACAGGGGGAAAAAAAACCAACCCAGTGTACATTTAGAGTACCGTGACAGTTTAAAAAAACAAAAAAAAACACTCAAAATACAATGAACTTTACATTTTCCACTGCGTCGGTATTATCAATAACTGTATCAGTAAATGTTCTGACATCTCACGTGTTCCCTGTTGCCCACTTCACTTTCATTTGTGCCGCGTAGGCTTTTTATAAATGGCCATTGGCCGGTCATAAATCTCACCGTACCAATGCTGTTTAGTGGACCCAATACAATACATCCCTGTCCCGGGACATGTGCGGCGAGAGGGACATCCCGTCACAGGCGAAGGGTGGATGTAATTAATCTGGAACAATATTGACTCCTCACTCTCAATCCCTCAGCCCCCAATATAGCTGTCCCCTCTTAATGTTTAATGTAGCGATCGATCCACCCCCACACTGTTACTGAAATGATATAATGAGCTCCCACTGCCCACCAGGGTATCATGGATGTGTATGTGTGTGTCTGTGTGTGCTTGTTCACGTGCATTTGGAAATTCATGCCTCTGTGTGTGTGGCCGTCCCTGTGTGAAATCCGCCTTATCAGAGGCAGATAACGCATAAAGGCCCGGACACCTTGTGTGAAATTATCAGTGCACATGCCACATCCACAGTTCCTGCTCCTCTGATCTCTCCTCTCAATCCCCTTCACCCGCTCTCAATTTCTTGATCAGAATCTCTACCGTAATGCTCCATGGCACGTTTGACCCCCTCTTACCATTCCCCTCCCCCCTATCTGCCTTCATCCTGATTTATCTGTGCTTTATCTTTATCAAGTCATTTATCAGCCCTCTCCATCTCCTCCTGCTCCTCTACTGGATCAGTGAGGATCGATACGGCCATACGCTGGCTCTCAACTCGCTCTACACACCTACTGGTCTGTGTCAGCAGGTTGCTGTGGTTCCCCCACCTCCTTCACTCAGGCACCGTGTGTGTGTGTTTTTTTTTTTTTTTATCCACATGTGTGTGGACTGTCAGGCGAATGTGGAAAACACTGTGAGATTCAAGTGTGTTGGCGAAGAAGTTTTGTAAAAACTAGGGTTGCCTTATAATAGTTGGCCAAATGTTACTTGAAGAGAGGAGTCTTGGTTAATCAAGTTTTGATTGGTCGCTTGGATGCAGGTAAAAAAAAAACAAACAAACAAAGAAACCTCAAGCTCCACAGGAAGTGGTGACACTAATGGACAGACATTATGGTTTGGGTTGAATTAATCAATTCCATGTGCTGAGCTGGAAATCCAAAGTGTGGGATCATTTTGAGAGGGTACGGACAACCCCAAGAAGGTGAAATGCAAACTTTGTCATTCTTCTACATTCAAATTCTTCTAAAAGCTAAATTATCTCAAATTACTACACTTAGCGTGCATTTATCAAACCTTTTTCATATTCCCCTTGGCCTGGGCAATATGGCCAAAAATGTTATCACAATAAAAATGTATTTTGTTTGACAATAGCAAAATCACATTAAATGCCTAATCATTATTTCTAAGTTTAAAGGCTGATTTTACTCCCGATTGAATGTTGAAGAAACCAGATGATTAGTTGGGGTTTTAAACTATTCGGTATTTTCAAGAACACTTGACAAACAGCAAAACATTTCACAAATCTGAGTAAAACAAGCCAGTCAGCCACTGTGCCTGTAACCAATACAACGTGTTGGCCTTTTTCTTTTTCTTCTTTGTTGGTTAAACAGACTGAACGCTAACCTGGTGTATTGCAACATGCCCATGCATGCTGCAGATTGGGCCTCCAGGTGCTATTTAAACACTTAAATTCTATCAAACATGATCAAACAGTTGTTGTATTTATGTTGAGGAGGACTCAAATTTAATTATCGTGATATCATAAAACAATAAACACCTTGAACAGACATGAGGTTCGTAGTTGTTCATGGATGACTCTCACAGTATCTTAACATACAGCTTCAAGCAACTCCTGTTATTTTAGCGTCCTCTCCCCTTCTCTTTTACTGATGTTCTCATCTCTGAATCGGAGAATATTTCAGCTGTTAGGAACGTTCAAGCGCAGCCATCCTGCTGTAAACACGAACTCACAGAGAGCCGTACAGTCCAACATAAAAATGTAAAGCCACGCATATGACCATCACAGGGATGCACTAGTACAAACTCTGTCTTTTTCTTGCGCACACAGGCAAATACACACACCTCCCCTGACGCTCCTGTAATAAAACACACACTGCCTTCCATTCACAAAGCTATGCTGCTGACACTCGACTGTGCTGCCTGCTTCAAATCCCCCTGGCCCCCTGGCTTTGACAGGGCTGTTCTGAATCAACACGGAGAAGTACAGCTTTTACTTCTCCACTGGAAGCTGTTAAATGCCTATTACGCTACATGGCCTTTAAAAATCTGCTTTCATTCGATTCGATCGGGCAGAGATGACTGAATGCTATAAAACAGCACGGACATTGAATGATTTTGTTACTAGCATTATCTTGTTTTATGATTATAACCTCTGACTTGATGAAAACAAATTTACTTGCAACTAGAGGTCGACGGATAGTGGGTTTTTAAAGGACGATACAGTAATGGTAGTTTGGAGCAGGAAAAAGCAGATTGTCAGAGATATGTTTGACTTTATTAGAAATCGGACGACTGTTGAACTGAACATCTAACTGAAAGTAATAAATAAACCTGGATCACTGAACATCAAACTCAAAGTAATTCAACTGTAAAAAAATCTGGATGGGAGCCATTTAAAAAAATTTTTAGCTATTATTTTCACTAGTTGAGATGCCTAATATTAGCTAGTTCTGCCACTACCAATAGTTTGCAAAACACCATCTACCTCTATTTGAAACCGTTTAAGATTAGAGATGAGCAAAAATCTGATTATGACTACTCCGAGAAGGGACATGGAAATAGAAAGCTGGAAACTTTGTCAGAAAATACAGTTGCACACCAAAAATGCAGGGGAAAAAAAAGAGTTATTTAAAAGATGTATAATGTTGTCAGATGTTGTCTGACAGACAAATAGGCTCTTTTAGGTGTTGTTAGTGGTAGAATAACGTCCCCCACTGTCATGAATGAAGGTTCACTCCCCTTAACTCAATGTGCTGCCTCAGCCAGTCTCTCACAACCAGCCCATTCATAAAACTGCAGGGCTGAAGTTTGTGTGAGTAGAAAGTGTATATCTATGTGTGTGTGTGTGTGTGTGTGTGTGTGTGTGCGCGCACCAGATCGGTTCATGTGTGCGCGTGTGTAAATGGACGAAAGCCTGTCAAAAGAAATCACCCGTTCACTTAAGAGAAGTCAACCATTTACTCATAAGAGCAAATTTGTGTGAGCACGGGGGGGGGGAACAAAACACGCAGGATCACCGCAACAAACACGTTCATTGAAGAAGCCTCGCCTCCCCAGAACGAGTGAGCGCGAGAGAGAGAGCGGGATCCGTGCATATCTGGCAGGCACCTGGCTGTTTTTGCACACTTTGTTGCATAGCAGCTGTATTTTGGAAAGTGGAGAACACAGAGCTGCATGTTTCTCTTTAGGGGGAGAGAGAGAGAGAGAGAGAGAGAGAGAGAGAGAGGGAGCAACGGAGGGAGGGAGGGGCTCAATTCACCCATCGCCCCATGCTCCAAATAGGGCCTGATTGGGCCAGTTCTGATCCAGAAAAACAACCCAAACAAGAGGAAGGCTGTGAATTCATGACAAAGCAGAACACACAGAGCCAGAGAGACACGCTGCTGGGAGGATTTGGTTGGAGCTGGCTTACTGGAACCTTTTCTTTCTTTCTTTTTTCCCTCTCTCTTAACTTCCTCCGCTCTGTTAAGTTCTCTTATTTATTTTTTTTTTTTTTTCTCTCTCCTCCTCTCTTTTGCTAAACTTGCCCTCTGAAAAGCACTGTAACAGCATTCTATAGCCACAACTTCCTATATAATTACTGCAAGGCACAAAGCTAAACAATCGTCCCACACAGCTCAGAAATCGCTGGATTAGTTCACATCTTGGAACACTCAAAATGTGTAGCGAAAAAGAGAGAGACAGAAAGACAGAGGTAGAGAGAGAGAGAGAGAAAAGGGAAAGGGGAGGGGGAGGGGGAGCTGTCCAGATTCTTAAATTCGACTTAGTTTGTACAGACACAGGAAGGGAGGGAGGGGTTTGGAGTATCCACTTGGAGAGGAGGGAGGCGGGGGGGGGGGGCATCAGAGAGGGTGATCTGTAGTACTTTAGGGCTTTTTTTATGAATGAAGACCGAAGGAGAGAGAGCAGCCGAGGAGAGAGAAGGGGGAGGGAGAGGCACACTTCCTCTTACGCACGCAGGGAAGAAAATTTATGAATGGGTCACATCTCTCGAGCTGCTCCAAGTGTAAACAACATACTTGGACAAAGAAGAACGGGCTCTCGGCGCAAGCTGTGCCTCAACAAATGTTCCAGTGGTGGCCTTTTTAGTGTTTTTGACACAGAAGTAAAGTAGCGACATGTTCAAACAATTTAGATTTAATTAAGTATGTGTGTTTTAAGTTTGACTGGCACCTCCATGTGTTTCTTCCCTGCAGGCAGCAGACAAAAGAATCCGTCCAACAGCCTGTTAGCTAGGTGCTGTCAGCCACAAGGCGCAAACATAAATGTTCTTTTCTCTCCTTGATGGGACTTGGATCATATCCTGCTGTTAGAGGTTCAATATTTATGGTTTGCACGTGTTTGCGTTCTTATATG
Source organism: Coranthus polyacanthus (assembly GCA_037367275.1). Taxonomy (NCBI): domain Eukaryota; kingdom Metazoa; phylum Chordata; class Actinopteri; order Kurtiformes; family Apogonidae; genus Coranthus; species Coranthus polyacanthus. The sequence continues at coordinate 12,220,886 of JAPQRN010000012.1, forward strand.
AAGTTTGTGTTGGAGTCTGTGTTCTGCTGGGAGCCAGTCATTTCTCGACATCGCCGGACTCCACTTCTAAGCTAACGGTGTACAGTTTTTCGTGGAAAAAACCGACCTGAGCTCTCTACTTCAGAAATCAGTGTGCAGGCTTTTTTAATGCGACCGAGACAGTCGTTAGCTTACAAATTGAGCATGTCAAATCACAAACGACAACAAAACTCCAACGCAAAGTTCACACACGCACACACACAAATCTTACGGCACACAATGAAGCTTTAAAACCTTGTTTCCGTGCACAGGCAATCACATTACATCAATGGAAAAAATATGGCACGCTGTTATCACCAATGGCTCAATTACCTTTAAATACACACAGGCCGGTCAGCAAGTACATTAAAGTTGCATGTTTGCATAACCTTCCCTCAATGGCAGCCTGCAGACAGAGCACGCTTGTTAGCTGCAAACTGAAGGCGAGTGGACCATATGAGATAGATTTACCAGATGTGCAGGTATTGCACAATCCCTTCTCACCCCGGCCCGTCTTTGCCCCCCCCCCTCCCCTTCCTTAATCTAGCATTCCAAAATGTCCAAATGTTTCTGCCTCTCTCTCCGTCTGTCTCTCCATTTGTTGCTTCCTGTGCTCTCTCTCCCCTCTCCGTCACCACACCCATACAGGTAACAACCTGACTCAGTAAACAACAATGCTTAATTTTACCAGGGTGCCTTTTTTAAATGTGAGCCTCAATTATATTCTGGTCACCTGGGATTAGATCTTTTTCTTACGTGCTAGAGTTTCCAAAACACGTGAGTCACCTGTTGTTATACACGAGACAATGTGGATGGTATTCAATTTAGTATGAGAAAGAGTTAAGGCTTTTTATCAAACTGCTTTGTTGAATTCTTGATTCGGATTGGCCAGTGGCTGCATTCTATTATTTCTGTAAAACACACCATTGCTATTCCAAACTTTTTCAGCTGAAGACCAAAACGAAATATTTGGTGACCTTCAAACGGCATCAAAACTAGGTAAAAATGAATTCACATTTCATACATTGTTGCATTTTACTCAATTGGTGACCCAAACAAAATGGATCCATGACCCACTTTGGCTTCCGAACCTAATTTTGGGAAAGGCACCTATACACAGTTACAAACGTAGAACAGACTAGTTTGATAGCAGAACCATATTCAAATTCAACTCATTACCCTGTCCGCATTTATTTCACTATAATGACAGGCTTTCTGTACCATATCCCGTACTTGCACACAGTTTAAAGACCCCATACAGGAACGAGGACAAACAGAAAGATGAATATATTTATAGTGACTCGTCAGCTTCAGTTTTCCATCAATCAAAGCTGAATAGAGATGCTCCAACCGGACTTTGTGGCTTTTGACTGTGACCAGCAGGGACACTGTCTGTCAACGCAGGAGTGTCTCTGCCGCGTATAAGTGAGCTGCCCGTCAAACTGAAGCCCCCGTGACCCTGCAAATCATACCCAGGTCAACCGTTAGCAGAGTCCTGACAGCTGATTGGCTGACAGGCCAGGGGTTAAGTAGACACGACCTCTGTGTGCCCCCGGGTTCATCTGCACTTCCTCCTTTGCATTGTTGGCCAACAGAGAGCAACAATGTTTCACAGAGCATGTGTCACAGAGGGGCTGGCCAGTTGTGACATAGGACTGGTAAAATCACATGATGTTTACACACAAAAGATGCACTGAGTTCAAATGGAGGAAATGCTGCTGAATGGAACCGAAAGCTGTCAGTCTTACTTCGGGGATGAGTTTATTCTTGAAGTTATTTCAAGTTCTTCTTTAAGTTGCCGTGCTAACCATTTCAGTGTCATTATTAAAGATGCAAAGGCCTGAAGTATGTTGAATAGAACAGAAAAAAAAAGTGTTTGTAGAGCGACACGTACTCCCACCCAGATCCTGAATCACCATTGTTGAGACACACAACAAGAAAGGGAAACTCATTCAAATAGCCGCTCAGTTGTGCAGCCCAGGAATTTGCTTTTCTATTTTACACCTTCCGATCCGCACAAAAGACCATCTTTGTACCTGGGCCTTGAATAATTTTTTACTGGTTTCCTGGGCCGTACCCATTCAGCTTTTCAAAGCCATGCAAATGGATGATGGTGGTGCACAATGCTAGCATCCAAATTCAGTTCATGATGGCTGGCTCATTAGGCTTTCTGTTTCTGCATAGCTTTGTCTGCCAAAGAGATTACTGTAACATCAGCGAGTTACAGTATCCCCACCTAAGCCCCTGGCAGTTTAACAGCCCGAATCTGACCGCTAGTTTCATTCTCATTTTCTTACAGTCATTCATTCTACGTAATGACACATATACAGAAAGAGACGATACAAAAATTGAAAGTTGAGCACTCACAGTTTTCAGAATGGAAATCAGGAACAAATTGCTCATCGCTGTCAGGAACCTGAGCTGAAATAAGAAAAGGAAAAGAGGAAACATCATTTTAACATGATTGCATTTTAGACAAAAGGATCCATCTTTGTCTGCCTTCCCTTTATTCCTCTCTCTCTCTTTCTGGTAATAGCAGGATGGGCATTCAAATTACCTTTACCAAAACTTTTTTTTTTAATCGCCAGCACTTTCTTATCCATAAAACAGTGTAATACAGTCAAGATGAACATGGAGTGTTGGTAATACAGATCGATCCTAATCAGCTTCAAGGGTCCCAGATAGTTCATAGTATTTCTTCTCCTTTGCTTCAATTTCCAGAGTTCAGTGAAAATGAAAAACTGAACCACAAGTGAAACATTTGTCATAACACTATGAAGAATACACAGAGTGGACGTATCATTGTGAAAATCAGAGGGAAGCATATATTTGTATAAAGATTTAGAGTGTGAATCAAATGAACAGCCACTCATCTGAAGGTAAATTAATTTTCTCCTTAATAAATCCTATCTCTATTTTTATTAAGATTATATTATTCTAAAAACAATTCCTTCAATTCTTCTAAAAGATTCCTCTGCTTAAAGTAGCCAGGCATCTTAGATCAAACTTGAGTGTGTGTGTGTGTGTCACAATTATTTTTTTTTTTACCAGTTTTTGTCTTGTTTCCATTGTGGAAATCCAGACAGACTAAACAGGCTGTTCTGGCTAAACGAGTGGGGAAATCCGTCACGTAGCGTGAGGAACTAACTACACTGATTCAAATTCTCTCCTTCCTAAGATGTAGGGGACATTGTCTAGAAGTAGCCTGGATTATCTCTTTTTAGTAAATGACAAATTACCCTGAAAGTCACACTAGAAGTGGATCCTAACTAAAACAAATTCTAACTAAAAGGGAGAGGAGAAGTGGGGAAGTGAAACAAAACAAGATTTTTCTTTTAAATGCTATTATCAGACGTGATTTATGTGTTTCTTACAGCTATATTTAACCACAAAAAAAATGTCTGATCACTCTACTTTTCCCGTTAAGTTGTATCGGTGATATTGGTTACACTGCTGTGATGCATAATATCAGGCTTGCTTAAAGGAATTTGCCCCAGAAAGAAAATATGGCCAACTTACACTGATTTGTAAAAATAGATAAAAAATACAGTGATATAGTACGCTTAATTACTGATAAGTGTATTGCACTGGTGTTCAATTACAAAAACAACCAGTGGTCCTGATTGGGCACTTTCACATGCTGAAAATCATCTACGATCTCACTGAATAAGCACAGTCAGTAATGCCAAGCCCAGGTGCAGCAGAGCTAGACAGACGCTATTGTATGGCCCTTTTTTTAGAAATCCAAATCCATTCACAATTGTCCTTCAGAGCTTTGGACTTTGAGTCACACAAACAGATTAGAAAAGCCCAAATCATTTGACTGCCAAGTGCCAACACCCCACTAGGGGTGAGGAGGTCAGCTTCACCCACTGAGCCAATGAGCGCAATGGCATTTTATTCCCTATATTTGAATAAATGACCTAACCCTAAACATAGAGTACAAACAGAACAAGAAACCTTCTAGTCTGGAAATGCTCCAGCTCCACAGTTTTCTAGGGTTTTTTAAAAGTGTTTCCATTTCTTGGGAGTCACACTTACGTCATGGTACAAGCTAACTGGTAGGGAAAAGTTGATGGCTATCATTAAATATCATAAACTCAATCAGGGATGTAATGGGCTACAAAAACAAAATGGCACCACACTGCTGCTCACATAAATGAGCCAGGTCTGCTGTGAGGACACAGAGCCATTTTCTGTATAATTTGAAACAAAACTGGGCCATAAATAATAGAAATTCTTAGAAATCACTTCAGTGTTCCTCCCTTAAACTAGCAGATTGCAGAGTCCGCTGTAACTGTGCACCAAAGCATGCTGTAACCTCACCCAGTCAAGCAAAAGAGTCAAAATCTGACCCAGCATTTAACCTCAGTGGCCTCTCTGTTCTCTCACTTCATCCAGTATGGTTTCCAGACAATGATACACAACACAGAAACCAGAACGGAGAAAGAGCGAGAGAGACAGAGGGCAAAAAGAGGAAATCAGAAATTCAAATCCACTTTCTTGTCGTCACACTCCTCCTTCCTGTGCAGAGGAAACCGGATGATGGCGTTTTGGAGCATGTTCAGATAAATGACATCGATTTCTTATATAATGCCACATCCTGTGTCTTACTATACCATAATAATATTACCCCCTTTTAACTTTTCTGTCTTTTGCCCCCAGGGGGAGAAATAAAGCTGTTGTGTAAGACAGAACAGAGGCCAATACTTAGTTCTGCAGATTCGACAATCAATCATTTCCACTAGTTTCAACATGTCCAAAACAGAACATGCTGGACCTCATAATGAAAAAGAAAAAAAAAACAGGCTGATGATGAGCATCAGACACTATCACAACCCCGGTTCTTTGTAAGCGTGTGTCTGTCTGTGCTTATGAGCGTCTGCTTGGCCTCACAGTGCTTCGTGTGCGTATGTGTGTGTGTGTGTGTGTGTATGCTATCCTATGCGTGTATGAGCGCTTGCATGTGTATCCGATTTGTTTCCAGGAACACCTCGTCAGGGGCTTTGAGATGCAAGTCAGCACAAGAAGGAAAGTGTGTTTATACGAGCACAGACGCATGTTCCCCTCGATGCTTCCAGGCACCTTGAATGAATTTTTTTTTTCTCTCAGTAGGAGATCCTGGGAGGAGCTAAGCAGCCTCAGTCATATAAACCTAAAGGCCCATGAGACAAGATGTGACAAGCTCCTGAACTCTTGCCATTCAGTACTTCGCCCTTTCTGTCTCTTACTCTCTTCCGCTCTGCTTTGGCAAAAAAAAAAAAAAAAAATCCCTCCAGCAACCCAGTTTTACAATCTTGGTGAATCCCTCACAACTGCAATCAGTCATGATAAGGTCTTTAATTAATTCAACAGGAAAGGAGAGGTCTTAGCCATGGAAGCTGACAACAAGCCAGTACTTAGCCTTAAATAACACTTTGATGAAGTTACACTTCCATCTTTCAGTCTTCCTTATATATCTTGTTCACTCTTTATGACTCAACAATAAGCCAATACCCAATTTGTGAATCTACCACATAATGTAATGTCTGCTCTTAAAATACTACCCATTACAAAAATGATCTTTCGTACTTAATTCTCATAGTACATGTATTAAATATAACTTTTTTTTTATTTTCCAGACTTTGAGTTGTCTGTTGTTTGTCACTGTGCAGATAACTTTTTTTTGTGTTTTTTGAAAAAACGCCACTAAAAGCAAATTCTGTCTATTTTTAAGGAATTTTTCTTTGGTAGAAAGTAAGTCCACTTATACAAGCAGCATTTTCAGAGACAGTAGATTCCAAAAAAACATGTGGAATAAGAACAGAATAAGAATGTGTATAACTAGATACCACCAGAAGTCAGCGAGAGAGAGTGTGTGTGTGTTTTTTATAGGGAAAAACACCTTTAAAGGGAGACCTTTTGCCAAATGTGTGAATTCAAATAGGCTCCAACTTTAAAGTGAGCCCCATTGTTGAAGTTTTATTGGTACTGGCTCTTGCCTTTGTCACTGGTGTGAAGTGAACTTGCTGGGTTTTGACGCTGCATAAGAAATGGTGAAAAGGCTAACATGGATACGGCATTGTTTGCCATAAACAGTAGCTGGCCAGCCAGTGAGCTCTTTTTTTTTTTTTTTTCTTCTTCTTTTTCTTTTTTAAAGTCTTGCTGGTCTCAGCAGCAGCATACAGCAGTTGTGTCATCAATGTCTCTGACAGCAATCGCCTTACTTCTGCTGTATTGTGTATGACTCAAAGTCAATACTGGGACTCGATGTGCTTGAAATCTTGACCACATCTAATGAAACACTGTCCAAGGTTCAGTTAGCATAAGCTAGAAATATCATGAAATTCAAACCCATAACAACTACTCCGATGTACAGAGCACGAGCCACACACACCATCCTAATGACCGGTATGAAAATAAATACAGAGAATGGGCTTTATATGGCCTGACTAGAAACATTTATCGGGTTACCGCGTTTCACATTAGAATGTAAATGTCAAGTATTGGTCGCATTTTCCCTCAAGCCTCGTCACAGCACGACAGGGCAACTGAGACAACAAAATTTACATTTCACTTGTAACATCAAGCTCATTTAGATACTGACTCCTGCCACCGTCCACTCCAGGTTAGCCCTACTGACTCAGGCTTTTACTGTTGTTTTCCACCTCCTGACATACAGTATAATTACTCTATTAGAGCTCACGTCATCATTGTACTTATTAAGTCTACTAGCTGACAATTGCGTCTGACTGGGCCTCATTTCATTGCTATGTGCCTTTGAGTGACACAAGCCAAATACCCTGTTTGTTTGCATTGGCTGCTGGCTGGCACGCATAACTACATGCCAACATGGCCAAAATAGGACATGCTCAAAGCTAATAATGTCCCGTCTGTGTTCCCTCTTGCCTCTTGTTTTTTTGTTGTTTTTTTTTCCTCTCTGTTGTTTGGTTTATGAGCATGTGTATTGCATCAGATAATTCTGAATCCCTACTGACATCCTTTAAAAGAGCCAAAAGACAAAAGACTACAAGGCATGAGCAAATGTGAAAGAAATAGAACAGAAAATAACCAGATCTTTTTTTTTCTTTTGAGGCATCTCATTAAGCGTCATGGGTGCCATCAACTAGGAAATCAAATTTAAAAAAAAAAACAATAAAAGTCTCACCTTCTGTGAGCCATGTCTCTTGGAGTTGGCTTAAATCCTGGAAGAGGTCTGCATAGATAGAAAGGAAGAGTCTAAAATCAATTTTTTTGCCAAAGGACCACCGTAGAGGTCATGTAATATCAACCTAATTTTAAGGCATTTCATACTAGAATTTAAAGTCAAAATGTACCACATCATCAAGATATCTAAATGCGGTTTTGGATTTGGTCTGACATTGCCTCGGGGGTTGATAGGCGGTGGAAACCTGATGTTATTAACTTGTCATTTAAAGAGACTTCAGGCTGAAATTGTGAACTTCCACTGAGATCTTACTTTACCTTCAGATTCCTGAGGGGGTAATTCTGTGTCCATGTATTTCCTTTTTGCAGCCATCAACAGTCTATTTAGGGGCCCATTTCCTTGCGACTTCTGCAGAACCCATAGATGTTACAGAAAAGAAATGAGAAACAGAGACCATTAGGGCATTTCCAGTACATGAGTGTCAAAACACTTAGAGAGATAGAACTAACGAGATGCACTTATGGAGCCTGCATAACAACAACAACAACAACAACATACGATAATAATATTAACAACAACAATAATAATAATAATAATAACACATTTCCATAAGCTTAAAATGAGAGCCTACTGCAGCATGATGAACACCATGTTCTTCAGAAAACAACACATTTGTCAGTTGTGGAGGCAATCTTGGAAAAACAAACGCGCTGTTTGCGTCTGAAGAAAGTGACCATTTGGCACACGTTGACGCCTTCTGCTAAAGTCTCCCTCAGTAGCAATTCTCTGACCAACATTTTCAAATGCACTACTTTCTACGGTTTAGTTTGTACGCCGTTGAAAGAAAGAATTCTGTGACAGTGAAGCGGAGCGAAACAGTTTCTTTCGCGCATACAGCTGCTTCAGCCAAAACTCGTGCAGAGACGAGACGGAGAAAGATAAAGCCCGGTAGCCGTATTCATACAACAAAAAAAAAAAAAAACCGGGAAAAAAAAAAAAAAAAAAGCATTCAAGTAACAGTAAGAGTTCATCCATACGTACATTTGCTAAAGTGTAAGGCACTTGCTGGTCCAAATATCCATCCATCTTATAATCCATCCGTTAACCGTTTGTGGTCATTTAGGCTGAGTTGAGTGAGATCCACGCAGCCTGCAGAGAGAGGGAGCGCTGCTTGTGAATGGAGCTGCGTGGAGGCTGCATGCATAATGAGCTCCATTCACAAAAAATGCCGAGGGGAAGTGATGGCGAGTGATTACCCAGCGGGCTGCTGCCCTCTGTACAAATCTCTTTTTTTGTTGGTGACAGACAGCTTGTCACTTATTTATTTGTTTTTTTTTTTTAACTTTCAGGTAGTCTGTTGCTAGTTCGTGCTGAAAACAAGAATTGCGTTGTTTTTTTTTTTTTAATGTACGAAAAGCCACAGTTTTGTCGGGTTTATCTCTTTACTTTTACGCGCGTATAGTTTCCAAAAACGCGTCGCAAAGCTCCACGACGTGTGTTTGAATTTTGAGTGTTATTTAAAAGCCTATTTTTGGTGTGTGTGTGTGTGTGTGTGTGCGTGTGTTTTTTGTTTTGCCACGTCTGCCCAGATTGCCAGGCTCCACTTCTTAGTCAGGAAAGAACTACAGAGCTGGAGCTGTGACGGGAAACAGATGTTGCGTTTTAGTCGACTCACGGCAACAAAACCAAACTCCCTTTTCGAGTGATTTGACTTTTGCCAGTCACAGTGCGTTTGGATACATTTGCAGAGGTATGACTTCTCAGTACTGGCCGTGCTGTCATTTCTGTAACAGACATGAGTGTTGATTTGGGATATTCGGCGCAGTCTTGCTTTTCTCGCTCGGGCCACAGTGGCTTCGTGATTGGTGGATTTCCTCTTTCAAGGGCTCAAATTTCTTGCCTTTGTCCTGATGAATACACTGACTTATGAATGAAGTCTCGGTTCTCTCTTTGAACCAATCAACAACCTGGCAGACCGGATCCTAGCAACCGTGGGCGGGGCTTGGGCCGCAGCAGCCAATCGTCTGGCGCCGACAGCGGGCTTTATACTGGATTTTCCAGTTGTTTTTCATTCACAAAAAGGGAAGAGAGGGAAAGTTAGAAAAAAGAAAAAACTTCCATTCATAAAAACCTGCCCTGGCACGAACGTCCTGTCATGTTTTTCTTTTCCTGCCCAGACACACTCAAAAGAACTCAAGTTTGTTTACTTCAGTGCATGTCTCTACCTTCTGTTTATTAGGCTACAAGCAGTGATTCCAACCGGGCAGGAATGAACAAAGTGGGCACAACCTTTGCAGAAACCCTGTTCCTCAAAACAAGCATCAAATCTGACGTAAACCAGTCCAGGGCTATGCATTTTAGCATTTCTGTGGTTTTAGGTCTACGCCACAGAGGAACCACAGGATTTAAAGTTGTCCGTGAGCCCTTTTTAAGACAAACAGAATGATGAAATGAATTTTGCTTGTTGTAATGTTCCTATCTAAAGACTTTGTTTTTAAAGAAGAGTGGACAAGCCAGGAGACCGGAAAAGAAAGTTCTGATGGGATCTGAGTTATAGAGTCAGCGGTGGAAACGATCTTAACCAATACACCATCTGACATACACAACATAACATTTAGAGGCACATACACACTCCTTTTCTTCTTCTGTTTATATCCATTTCAATCTCCATAACAGGTGATACTCTACATGCTATTTCCTGCTTAATGTTATTTAGATGCACGTTTAGATGCACGCGGTGCACACTAAATATTACATCAACTCTTTTCCAGCCAACATGACGGACTCGAGGACATTATAAAAGTAGATCATAATGGCTGTTTAGTAGTTGTCTCATTCAATTGAAGTCGTACAATATTATTCGTAACCTTATAAGCTAAGGTCTTTTTAGTGTGGCCTGATAGATAGAGTAATTTAAAGAGCTTATAAAACGCTGATGATTCGATTCTCATAATTTGATACTGAAGGATAACGAACAACTTTTGCACAGTCTGAGTTTTTACAAAAAGCCAGATGTGTTTTCAGAGCGCAGACTCTTGTAACCACGAAATCCCCCGGTTCTGTGTGAAAAATAATACTTTTGCGCGTGACTCATCTGTTGGGTCAAAAGCATGCGGATTAATGTTTTCAAATGTAAAAAAAAAAAAAAAAAGTTATTGTTTAGATTTGGGGCAAAACCTGAAAAAGAGAAGTTTATATGTAGGCGGAAACTCCCCACACACACCCACAAATTATTACTGTCACATGCGATGGTAGCAGACAAAAAAAAAAAAAAAAAAAGGGAACTTCTAAAAAGCAGGATTTGTTCAGAAGTTTGTGCACCACATCTTTAAACCAACGTGCCCATTTAAATAGTAATAGTAAAGCTATGGTCAAATATCCTCCAATACCTACATTACTATTATGCAGTTACTGTGTAATGACAATCACATTTTTTTTTTTCAGCCTCCACCTCATAGATAGGGCCATAGATCACACATATTTCATGTTCACTATGCGGCAGCACAGTGCTGAAATGCAATGTGAATTCTATTGTAATAGTCATCCACCTCTGAGTCTATAAAGCTTTGTCAGCAAAGAGATAAGTACTGACAGAGACAGAGGGGAGACATTTTAAGTTCAGTGCAGCGCTGTGGAGTGAACTCAAAGTGCTTATTGATCAAAGCTGGCTGTGCTTGATGGATTGGTGAAATGTTATTATAGCTTCAGCTGTTCTGGTTATGGAGAGACGGAGCGAGGCGTGTGAGCGCGTGTGTGTCTGAGAATATGACGGGTATGAAGAGATAAAGCAGAGGCGAAGAATGCAGAAAACTGGGAAAAAAAAAACAAGAAAACATATTATTGTAAAGCGTATGCATGCCGTAAACGGTACAAATAAGCGCAGGCTAGATTTGTTAAAGATAAAAGGACAAAGTAAGAAAGAAAAAAAAAAAAAAAAAAAAAAAGGCCGAGAAAGAGAGGTCGAGCCATCTGCGGGGGATGGTTCTGTGTGGACGGTTCGTCGACAACACCTCTCTGTCTTTCCTCTTTTCCTGTCTCTCTCTCTCTCTCTGTCTCTCTGCAGCGTATTCTTCTTCTGCTTCTCCTCTCCTGGTCCTGATAAGGCAGATGGTGGCTGATAAACAAATGAGGATCTTTGACAAAACAAGGACATCACGCAGAGATTTACTGGAAGCATGATCCATAATCAGCACATTCAATATCAACCCACTTCTAGAGTTTTTTTTTGTGTTTTTTTTTTTTTACATTTATTTACTTATCTAGACTTGCACAAGATTATCTGTATAAATTATTTTGCTATGCTTTATAGATTGATTGAGGGAGCTGCGTCTTTAGTTCAACTATATAGTATCCCTCTGTCTTTGCTTATCGTTTGTTGCCTTGTCATTAGCAATAGTATCATTAGTATCAGTTTCATCTTTATGTGTTCAGATGCTACATGTGAAACAGTTTTTAGTGCTACGTTCCCCCTGACCAAACTGATTATTCAGAGAGCTCTTCCTAATGCAATTATTACTTCAGAGTGCTGACAAAATCTACAGTCCACAGCCTTGTTCTCTGTTCTTTTCCAGTGTTTGTGTCTCATTTCATTACTTTGAATCATAACAGAGGTTACGGCACATAATCACTAAGGGAGCAAAATAAAAACACATACTATTTACAAGTCTGGTTGTTATTTCCAGTTCTAAGCCTTATTTGTCTGAAGCGTTACTGGTATTTATATGTTGGATTTTTGTCGATGTTAGGGAAGGTCATAAAGTTAAGGTTTGTGCTACTACTATGTTATATTTATCGTCTGAGTGTCTTTTGTAAGTTTGCCTGTAGCCAAGCAGCAGACTATCATGCGAATGCGGCTGCAACCCTGCGATTTAATGGAGTCCCATAAAAGGCAATGCTTTGCTTTGTGAAGTAATGCCAAAACCTAAACCAAATCTTTTATATTCGATTCCTGTGTGGCAACATATAAAATCTTCCAAAGCAAAATATTTGTCTTTGCTCGTGTTTTTTTTCAGCGATACAGTGTGTCGATGTACTACTGAACTATGTATTGTTTTTTTTTTTTCAGTTTGGGCACTGAATGAAATGAAAGACATTAAACTGGTATCAATCTGAATAACATCAGCGTACATAAGTGCCATTAATTTTCATCATGGACCTTACAGTCGAAGCCAATTAAAACAAATATGGAGGCACTGGCCCAGTAAGTCGTGGAGTCCTCGTTGTTTTGAGTGTGGAACGGGCTCGAGAGGAAGAGCGGCTTCTCTTATGCGCCATGCCAGCTGGAAAATGATTGCTAATGCAAACAGTTATTGTGCGAACCACAGAGTAGTCTGTGTGTGTTTGTGTGTGGGTGTGTTTTACATGCCCTTGTAACTGGCTTGCATGTGTGTGCCTAGAGACAAACCTTTCCAAGTTTCTCTTCTACAGTGACCAAAAATAATATCAATCTCACGTCAGTTCACATCCTTACTATGCCACGCTGCCAAATCTGGACTCCAGGGTTGCCTCGTGTCCTGCCTCCTCTACACCCAAGGTGCCTGATTTACATCAAGAAGACTACTTCCATTCCTTCCGCTTCAGCAAACAATACATACCTGAAAATAACTCCAGACAAAATAGAGCCAGCCCTGTTTGTTGCATGATTTTTAAACTGTAAAGAACACATCCTTTAAAGGTCAAATGCTGGAGTATTTGAACTTTCAACCTTCCTGGAGAGATAGTATTGTTGGGTGAGGGTGTTAAAGTAATCTGTATCATGTTGCTTTCAGAGAGCTGTCCTGATCAGAAACCAAATGGTGCCTTGATCACACCTGATCAACACATTTCAACACAGGGGTATAAGTACGCCTAGAGTTTATTTGTGTATCACTGTTGTTCCAGGATCTTGATTTACATCCTCTGGCACTGTGCTCCTGATACTGGTGTAGATTGTTGAAGATGTAGTAGATTGTTACTACGTGCTGCTTTGACCACAGAGACACATCAGATGATTTCCCACTGATGCACCTCCCCTGTGGAATTCCTGGCAGTGATGTTCAGTCAACACGCCAGACAGACTCTGCTGAGCCCTGCCCACCCCCGCCAACAGACGAGCTCCGTTTGAGGTGTGTGTATGTGTGTGACAAGAAAAGGAATGACGGAGAAAGAGATCTTTATTTAGTGTGTTTTTTTTATGAGAAAGTGTGTAATTCATGTTTAATGCATGTGTCCGTGTTTGTGCGCTTTTATACATTTCCCCCTCCTTTGCTTGTTGTCATTGTGTGCGCTGTTAAATCCGCCCAAGGGTTGTTCTTCATTCTCCCAGGACACTGCACCGTTGCTGGGATGCCTACTTGTGTACAGCCATAGTCAGGAAATGTCACTGTTGGCATTTGACGAGGACTAGTGCGCCAACCCAAGCGTGCCTCCTAGCCACCTGCGGCCCAACCTCCTTTGCGGAAGACACTGGCTTACTTGTTTGTTCACCGACCATTCCTTGCCATTACCCACCAAAGTCAGTCTGTCTGGCCTGCCCTGGGCTTGTGAAAGATCAATCAGGTGAGCACAATAGCATTTATTGGGGTGTTTTTGACTGGCAGCCCTGTAGAGCAGTGGCTGCCATGCAGCTGCGTTGGCCCGGCTGAGCTGCCAGACAAAACACAAAGCTGACTCTAAACTCTCTCCTGCATAGATATACACCCACTAAAACAACTGGGCATTTTAACAAATGAGGGAAAATATCATGCATAAATGTATCTAACCAACAGTACTGATATATTTGACTGATATATTTTAACAGAAACTAAAGCATTTCATGGATTCAGTCTTTTCCTACAGCAAGTTTTAACAAAGTGCGAAATGTTTTCACACTGGTGATGGTTAACTATTACCCTGCTACCTATTTATTTATCTGTTTGTCCATTGCACTAAAGCACTCTAAACTGCACATTAAAACTGATTAATTTAAGCGCATACAATCATCTGCTTTAAAAAACAGTGGCAGTATTTTAAATCAAAGAGAACTTTACATTTGGGAAGTTTCAGCGGTTGTTATGAGATTAGATCATTTGTTTGAACGGACTCATTTCTTCCACTCAGGTTCTCTGCATCGAAACAATAATAAAAGAGGCAGATGACATTGTAAAGTAGTGCGTTGTTTTCACCACTGCTGCCAATGAAAATCTGTCGAAATGAAGGTAATGTGTTAAAGTTTTATTCATGCGTTAAACTAAAGGGGATATGATGGTATTGACGGATGACACGAAACGCACCATTACATAAACAAAATGCATTTTGACGTTATAATATAAGTACACAAGTGAAATATATATATGTAAGGTAGGCCTAATTGTCTTTATATTACATTTGCAGATATGTCACATACTGTAGCTTTAAGACTGTAAAATGCACGTGCACTTATATTCACATTAACATAGTGACTCTGAAGAGTGTTGTAGGAGACATTGTTTTGTTCCAAAAGCAGGACAGCTCTAAGAAGAAGGCACAGAGGAGCCTTGTTAATGTCTGTGTCGGTCACTTGCTGCTCACATAGCGCTGGTTTTTGTGTAAACGCTCCTATTGTCGGCACCAGGCCCCACTCACCCACATTTCCATTTATATCCCGTTTTTCCACTTCATTTCCATGCTAATTTGGGGGGACAAAAAATCCCATCTTATGTCATTTATAGTGATGCAGCTGGTTTATCTATCCATACAAGGGGAAAACCAAAGGGGCTGGCCCCGGGGCATGGCTTCCCCTTCATCAAAACTGCTTCTGTTTAATCAAAGGCTGGATGTGTAGAGGGTGGTAATGTTTGCCATACTGAGGATGAAGATGTCTTTTATGAATACCACATAATGGAATGCTCAGTATTGAGTTAAAATCAAACGCAAGCCAGATTAATAGCAAGTTATTTTAGCTTTCCTGAGCTCTGCTCCACATTTTCTGTTGGGGTTTCATGGTTTTGCAAGCCTATTGTACTGGGAGCCTCTCTAATTTTGTTGGATTCCTGCTTGTAATGACTCTCAATCCTTGTAAACTCTGTGGTGTAAACAATGCCTCCAGATCTTTCCACCAAAACAACACACAAGCGTGTTTGGAGGTCTAAACAAGTGGGCGGTTGTGTTTGGTTTGGGTTTATCCGGTACTGGGAGACCTGATAACACAAGGTCACTCAGCTTGACCACAGATGTCCCCCCATGGATGATGTTGCTGTGGAGTTTACACAAAAATTCATTCAAGGAAATGGTGTTTCAGTAAGTCCTGCTCTCTGTTGTCCATGAAGATATACTTGTTTTAAACACGCAGCTCAGCTGTTGTTAGGGGTCTCTCAATCAAAACAATAATCAAAAAAAGAATAGTAGATGACTGTTTGAGTGATTATCAAAATAGCCGACGGATGCTTTAA
>JAPQRN010000012.1:12246226-12277085 GCA_037367275.1 Coranthus polyacanthus
ACAAGTGCATTACACAAATTGGACCAAAATGAAACAGGCTGGCAGTGGATGCATGTGTCCTTACATACTCTTTATAACACACTGACTACTCCCAGTCTTCAAACGTGCAGCACAAACACATGGACTCCTTATGGCCAAGGAGCACACATTGTTGACAAAAAACACACACTTTACACTTTCAGGTTTATTATTTTTCTTAGATTTCCGTACACAATGTATACAGTTATGACTTCTGGGTTTGATAGTTTCAAGTAACAGACAAATGAGCAAAATATGTAACATAGAATCAGATACTGTACTTAAGTGTGCATTTGAGCTACTTTACTCTTCTACTCCACTGCATCTCTGAGGCAAATATTCAACTTTTTTCTCCACTGCGTTTGTCTGACACCTTTAGTTACTTTTCAGATTACCCTTCCTGTCCAGTGAAAACCACATATCTCCAAATGTGATGATTTTAAATGTTTCAACTGAGGGATGAAATGTTCATTTATGATTTGAGAAAGTGCCCCTCCATCTACAGCTAAACTCTTAAAAAACCCTCTTGGATTCGCTGGAAAATGCGTTTTCACAAAGCTGTAAACAGGGCTGTTTTTCAGAGCTCCTTTTAGAGATATGTGATTCTCACAGGGCAATGATTCTACAAACATATTATAGAATATGATGGATTGCTGTAGATTGAACTACCCAACTGTATATAAAGTAGTTAAAATGAGCTCATGAACATCATATATAATAGTAAAACACTGCAATGACCATTTTACTGCACAATGACTACTTTTACATTTTACGCTTTAAGTACATTTTGCTGATAATTCTTTCATACATTTGCTTATAAAAGTAAAAGCAAAACTTTTACTTGAGAGCGGTATAGTACATTTACTTGAGTAAACAGCCTGAATACTTAACATTGCTGTGCAAACAAAGATGATATACTTACTTACTTACTTACTATGTAAAAGGTATTCTGTTCCATTTGAAAGTTCAGTTAAATAACAAATAATTTTATTGTAAATTAAGTAATTTTAACAAAATTGATTTTGTAGTTACACTTAATAAGCATTGACCATAAATAACTAGGAACCTACTATAAGTATATAGATGTCATAAAATTCTTGTAGAGGTTTACATAAACCATATGAATTTTTGGGGGATGAATATTGTCTGCTTATTTGCAAATACTATATCCTACATGAGTAATACCAGATTCTTACAAAGATTTTCTTTTGGCAGCAAGTTCCAAGATTGATCTGTTGATCCCCATGCACTGACAGGATGGCTAATCAAAATAGATACCTAGACGACAAAGGCATTACTTGTGGGTAGAAAACAACATAATTGCCAACAGCATATGGAATTTAAAACAGCTTTATTCAGCAGTAGCTGCTCCCAGAACCACAAGAACACAAAATACTTTCCACATCTAGGAATACCATGTGTCAACTACAATCTGTAATCATGACAAATTTCTCTTCACTTGTATACCGTTTCTATTACTTATCAAGGTTTATCTACGCATGTGTCCGACACAGCTTCTCGTTTGTTTAGAGCAAACTCTCGTGCCAAAAGTTTGTTTCTCATGTCAGGCTGTGGTGTCAGATGTTATGTTCCAGACTCAGCAGGGGAGCTTTCTACACTAACAGCCCTGAGCTGGATTTAACAACTCTAACGCCCTCCATCTTCTACTTCTTCACAGGTGATGGAACTGGGGCACCCTATATAGCGGTCACTTCACTTTTGGGGCCATTTGTCCATAGGCATTTCCTCCTTTGGGGTTTGTTTGTCTTTGAAAGTGCTGAACATAACACCCACCACCCCCATAACAGGACTGTAGTTAGATAGTATTGCACCTTTAAACCTGTTAACTGAACTGAACATTTGTGTTGTAAAAGGACAGTGGAATTATACCTTAAATAACTTTTTGGTATTTTCTACAGAAGTGTAACATGCTTATATATTTCGTTTTGGTAAAACATCTGGATCAACATGTGCTACAGTTTATCCACTGATAAAAAGTGTTAAAGCATCTGAGAGAGATGGAGACTCATGTGTCTCCATTAACTCTCATGTTGCTATGTAGGTGTTAGCAGAATTCACATGTGCTATGTGTTTATGTATCTGCCTGTGCATACATGTGAGTGTTTTGAAATCCCCTGGTAGCTGATGACCTGGTACATACTCAAAGAACTCATGAGTGTTTATATATGAATGTGTGTGTGTGTGTGTGTAATGGATATAGTAGCATCAGGGCCTTCTTTCCAGGACCAAATGACTGACTGGCTGACTGGCTGGCTGGCTGGTTGGTTGGCTGGCTGGTTCCGGGCGCCTGGTCTGTCTATCCCCATGTCTACCCATCTGTCTATGGGCTCAGCCCATAGAGAGGTGTGGGGTGAAGGATGGGGAGCCAGGCAGATGTACAGCCACTAAGTGGTGACATGGGTGAGAGTTTTGTGTCTAAAGGCCTGTGGGAAGCCAAAAGTTACTAAACCTGATGGACCCAAGTATTGAAAAAATGTACACGCTTATTTTATTTTGATATCCCATTTAATAATGTCTATATTTTTCATATCGATTAACCGGGAATGACACAAAACTTTACTCTGATTTAGGTGAATGTTTGGAAATCAACTCCAAGAGCACAATCTCTATGTTTCTGAACCAAAAATATGTGTCATATTCACATTTCTAGATACATTTATACCAACATTATAGTGTTTTAACCAGAACACTAGAACTTTTTTTTTACCTTTCTTCAATGGGCAGGAGGTGGAAAAAATCCAGGATATCACCCACATCTATAGGCACACTAAAAACACCTGAGCAACCTAGTTACCGAAAAAAAAACAACCCCAAAAACATTTGAAATCTACAACTTTGGAAATAATAATAATAAACACAAATTTGGTCTATGATTTCACAAAACTGTACATTTGTAGATAAGTGTATAGCAACCTTACAGAGTTTTAACCAACTCAGTCGCTCACTCTTTTTTGCCTTTTCTTGCCTCTTTGCAGATTTTATCTGTATTCAACCAAACCCTGGTGTTTTTCCTAACCTTAAAAAAGTGCTGTCAGTGCCTAAACTTTTTTATAAACGTCTTTGAACAGTTACATAATATACTATACAGAACATAACTTCTGAGAGACACAGTTGAGTGGTAAAAAACACTATGATACGCACACACGTAGAAAAGTAGATATGAAATGTATTCTTGGTTTAGAAAGACTCAAATTATAATGTGATATGTAGAAAAGTACAGCAACATTTTATGCTGGCGATGGGCTTGGAGAGCACCCCAGATAAAATTAAAACAAAATCAAAACCTCTTGAAATGTCATAATCCCATTAGAAGAAATGGAGAAAACCTTTCGTGATCTGGGTGAAATAGAACTTAAAAAATACATTGTAATATCTTGCCAAAAGATAACCAAATATATCATCATATTACTTTTCAGTTGCTTCAGTTGTACTGAAAATGTCCACCATTGCAGCATCTCTTTACAACTTTCTGAGGTGGCAGTGAGAAACAGCTGGGCTGAGGTTAAATGTGAGTTTATGTTCAACTGAAGATCCTGTTACATTTCAGGAGAAGATATAAATGGTGTGTGATGGTGTATATAAGGATGTGTTTTGTGTGTGAGTATGTTTGTGGTTGTAAGACTGTAGTTGTGTGTGTGTGACGTTGCATTTATGGAACTGCATACCCTTATAATTGCATGTGCATGTATTTGGCATTAGTGTGCAGGCACAAGCCTTGGTAATGCATTTGTGAATATATTTGTGTGGACGTTGCTGTGAATGCGTGGGTGTGCATTTGGCCGTCTGTGTCTATTGTTATATGCGTGGTCATGTGTATGATCATGGCCTGTCTGTCTGAGGTCTCTCCCCCATGAGGCCTTGGGTTGTTCATTGGAAAAGCTCTCTGACGCTCTTCCTCTGTCTTTCATTCTCCCGCTCTGTCTGTCTCTCCGTCGGACTGGGAGAACACAAACAGAGGTACTGCCTTCGTGAGGCACAAATCCCCACTTCCTCTGAAACTTCCAGCGCCGCTTTTTTCCTGTCCAAATTCCACAGCCATTAAACTTTCCTGGCAGGCATTCAGCAAACAACTCAGAAGAGAGCGAGATGGAGGAGAGGAGGGGGGGGCACCCCACCCTCCCACACCTCCCTTACCCCCCTCTTGTCTCCTCTCTTCTGGATATCACAGACCTGTGGGCCTGCTGACTACCTTAAATAAAGATCTGACTTCATACTTGTTTTCGTTGCTGCTCAGGTTTCTTCAAAAGTGTCTACTGGTTTTTGCAAAGGGTCAAGACGAGGTGCCTGGGTGCAGCAGGCCCCCTCCTTCTGTTCTGACTTGTCTGCTTCCATCCACTCACAGAGCTCGCATGATATAAACCATGGTCAGATTAGTCTAAGGTAAATATTCAACTCCAGGCTGTGAATTTTAGGCTTTATTACCACTGGTGCTTTGGTTCGCCAGTGGTAGTTACACAACACAAACAACATGGCCTCCCACTCAGCAGGACAGCTGAGGGAGAGGTGGTGCTACCGTGTTGGACAGCTTCTCACTTTCTCACTTTCAGTCGATTGTGCTGGAGGAAAATTACACAGAGCTTAAGTGACTTTATGGCCATTTTCAGTGCCACATCTGCTGCTCGGTGCATTTTTTAAAAAGTAAAATAAAAAAAAAAAGCAACTGGCACACATAAAACAGTTTGACGTATTTGGGAGTTCATTAACGTACCTACTGTTTTGTAAAATGCCATGTCCCGCAAAGTAAACAATCATTTGATGCTTTTCTATCCAGCTGTTTCTATGTGCATGTTCGATTTGTGTGTGGGGAAAACACATATAGTTGTTTTGGTTTGGAGAGGTGGAAAAGCTCACAAAGTAAATGCATATGAGAGCGAATGAAACACATTCAGAATATAAATAATATTAATGAATAAAATGTAATTGTATCTGCATGTGAGGAGAGTACAACGTTTCCTGAATTAATACAAATATGCATAAATGCCATATTAGATGGAAAAAGAGCTGCTATCTTGAGGCTTATCTTGATGAACCAACTCCTAATATTCACATATTGGATGGACACGCACAGAAATTTGCATTTTCTTTTGCTAATTTTCTTAAAATTCAATTAAAGACTCGAAAGAATTAAAGATTTGCATGTGCTTGTTTGCTTGCGTGAAGTTTGTGTTGTGTTGTCTGTTTTGTGCTGGGAGCCGGTCGTTCGTTGACATTAGCTAACGCCATTTCTAAGCTAACAGTAGCTAGTGTAGCACGCCGCTGCTGCCGCTGCAGAGGAGCAGAAAAGCGGAATTGAAGAACTCAGGACTGAGCGTAAGGATTTTTGTGGAAAAACCGACCCGAGTCCTGAACGTAGAAATCAGTGCACTGACTGTTATCATGGATGTAGGCAGTCATTATCTTGGAAATTGTGTTAACTAAAATCAACTTATGGGAAAAAAAACCTTCAATGCCAAACTCAGTGGTCAAAGAAAACAAAGCAGAGAAGGTGGAAACAACTCTCACAGTTTTTTTTTTCCCAAACCCCTGGCCCACATCCCACACACCCCAAAACTTTGTAACGTGCCTTTGGTGTTGAGCCTTGAACTTTCCCTTTGTCACCTTCCTCAAGCTCTATCTTTTTTACTATCTCAAATCCCTAGAGATTTAGTGGCCAAACCAGCTGCTCAGACTTGTAAAACCCAGAGCAGGATTGATGAAGACAGGAGAGCGTGTATGTGTGTGTGTGTGACAAAGAGACGGACAGCAAGCACCGGGGTCTGCAGTGAGATAGTGAGACCTGAACTCACCAGACTAAATGAGAACAATCTGGACTGCCTGTGTGAGCCGACAAACCAGAAAGAAAGAGAGAGTGAGAGAAAGAGCGTGGGAGGGAGTGAACCAGAGAGGACAGGGAATTAAGGCTCTCATCAAAACGAGAAGAATTGACAGGAGGTGGAGAAGAAAGCTTCAGACACCTGCGGCGGAAGCCCACAGTGCACTGCTTGGTTGGGGATGGGGGGCAGAGGTTTGAGGTTGCTGACTGGAGACCCTCGGTGCCGGATTGGACCAGAGCAGACCATGCTGTGCTAGCGCTGCTGTGAACAGCCGCCCTGTAATAACTCAGGGACTGGGGGGCTGAAAGGCGATAGCCTGGCAGGAATTGGTTTACAGCCAGAGCAGCCGACACTTGTGGATGCTGAGACTTCCCCTTCAGACAGAGGCAAACTTAAATGTAATCGGTGTAAGGGTAGCTTTCCTGTCTGTGACTGTTTGTGTGTACAGACCTGCGGCAAATCAGCCAATGGAAACTAGACGACGATGGACAACTGAGTGATGAAGGCTAACTATGGTGTTATGAAAGCTAGTGATGATGATGATGTATAGCAGAGAGGTGGCATTTTTGGCCGTTGACTTCACCAGGTGTTTTGCCGAGGGTGTTGGACAGTCTCTGTGTGAGTTCCTGTCTTCTATGGGATGGGATTAAGAAATTGGATACTGGCTGTTGGTTTCACACCAGCTGGTGCAAGAGATTCTCTCATGTGTTTGGTTTGTTTGCCATTCTTTTTGATGTGGCCTATAATAGCCATAACAATTGAGTAGCCTGACAGTAGGAAGTGCTGAGGTATAAAGAGATTAATTCCAAGCTCTAACTGTAAAATTTGTTTTGTAGACTTTTTTCGGATCATTACAACAAATATCCTTCAAATCTAGGATAGGGTACTTCCTGTTTTCTTGGAAGAATGGGTTGGCTTGTTCCTAGAGACCTACCAGCAACAAATATATTCTTCTGGTCCAGACTTCTAACTAAGCACTCTTGCTGTATTATGTATGGATATTTAGTCTTGTTGTAAATTATGTTGTTTCTTTTCTTTAGTTTTTAACTGGCCCCCTCGCCAGCAACATCAAGTTTATCTTTAAAAGTCTTGGGATTCTTTTTGACCAGCGGTAGTCAGAAAAAACACAATATTATGTTAATAGGCTAACTTATACTACTGGTTTAATCTATTACTGTTTACAACAATGTAATGCAATGCAAGCAAAGTCTGTCAGACTAACATCGTTTTAGGTTATGGCCTCTCCTCTGCATCGGATGAAAAAGGACATATCCTTCTTGAAAACAGTCAATAGTATTAGTGAAGACGAGACAGGGAGGCCCCAATCAAATTTCACTTAGGTTCCCCAAAAAAGCATGAACTGGCTCATTCAGTCTTATATCTTTCAGCTACGAAACGTTGCAAAGATCAAACCTATACTATCAGTAAAAAACATGAAACATCTTGCATTAACATGTGTCCTGAGATATCCAGCAGCACCACACATATGAAGGACTTGTAACTGTGGGCTTTTTGAAAATTTCAGAAAAACTAAAATGAAGCTGTTGGGTCGCTACACAGAGCATGTCAGCTGAATAGGCAGTCCTTGAGTAACCCTAACCCAGGACACATTCCTGTTCAGACTGCTAAGAGAATGTGGACATATGTGTCCCTGAGTGACTGGATTTGAATGTGTCCTGAAATGTGTCCTGAGTGTGTTCAGACCTTGAATTAGTGTTGTCCACATGTGAATGAATTTTGAAATTTGAATTAGGATGGATGCTAACGCCAGGTCTGAACTGGACCTCAGTCCTCTCTAGTCGGTCTTCAGTTGGTCCAAAATGCAGCAGCTTGGCTGTTAACGAAAACATTTTAACCATATCACCCCAATTCTTGCCTCCAGTCACGAGATTTAGGTAAAATACAGAAAAGATTCAGAAATGTTACTAATTACATACATGGCCTGGCCCCTGCATATACGACTGAATTGTTGAGCTCTTATTCTTGCTCCCGCCTCGCTGATCATCTCACCAAGGCCTTTTATCTGTTCCCTGTTCCTATGTTAAATGCACAGGTGGCTGTGCTTTTGAGGTTGTAGGTTCCAGCCTTTGGAACAGTCTTCCCCACTCCATAAGATCTGCTGCCTTGTTTTAAAACTCATCTCTAAAGGTTTGCCATTTTACATTAGTATTGTAATCTTATTTTATCTGTTATTTTTATTTATTTAACCTTTATTTAACCAAGAAAGGACTCCTTGAGAATAAAAATCTCTTTTTCATGAGTGTCCTGGGCAAGACCAGCAGCTCAGTTGACAAGTTTAGACAGTGTTACAGTTGAGCATACACACACACATCGTGTAAATTACATGACAATAAATAAGTTTACAAAATCACGAAACGGCAAATAATCAACATATTTTCATCAGGAGATGATCAACATCTGATCAGAATTTGCAATATTTTTCCAATCATGTAGTTTGGTAGAACCACAAACTTAAATAGCCTCGTCTAAACAAATGCAAACAGACAAACAAACA
This sequence comes from Coranthus polyacanthus, assembly GCA_037367275.1. Taxonomy (NCBI): domain Eukaryota; kingdom Metazoa; phylum Chordata; class Actinopteri; order Kurtiformes; family Apogonidae; genus Coranthus; species Coranthus polyacanthus. Next base: position 12,254,594 of record JAPQRN010000012.1, read on the forward strand.
AAACATAATATTTCCTAACCTCAGTTTGTGTTGCTCCTGGTCACAGAGATTCTCTCTGTAGGGGTCCGACTGGTGTTTGGAGAGCAGTAAGTCAACACTGACCTGTGTCCACAGATGGTCTCCACCAGTGGCTTGTGTTGCTGGCAGTGGGAAAGCTGAGAAAGTAGCTAACCTGGTTCAGACAAGAGTCACACAAACATAGAGGTAACCTTAGGGTTGTTTTGGTTAGGCTCAGCTAGCCTGCTGACCAGTAACCTGTCAGTTTACCAAAGGACAAATATCCCATAGTGTGTCAGTGATTACCTTTACTCTTATTAATGGTAAATGTCATTTTCTAACTGATTAGATCATTGTTTACGCTGAAAAGCAAAAAAAAAAAAGTAGTTAAAAAAACAAAACATTACTTAATATGTTTCCAGTTTTAACAAACTAATGCTAACAATTACATTGTTTTTCCTTTGACTTAAAACAGGAATTCCGATTGCTTGGAATCTTATGTGAGTATTTTTGTTTGTTTGAATGGAGAGATTCAGCAGCTGTACGTGAGCTGTACATTCCCACTGGTCTGCCCCGCTGCCCTGCTCTTGGGAGTTTCAGTAGGTATCGACTCCCACTGAAATCAGAGGGTGTGGAGGCTACTAACAACACACAATGACCCTGGCCAGCTAACAATGGCCACACACACACATATTGTTATGGTTTGGCCCAGTGTTTTGCATCCCCCCTTCTCCTCCTCCTGTGAACCTCAAGTGATGGATTGCTTTCTTCACTCTCGGTGTCTGGCGTGTGCGGTGGCCTCTCCGGACTCCAGCAGACCACTGGGAACTGCCCTGTTTTCCCTCTGCCAGAGTCGAAACCCCCAAACAGTCAGCAACTCTGCTCATTACTTCAGCTAGCTAAACTGTGCAACCCCTACCAACTGTTTCCTCCATATTCCTTCAGAAAATTGCCATTGCATGTTTCAGCAAACCATGGATCGGTATAATCTCAACATCCCCAAAAATATGTTAAGCATTCTAGATACGGGTATATCAAAATGACAGTATATGTAAATATAGTATAATGTAAATTTTTAATGGTTTTATGGTTAGGTTTTAGCCTGGAGACCAGATGCATCTGCCTGAGCTAACGATACATATTCTTGTAGATCCATCTCCCATTCAAATATATTTCCACCTGGCCAAAAATTAGCTGGGTCAATCACGTTTATCCATAAACTCTATTTATTGTATGGGGCAAGTTTGATACGATGACTGACAGAGCAGCTCTGTTGAGGCACTTTTCTGAAGTACCGAGATGGCTGATGCTGGTGTGCAGCGGTCGAATTCGCTTTCGTGTCAGTATTAAACAAAAGAACAAACAGCTCCACTTAAAGTCGTTTTGCATTTTGGTCTGGGCCTGTGGATGATGCCCCTTGGAAACTAAAAATGAACGGAGAGTTTCCAGATTCATTCTCATTTGCGAATTGAATTGATCTGGTGACGTTAGATGTTTAGGTTTTCAGGAAAGATACCAGGGCTTGGTTTTTAATTCAGAAAACATCAGCAAAGATGTGATAAATAATGACTCGCTAATATTCACATCAAACCGCGATCTTTTCCTTATCCTATCCAAAACTCTTTTGTTGCCTAAACCTCAAACCCAACAGAAGTCAGGATGCTACTTTTGCCAGGATTTTGTGTATCCTGCCAAGTACAAATACACACCTAGCCTAGCAAGACTTAGAAAAATGCTGTTTTGGATAAAACCAACATAATACTGATGACATTTTACAGCTGGGTCAAGCTCATTCTGCCAACTTGCTAACATGCAGACTATCTATGGTACTGCTCACATGGGGATTAAGTGTTGGTTCTCACTTTCAGGGAAGCAGAGGTGTCATGGGAAGTCAGATTGCTATCCACTGGGTGTGCACTGGGGCCTGCAGCTTGAGAAAGGCTGCTCTGAGAGGCTTAATCCTCATGGCTTTAAGTGGGATCTGGACATGGGGTGCACTCAAACAACCTCACACAAATTCCTTTATCCATGCATACAAACCTGCACACAAATCTATTTGGCAGAATCTCACAATAGGATTTAAAGGGAAATTCTGCTTTTTACAACCTGCTTATGATGTATTTGCCCATAATTTCTACTAAAAAAACGTTGTACTCATCAAATTAAGTGTTAAGAACATCAGAACAGTTGGGGCAATGAGTTTGGCAGGAGAAGAAACACAAGCACTTAGGGTATTAGACCATGACCATGTTCGCTAAATGTATTTGAAAGAGCATAACAAAGGTCAATTATTTTCCCAAAACTGGCCTTTGTAAAAATCACTATCTACAAACAAACTTTACTTTCAACTAATTATTCAAGTGAAAATTGTACACCTAATCCAGGTTGATTGTAGTTGTTTGCCTTTTTGACACTAAGGAAGACACAGTAGTGACACATTAGTCTGTTTGCACAATTAAAGGCTGTGAATTTATGGTCTGCGGTCCACTTTTGTTCATCCCAAACTTGACCTGGCAAAACCTTTGACTTGTTTATAGTCTGTCTATTTATGTGACAGCTTCTGTTTGTCTCTTCTTGTAAGAGATCAGCAATACATTTGATGGGTACTAGGCTATTAGTACTGAAAGTATCAATGCAAATAGGGAACATTTGACTATTGGAAGACAAATACCTTGTGTGTATATCACTAATAGTTTTAGTATTGTTGTGCAAAACCATTTAATTACACAATAATTACAATAGTTTACACCATGAGCCATTTACACTGGGGGAAACCAAAACAAATCTGAACTGGAGGCATAACATTTTTTCTTCACTGCTAGTTTTAGTTTTTGTTAATAATCCTAGTGCAGTCTTTGGATGCTTCTGTATGCGTGCGTCTGTGTGCGAATATTATTTCCCCTTGAATCCAAGCCAAGAAAGGCGGATGAAGTGTGGGTGGGTGTGAATGATTCTGACATCATCACCGCCTGCCGTTTCGTTCTCTTCCACTGCCCCAACACTGACAGGTCTTCTATTGTTCCAGCCTTGCGTGGGCTCCCAAGGTTCCCATGTGTTAGAAATCATCCACCCACGTGCTACAGCAGACAGGGGCCCAAGACTATGAAACTGTATACGGAGAGTCTGTGGGCTGCAGGACGGGCCCTGATGAAAGACAGTGTGACTGTAGAGAGAATAACAAACGCCAGGCTCCTACACACTGAATACTATCTACACACACGCACGTACCTGCAGAGATGCAAGGCAGACGCACACCCACACGCGGATATGCAGATACCTACACACGGTAGACGTAGACGTGCACAAACACATAACGCATTGTCACGCTACAGCCCAGACTCAAGGGCCAGTGGGAACTGGAGAGTGGGGACGGGTGGGGCGATGGGCAGAAGGACAGATGGATGGTTGGTGGTGGGTTGGATGGATGAGGAGATGGATAAAGACCTGGTTTTCTGTGGCTGAGCCCATTCCTGGTTCTTCTCAGAGCCTTTTTCTTTTTTTTTTTCAATGAAAGCTAAGCTGAGTGTGCTGGCACAGGTGAACACAGTCACACTCTTGGCTCATACTCCCACCACAGATCATTAAAATACAGAGAGGACAGAACTGAGGGTCTGTATATTTTCACTGGAGCTGGGCTCACTGTGTGGCTGCATCTACAATTATTAAAATCATCTGCAGACCTGGATGAAATACTATTTGCAAATATTTGGTAATGTGTTTTTTTTCTGCTCGAGTACCAGATGGCTGGGAAATTTTACACTATTTGAAAATGAATTTTAACCTATACATGTGTAGCGTGTGGCCACTAACCTCACTGACGCTAACAGATGTTTTCTGTGATGACTTACACCCACATTTAACATCAACATTTATTAACATATTCTTTAACGTTTCACAGTGCAGTAATGTGCGCATAATGCAAACCAGTCACCAGGAAAAAATGTTGCGATTGTAGGTTTCCAAACCTCGGATATGTATATTCTCAACGTCATTTGTCATTGAAGGATCCACTCCTTATTTGTCATCATATCAGTAGGCAGGAGGTGGTTGTGGCTGATGGTATGGTGTGGTTTTGAATATACAAAATCCAGGACTTTGCCACCAGAGGCTGGAGTTTGCATCACGACTACTGTATGTTTTCAGGTTTGAGCAATAAAATGACTTTGGTTAGAGTTAGGAAAAGATTGTGGTTTGGTATAAATATTACTAGACACATTGTCAGTAATTTTTTATCACGTCTTTGCAGACTTTTCTGTATTAAACAAAGACCTGGTAGTTTTCCCTAAACCAACCACATGCTGTCAGTGCCTAGACTTAACCATAAAAAATGTTATAGTTAAATAGTTACATGTGAACAGATTTTCTGAGAACCACAAGTGCCATGAGTGGTTAAAACACTAAAACACTGAAATACACATATCTAGAAATATTGATATGAAACGTATTTTTGGTTCAGAATCATCGAACCTTAAAATGACAGCGACAATGTGCTCAAACCATACTTTTACCAACACATTACCTCATACAGACTCCCCATTGTTAGATTATCTTTTTTATGAAAACACCTGTACTTGGAAACCTCTGCCATCATGCGTCTAAAACTTTGTATGGAAACCCAAATCCCTGGAATTTATTAGTGGCAGTAAACGTGTGGCTAATGCGCAGTAACCCAGGTATTTATTGATCAGACAGTGAGTGTTAAACGTCTACTCTATCATGCTCACACAAAAATCTTGCATCTGATGTGATATATGAACAGTGCATTAATGTTATGAAATGTACATACTTCATCGTAGGCTTACAATAACAACATTGTAAATGACTCTGCAATATTAAACCACGTACTACTCAAATAATCCGTTTTAAAATATATAATGTTAGAAAAGTCCTGCACATTGTAGTCTCTTTCAGTGGGGAGCCCCATTGAAGCTGTGATTGATTATTGGTCTTAAAAACTGGTCGCAGTGGATTTCAACATGACGAGAACCTCACCCTTATCATTAAAAATTAAATCTAAATGAGGCATTCTGAAAACGAGATTTGTATGATCTACAGCAACCAAGGAAAGCATACCTGGGTCTATCATCTGTATTTTCCTCTGGTTTAAATCTTCAGATGCTTCTGTGAAACCAGACTCCAGAGTAAAGACTCACACTGGATCCCTATAGTTGAGAGACATGGGTGTCTTTGTTGTCCAAGGTTCGGCTTGCCGTGACACCTTTATGACAGCAGTCTGATCCCAGTGCACTCTTTGAGCCCTCGTGTTGATGGATTATTCCTCTGTTGCCCACTGCTAGTGCCTTCAGGACCATTTCCAAGCACAGGCTGTTTAGACAGGGGATCTGCGAGGTAAGAGACTGAGTGAAGTCCTGGTCACAATACCTGAATAAGCTTTTGTGCATGATGAGGACTCTTGCTGGTTGCTCTTGAGGGTTCTACTTGAGGATTGGCTTACCATAAAGACAAAGTCCACTCTTACACAGAGAGAGAGAGAGAACAAGAAGCTGTTGATATATTTGAGTGATATGTTTTTTTTTTTTTTTTTAACCATCATCCTTTATGGACTGCTATGCATTTTGTATATGTGTGTTTTACAATATTGTGACATTTAAACGTAAGAGTGTGATATGTAGCCTGTGTGAAGACATTTACATGGGCTTGTTTGTGTTAAAAAATGAGCACCTTCCCTGACTGTCTGAGCTGCTTGCATCCAAGAAAACAGCCTAATTTTCCCACGCTAATTTTCTGCAAAAATCTTTATCCTTGTTCTCAAGTGCCTCAATGCCTCTCTTCTGATCCTTTATAGCAGCAACAGTGTGCAACACTAGCAACGGTTAGCTCAGAAATTAGAGTGTGTCAACATCAACAAACAACCTTCTCCCAGGACAACATAGACTCCATTACAAACTTCACGTAAGCAGTGTGAATGTTTGATACTGGATCTTTTAAATAAAATGCAAAAATGAAACAATTAATGATTGGATACCACCTTATATTGTATGGCAGTGTTAGCATATTCTAAAATTTTACTTGTACAACATGTAATAAAGTATATAATATCATAAAATGTTCATTGTAATACAAGAAGCACTTCATACCACATTCTACTTTTGCAGTCGTGTAAAGATGTAAAGATACTATTTCAGTAGCAAAAGTAAAAGTAGAGTGACGTTTTGAAAATTTCAGAATTAAAGTGACAAATGACTTTGACCCTCAATATCTTACTTTTGTTGTGTAATTTTTGTCTAACCTGAAACAACTTATAGTAGGGGTCGACCAGTCATTAGCCAATTGGATGGTATTTAGAAATGTTATCATTACTGGAATCTATTTTTTTTTATCCCATACCTGAAAATAAATTCATCTGAAGATGCAACACTTAGCTCTGATGTATCAGCCTCTCTCACGATGTCCATCCACAGCCCGATCTGATTGGTAACATGTCATAAAACAAGTAACAGACTATCAACACTGAAATGAGAAAAGAACATCCATTTATTTACTTACTTATTTGCCATCCCTCCATTTCAACGTGAAAACTGACAATATTGTTGAAATATTATTGAACCGTACTTGATTTGATAATCATCTTAACAACAACAACGTTTTGTGCTGGAGTTTGTGCTATTCCAAATTTTGACAGAACTAATTTGATTTTTGGCACAAATGTATATTGCTTCCTAACAATCTTATTGGTGTTGGACAAAAAAAACATAATTTAGTTGGCTAAATGTACCCTACCCTAACAATAAGGGTAGCATATTAGAAAACGTGGAGCATATAAAGTGTCATTATATCATGCATATTTTCATTGGGTTTGTGGATGTCTTTGTGCGGAACCGTACTTATCAAACAAGACACTTTCCAGGACTAAGTATTTCTATGCTCACTGTGTTCAGCCGACATTTTAATTGAGTGCTCCTCTGTGTGATGATTTGCGGAGTCAAACTGCTACTCGATTTCCTGGCTCCACACTGGGCAGGCCACTGGAGGTCAGAAGTACCAACCAGAGGGAGCCATAGACCAGAGTGGCCTAGGGCTCTGGGATCCCCTATGTTTAAGATGCAACATCCATAGGAACGTTTGCAGGAAGTCTCAGATAATTTAATGTTGTGCAGCTCCTCAACTTTGGCCTGTCTTGAGTGATTGTGCAATGGAAATGGAAGATTTATAACTCCTGCAGGAGTCTCTGATCACCAGAGACAAGAGACTTGGCGGGGGAGGATGAGCAGAGGAGGGCTGCTCCAGTGTTCATCGCTGACTGTGTCCAACTGAGAGCACACGGGCCTACTCGCTCCCTCACCCACAGGTACGCAGACTGACACGCAAGCTCACACACATGCAAACATGCTCAACCTGACATGACATACATACAAACACGCGTCCCTTGTATGCCTCCTTCAACACAACGGCTGTCTTGGGAGGATGTGTGGAAGACATCACATATTTCCTCCCTCTTTCTTGCTGCTTGGTGGTTTCTGTCTCGCATGTGCGAGAGGCTGAAAACAGATACACAAAAGAGGGAGGCTAAGATGGAGGAATAGTTTTGCAGGTGGCCTAAAATAACAATAAGGATGAAAAGAAAGGGAGGATGTGTGTGTACTTTGCAACCAACTGGTGAAGGATCACAGAGCGAAGGGCAGAGCAGAGGACGAGACAGAAATGGGAACAGTCTTGTTACATTAAGTTTCTCCTGGGCCCATTTTGTTTGACAAAACCCAGTGTACTATGCTTTTTTGCTGTTCTTTGCAAGGTGAGTCAGACATGTCTGGAACAGAACTTTACTGTCAGGTCTGAAATGATGACAAATAACAATAGGCAGACTATAAGTAATGTACAAAACGAATATGGAGACAACTGACTTTTCTCTTAAGTCCTTCTAATCATGTTTTGTGCTGACAAGAGTTCAAACTGTGAGAGTCTTCATGACACTGAAAGTTAATCCTGCAACATATCACAAAATAATGTTAAGGTTCAGTAAATTTTGTACATACTGTAAAATGATTTGTTTTATTGAATAATGGACAGAAAAAAAAACGAGTGCTGGGCCATGTTGATAATTGGTCAACCGCTACTAACAAATGTTTCACGTTAAACAAAATTACTTTATATTTGAAAAAAACATTCAGTCTGTGAAGAAACCAGGAAAAAAAAAAGTAATGTAACCATTGTCGAAGTCGAAATCTGTCATCAGTTTCCAAAACGTTACTTTTGCTTTTGCTACTGAAAACAGTGATCATTAAATGACTGCAAAAGGAGGTTGTGGTAAAAAGGTGATTCTTATACATTAAAATCAAACCAAAATTATTTAAAAGAAGCTCTTAAACAACAAAACAGAACATTTTATGATATTATATACTAATTCAATTGTGAAGCAAATGGTGGCTAGTCTTGTACACTGTTGCTGATGTAGAGGAGCAGAAGAAAGGTACTGAAGAACTCTGGAAACGTCCTTTACATAGAAAAACGTAGAAATGTGTGCATAGGCTTTTATCATGGATGTAGGCAACTGAGTTGTTAGCTTAGAAATCGAGTTTGCTAACGTCAACGAATGACTGGCTCCCGGCACAGACTCCAACATGAACTTCATGCATGCTCACGTTATTTTAGTTTGCTTATTTTCATTTTATTTTAACCTTTTTGTAAACTACCAAAATTGCTTTAATCTCAAAAATACAATATTGTTATATATATTGTTAGATATGTAAACACTAATACTCCCCCTACGCCTTTCAGACACACTCCGCAATAATATTATGAAGTTATGATGTTATCTTTACTATCTCACCTTATCACAGCAGTGTCCTTCCATATTAGCTTGTCAGGCTTGTAAAAATAGTCTTTGATGTGACCAGTAAGCTGCTGTCTCAGGACGCAATAACAGTGTGCAGATGGAGCTCACGGAGCAGAGTGCAGAGCCCAGTAGGAGAAGGACATGCTTTAATTTCTACGGTCGCCTCTTGTAGAGTTGACCTTCACACCTCCGGCGATCCATCAAGATCTTTTCCCGCCCAGAACTCGAGTCGGGGCAGAGCATTAGGTTTTCAAAATGAAGGGTGGCGATCTGCTGAAGGAGAAGGTAAAGGTGCAGAAAACGATATTGTGACTTAGAGAGATTAAAGGTTATATTTGCATCCTTCAGTTCACTGAAGTCGCAATAATATCGATGCATTAGAATGTCAAAACAAAACGATGACATGGATTTTTGTAACTCGCAGTTTATTCTAGAAGCTGCAGAGTAACAATTTTAACTGAATTTCAGTAAAGTGTGTATGTCACAAGTATTGTTTCTTCCAGCGAAATGATTCATAACTGGAAATGTTTTATAATGGAAACAGGGTAGTGCAGCTGCATGTGTAACCACAGCTGCATTTCTCCATTTTGCAACATTTTCAGCATTGTGCCAGTGATGTGGTTTGTTTTAGAGCCTACTCACTTAAAACAAATAAAAGTGGCCAAATTCTTTTGTATGCTTTTAGAAGCAATATCATCCCTCTGTTGAAAGGTCATTTTAGTTTTTTCAGTGCTGCGCGTGAAGTCACCGACTGTTTTACAAATGTTATCTTGCGGCTACTGTTAGTGACTATGGCTACGCAGAAAGTTGTATTTAAAGAAAATAAGAAAAGTTATTTGAAGACTGATTCGTGACACTCAGTCTGCTTATATAATCACAGTGGAAGAGATATTGCTGGGATGGTATCCATCCCTATATTTGGTGGCTGCTGCAGAATCTGTGGGAATGTTAACACACTATTTAGCAATACGGAGTGTTATTCTTGTACATCTACAGTGCTTTTTTTTAACATCCACAAAGTTAATTAATTAATACTAAATCAACAAAAATAGAACAAATGTGTACATGACTATTAAGTGGGTAAAAAAAATATGCTTTCGTTCCCTTGATGAACCACTTTGCTGCAGATAAGTGAAAGGAAAACCTGCAGATTTTGCCGTCTTGGGTGTTTTGGCATGGCTGTACATCCCACAATCACAATACATAATTAAATCTAATCCATAATTTTGGCCACCCCTGTGCTTTTAAAAGAAACCTCTATGGTGAAAGAACAACATTCCAGTTTCATTAGTTTACATTGCTGATATTAATACTATCATTACAATTGGACATGGTTTATTTTGACTACTATTACCACTAATACAATAATAGACCCTAATAGAGGCTTAGGTAGGGGGAAAATGGGCACAGGATCGGTTTGGAGTTATTCCACCCCCAGCAGCTGCAGCGGGGGCCCAGAGGGGTCAGACGTACAGTAACACTTGACCCCGACTCTGCGTGGTGTGTGTATGTGTGGAACAACCATCCCACCCTCCCAGCAGCACATGTCCCTGCAGACCAGCAGAAAGGGCAGTAACCTCTGAAGGCTTTGTTTGGTTGGCCGGAGTCTAAGCATAGGCCCACCATTGTAAGTCTCTGGACTCCTATGCTCGAGCTCTTGTTTTCTTTGGGAAGCAGGAAATTGGATGACTGGCTACCTGCTACAACAACATCCTGTACTTGAGAAGCCGTCTTTTCACCCATACCCACCTATTATTTCCCTTTTCCATCATACGCAAGTGGTCAGCCAGCAAGCCCCCCCCCCCCCCTCTGGTCCTGGGGGCCCCGTGCGTGGGTTTGTCTAGGTTCCACTCAGGTTGAGATCAAATTGGCCCCATCCAGATGCTTCCGTTGAAAATAGCATGTAGGGGCCAAATACTTTAGCTCTTGGAGTCCGACTCCACCTTGTCAGGTTAATGGCCCTTTGTGAGCTCACTGGGATGACAGTGATGGTACGCAAAAAAGAATGTTCCTATTCAAACCTACACACAAACACACTCACTCACATCTACTTACAGCGCTGTCAGTGCTTGTCAGATCGCTTTAGACCAACCAGGCTGATCTGCTCGAGGTCTACAGGAGCCCAGTTGCCACTATAAAAACTTTCTTAAGGATTATGGTAATATACAGAGGATCGAGGCGGGCGTTTGTGGGAGATGATTTGGATCTGGCCTCAGTGATACCCAACCCCTACTTTATATAAGATATTAATGAAGCTGATAATGTATCTTTTGCCGGAGTTCAAGTTAGTACATTTCATGTCACTGGGGCCCACATGACACACTAGCCTGCATAATCCCTCCTGATAAGATTTTGCCCCAGTGACCCCCATAGACGAAGATTTTACTCAGCTGTGTAACTTCCTAAGCTGCACCTGGCAAAATGTAACTGAAGCCAATGAGGTGCAAGCACACAAGCGCGCATGTAGGTATAAATGTGCATATAATTATTCTTTTGTGTTCATGGTGTGGCATGCAAGTACACATTTGATATCTGGCACTGAGAATAAATGAAAGCAAACAATTTCTATCTGGGCACCAACTTGTTGTAATTGTAGTTATAATGACCAAACCATCTGCGTGTGATAATAGCATCAGCCAAAACCACAGATCTACCTACTGTCAAATCATAACTCAGTTGTTGCGGGTGGAAGAAATTATCAAGATATTTTCCCCGTTTTGCAGCAGATGATTTATTCTATTTGCAGAAACAGGCAACATCTGTATTTTATCAATAACATTCAAAATGTATAAAAAGTTGTTTTAAAAATCCTTGATAGAAAAAAAAAAAAAACTATACTCTAAAAAATATGACAAAAATCTGATATTGGAGGCACTTATGGCTTGGCAACATTTGTGCAATATGAGTTTTCCCAGGTGGCTGTAGTCAAGCATCAAAGGTCTGGAACTGGAACCAAAGAGGATGCGCTCAAACACAATCACATCATGCTCAGTATGTTATCACTGGCCTTCGAGCTGTTCTGTGGACTTGGTCACCGCTCTGCAATGACTCTAGACTTGGCATTTTAGTGAGGTATCATTTCAAATATAGTATATTACCATAGTCACTGCAACCAGAGCTGGGCACTACAACAACAACAACAAAATATTTATCAATGGCTTATCAAAATGCAATTCATTATAGACATAAAACAAATATTTACAACAACAACCACAAAAAAGCAAACTAGATGTCTTGTTTCCTTCTGGGGAAAAAAAGAGTCTTATTTGATTCCTGCAGGCAACTTGAAATCACGAAAGGTTTCACTGTGCTGCATTGGCGTCCAGGCGTCCCCATTCTCCACATGTCACAATGCCGTTTGCATGTACTTTTCACAGCGCCACTCGGTCCCTCGCTCATTCAGAGCTGGGCGACGCAGCAGAGTCTATATCGTCATTTTCCAGGTCGTTTGGTGAGCCTGACTGTCCTCCTTTTACTCTCTTCCACTTCATCCTCCTGTTCTGGAACCACACTTTCACCTGTAGTAGAGACAAAAGGAATGCTACGTTAGAGTTAACTATGCCATGTATTGAGGTTCATAATGTTAAAGGAACATTCACTATAGTCTATTCATTATAGACTGTACTCCCATGAGTCCCGTGCTCGATTGCTAAATGCCATATCAAAAGTGCACACTTGATTTTGATGAAGAAGTATGGTTAAAAGTGTCATGCATTGCTGTTAACTATTTTACTTCCAAAACTATAAAAGTAAAGTCAAGGTAAATTTGACTGGCAGTGTTTACAGTGGCTGTACACAGAATGTGTGTGAGGTTTTTTTTTTAACGTATTTGAACTTGTAAGAGGATCACTGTGGCTTTTTTATGTTTGGCATTTTTTAACAAAATTTACAACATGGTCAGCAGAAAAACAGACAAATAATCCCCCTCAAATCCCCCAGCACGGTATATAAATTGGCTCGGTTTACTTTGGCATTACAAGGAGAATGAATTGTCAGTACAAAGTGCTCGGTTCTGGCTCACAAATCTCTGCAAAAATACAGACAGAGAGTATCGTATAGACAGTGGGTCACAGAAGTCAATTATCAGGATGTCAGCCTACACAGGAAGCAAGTTTATTCGCAGTGGATCGTGCGCATCTGTATCACTGCACTGTTCTGAAATGAGTATGATATCATGCTTTAACTGTCTTTCCAAGAATAGCAGCAAAAACATGCACTTCCCGAGAGTGAAGGACAATACAGAAACGCAAACACAACTGTACATGTGATGGAGAAACATCATGAATTTATCCTAAATACACATATTAACAGAATGTATGAGGTGTAGTTTATAACACCAGACATACACAGCAACACGGTCATGTAATATTTAAGTCAGCTTTAATAAACCGGATAAAGTGTTTTCTAAAAGATAATAAAAATGCAAACTGTAATAGCATTTTAGCATGTCGAGGCTTTCATTTTCTCCAGCCAGACAAACTCAGTCCAGCATCAAAGGTCGGGCTTTGAGTGAACTTTGCAAATCCCGCTAAGCATTCCCGCCTGCAACTCACATATGAATTTGTTCCCACATGCTGTAGCCTCTTCATCCAAGTTCATCTGCTCATTGTGACTGATTGAAAAGACGGCAGAAGGCCAAGACATGTAGGATGAGCTGGAAAAAGTCCGGCGAGTTGCAGTGGGAGCTCGGAGTGAAGATGGATCCTGGCTTTGTGAGTGTGTCTCTAAATGTGTCTGTCTGTACAAGTGCGTATGTGTGTTCCAGAGGGCCTGGGAAATAGATTTAGGAGCAGACTGCAGCATGTGTGGTCACTGTGGCACTGTGGCCTCATTAGGAGGAGCTGGGACACTGGGTATGACAGACTGGGGCTTTATCCAGCAGCATCTACATATGTTAGCCTTATTTCATCAAGTTTGGGTCTGCAGCCCTCTACTCGAACCACAGGATTAAAAAATATCCTGGAAAAGAAACTGGATGCATGTTTGTGCCTGTAAATTACCATATAGGAGAAGGAGAGACAAGTAAATGAGTTTCTTAAACTCTTAAGGGTTCTGTTCACAATAGATTTAATTTATTTGACTTCATTTTTATTTTTAGTGCTTTTTCAAATTAATATATTCAGCCATTTTGAACATGTGTTATTTTCTATTTCGATTTTTTTGGAGAGTGGAATGTGCATCTGGAAAAGTATTACTCAATCAGTGAATTAAAATAAATTGCTATTCAACAATAAATAACGGATGAACAGTTATTAGAAAAGGTTATGAAGCTTTATTTGCAAATATTTGATGGACATGCGGTGTACCTGTCTCTCTGTGAGGTCCAGGTTGACAGCGATCTCGTAGCGACGGAGCCTGGTCAGGTAGTTGTGGTGGGTGAACTCAGCTTCCAGCTCTCTCAGCTGCTCCTTGGTGAAGGCTGTGCGCTCTTTCCTCGCCTTGCAGCTGGAGTCCACCTTAAAACTGGCCTCTTGGATATCTGGAAAAAAATGCATTTTGTCCAATTTGAGGTGATTTATGTATGTTTTGTCTTTACCTGAAGGTGTTTGTATCAGCGCTGTGCTGAAAAGCCTCGGTTTGCCTTAAATGTGAGTCTGCTAATTGAGGGTTTTGACCCTTCTAGGCCTCTTATTCACAGCTAATGGGATTTGAATTGACTCTTCAAACATTTTTGAAAGCGGCTTTACTATTACACAGATCTTAACAGTCTTTCAAACCAACAAACCACAACTCCAAAGACTCTTTAATAGGAGGGCCCTCGTATAGTAAACACCCAGACCACCCTGGCCTGTCCTCATGAGTCCCAGTCACCTGCAAAGTTTGTGTGTGTTCTGTGAATATTTGGCTTGTCTGCCTTTATATGTATGGGAATACAGTGCAAACTTTGTGCTTTTCTTCTGACTTTGTGTGTGATCTAACATTTTGTATCTTGACACAGGGCAGGGGCCACCAAACCATGCACATAGGGACTGAGTTAGACGAGGAATGCAGCGGAACATCGTTAAAGCCTCTAACAAAAGAACAAAGGTGCGGATGTGTCCAGGTCTGAATGCTGTGTGTGTGTGTATGTGTGGTTCTGTGTGTGTGTGTGTGTGTGTGTGTGTGTGTGTGTGTGTGTGTGTTAAATATCTCCCATATTTCCCACTGGAGCATGAATGGTAGATTTGCATTAACTCATCTTGACATGACAGCAACACATAAAAAAAAAAAAAAAAAAAAAAAGAAAGGCTTGAGATCTCCATGAATGTGGTGGCGGGTGAAGGGGGTCAACCAGTGCATGTAATTTTAACTACACTGACATAAGTTTTGGCATTAAAACCTTTTGTGGCACAAAATGCTTTGTTGACCTTTGGGAACATGTGTTTGAAAAAATAAGTGACACCAAGGGGTTTTCAAGGCTTTTCAGAGCTTTCAGTCGCAGCTCAGAGCCTTCTTTCATGAGTTTTTATAGGATAAACGCCGCTTTATTGTCCAACCCTTCTTATGACACTTTTGTGCAGTTTATTGGTGAGATTTATAGATTTTTGAGCCTTGAAATTCCTTTGGTAATGATAGGGTTTAAATCCTCATTTACTGGGATAAATACAAATGAAAGCTAGTTGATGTAACTTTCAGTAAAGTCTCTCTTGTGCGTTAAAAGCAATGACTTCGGGTAATATTTGTGCATTGGTAGCGACACTAGGAGCTGATGTAATCACTAGAAAATGGTTCTAATTTGTCAAAGTGAGAAGTTTTGCTTGGTGTTTGCCAGAGCACCGGGCCAGGACTTGAAATGGACTGCAGTACCTGATCCAGATGTGTCTGGGCAGACCAGGACATTGTGTATGTGTGAGTGCACGTGCAAAGGTTGAATTTGTGCATACCTACTTAGGTGCACTTGCTTGTGGCTGAGAAAGCACATAAAAGGCAGAAGTGCTGGTGTACCCATGTGTCATACAGAAAACCTCTCCCACTGTTGTTTGTCATTAATGACACTGTGCTTTAAGTGTGCCAGCAGCACCTAGCCTAGTCAGGCCTGGTCTGGAACTGTGTCAGGCAGGTTTAGTTAGTGAACACCTGGCAAGGCACATACTGTTTCTCACTAAACAGGCCCCCAATAAATATCCTGCACAGCCAGAGGCCGTAAACTGACAAAGAGAAGGCTTCTGCGCTCAGCGGGGTCCCAAAGACAAACAGCATTTGGTGCTTTTTGGGTGTATGGTGCAAGAGTAGTTTGTCAGGACTGAATTAAGTCTGCTGTAAATGCGTAATTAAAAAAAAACACAGGCCAGGATTTCTGCTGGCAGACCCTTCTGATTTTCTGGTTTTAATTTCAATTGATCAAATATCTAAAACATAACTATTACTACTACTACTACTAATTACAATAATTTAATATCACCATATTGTGGAGGTGTGAAGAAAATCTTTCATTCAATATCTAATATTCAAACGAGATCGTATTAAAATATCAGATACCATATTGAGTTTCAGCTTTTGGAAGTATCACTCATTGCACTGCAATACAATATCAGCATAAGTACACACAGGCACTAGCAGACTGTATAGCAGCTCTGTCTGTAAAGTGGATGCCTTTAGGACATTTTCCTAATATATGCTGTTCTAACAGCTAGTCAATACAAGACTGAATGGCTCTTTTCTGAAACCAAGAACTGATGTAGTGGTCAGACATGTTGCATGCACTCAGTGGGAGATTGTGTTACGGCTTAACGACAGGAAAATGTCAATGGATAAGAATGTAAAAAGTGGGCTAACAGGCAAGTGATTTTACCAGACGTGGTCTGGCATGTTTTCACTGTAGTGAGTGGAGGTTACAATAAGGTAAGAAAGGGAGGGGGATCTATAGCCCCCCCTCCTCTTCAATTAGCCTCGTGTCTGTTGCAGACATAATTATTCATGCTCTGTAGAATCAGTTATGTTTTTTTTGTTTTTTTTACAGTGGACAAAAAAGATAAAAGTTAAAGTCATCCTGTCGTGCTCTGAGATAGCAGATTATGTGACACATGAGCTTTTGTGATGGAACAAACTCATCTAGTGCATTAGAGTGAACACTGTATCATTTGATGTGAACCGAATTAAAGAAATAAACAGTGTTATTACTTTAAGTCTTCTATTAGAATTTTTTTTAGATGGACAGTATTGTATTTGCATCATTTTAAGGTAACACGGCAGCCAAATTTGGAGGTAATTATTAATTAGAATACACACATTTATCATCATTGAGAGCAACAGTGAAACCAAGTGAAAAGACTGAAATTATTTTGTAAAATAAGGATTTTCAATTAAATGTTTTAAAGTCTTTCATTTCATTTCATGTTGTTATCTGTTTTTCACAGGCGGAATAAAAATGATTTGCATGTGTTGAACATGGATTTGTTACTGCTGCATTATAAACTCAAAGTATTGAAACGTTTACATTGATAGACTCAGGTTATGTGGTATCAGCATTTACATTAGTCTTAGCTTAGAAGGAGTTACAAATATTTGCAACCACTTGCTGTAAATGACCATGGAATTTAATTTGAATTATTTCTTTGTGTATAATAAATTTAGTCTTGAGAATTATAGCCTTAATTGTGATGTATAGAAACATTTTTTTCTGCAGAAAACCCGATGTCATATTTAACTGGCATCTTAACAGGGTCATACTGTAATAAAACAATGGACTATTTCCATAGGATACAGGGCACAATTAAACGTTCGGATGTCTCATTAATCATTTCAGCCTTTTGAAAGCCCTTGAACAATAAGAGGATGCAACTGTTGCTTTTTAGTGTGTGTGTTGATCACAAAAGTCTTGTCACCTACTCACCTTTCACATAGCAATCTGGTGAGAGTCCTGTTAAAGACTAAATTGGTGAGGAAATGGACAGATGATTTGTATTATTGCCATCTATGACACAAGGCTCAGATGAAAATTTCAGCCATGAAATACTTAAGTTTTAATTTTCTCATTTTTTTATGGCAAACAATGGGAAAAGCAGATTTCTTTTGCGTACTTGCGTGCAAGTCTGCTGGAAAAAAAAGCAAGCGTTTTTTTGCAAAAGTTTTTTTTTTTATTCACCGTAATGTAATTTTTTAAAGTAAATTAACTGTTTTATTCCATTACACTCATGCACTTCCCATTTTTCTGTTTCTACCATTATAATATAAACCATTTGATGTAATTTTTGTAATATTCCCTGCATGTTTTACTTTTGTAAGGCCTCTGTGATTTTATGCCATAAAAACCATCGCATTCCAGCTGACTCCTATCTGTCCCAGTGCACCATGACTCACCTGTGACATCTCTCTTCCTTTTATTGGAGCTCTTCTTATCTGAGTCAGCTGACGCCACACTCTGGGGTGAGTATTCTCCATCGAGGCACACGGACACGGCCCCCGGCAGCCGTTCGCCACCTACACTGTCCATCTCTGGCCCTACGTTCACCCCTCCACCTCCAGCACCTACCGCTGCGGGAGCGACAGGTGGACAGGCCTCAGGAGCCCTCGCCCGTGTCTCGCAGGGGCTGAACTGCCAATCGGCTCTCTGATAACCCCCCTGGCTCTCTTGGTACAGTCTGTCGTCACGGGGGTAGGCTGCATGCGGGGCGGTTGGCACCAGGCAGGAGCTGGAGAAGTCTGTGTAGGCCAGGAACTCGGGCTTCTGGTGCAGGGAGAAAGGGGCCTGCTGGTACTGCAGATTGGCTCCCGGGACACCTGAGTGAGGGTTCCTCATGCAACCCCAAATGGGGCTGCCAGGATGAGCACTCCGCATGCAGCTGCTGGCTGGTTGATCCATAGTGGTGCAAAAACACTTCACACTTCACTTGAACCACTCAATGATGAGTCCCCTCAGAAACAAATTAAATGCAGGATTTCTCTTTCTCTATCAGTGTTGAGAAATATCCAGTTTAGCTGAGTGCACTTATTAAATACTAGTCATCATCTCACTGCATCCACCTCTGGAGTACTCACGTCTATCTGGGGCTGTTGACTCTTCCACGGCCCAAAGCGCGCGAGGATAGACGCCTTCCTGTGACAGCGTGTTTCCCCTTTCTCTTTAGGAGTGTGTGTGACGTCCTTTGGAGCCTCTGGTCCTGACACACTCTCACACACACTTTCCCTCTGTCTTGCTCTCACACACCCTCTTTCTCTGACTGGCTTGTGGCTTGTTGGGAGAGCTGCATCCGTAACTGCATGACTCCCCTCCTTGGCTGGCTGTTTTCACAACTCTTCTAAGGCATTCTTGACAAGTGAGCCCTCCTCCTTTTTAAACATATAGGTGGGAAAGAGTGGCAAGTTTATGGAGTGTAACGTGAGATTGCAGAGGAGGAGCCCTGTCGGCCACATGTTGGTAGTACCCTCCAACCAACCCTGCCTCATCAACTATTAATCACGGGGGAAATTTTATATGCACATCTAATGGGCTTTCCAGACGTGGGGCTTTTTAAAGGGACATTGTCTGTAAAATATAAAGTGAGCACCCACCCACATGGGAGCTGGAGACCCCAACTTATTTCAGCTTCTTAGTGCTTTCTGACACCCAATTTAGTTCCTTTTTTGACACCCTTTAGAGGGAAGTTAACCCTAACCCTTTCCCTCTGCGCCCCTGATCCCTGCCTGTCCTCTTCAATCTAAAAAGTCTTTTTTTCTCTTTCATTTGTTTTTATGACTGTTCAAGCTTGTGTGTGTGTGTATGTGTGTGTTCACATTTATGCTTCACACCCAAATCCACCTGGCTAGACTTTTCTTAACTTTGAGGTGATAGGAGACATTCACTATGCAGGGTCTCACACCTCTAGAGGTTTTCCCACTTTACTGAAACACAATATAACATTTCAGAGTAATATTTCAAAAATATAAGCCAATGTTTTCTTTTGAGGAAGACTGGGGCTGAAGGATTGCAACTGAATGCACTTTAAATGCATAATTATTTTGCATCATCTGCACAATATTTCTCTGTGGAACTCTTCTTACTTTTTTTTTTTTGGTTTTAGAGATTAAACAGCAGCAGCAAGTGTGTGTGACAGCAAGCCCATGTAGATTAACCACATTTGGAGCAGTGTGGATGTTATTATTCAATTATCTGATCGCTGATTTTTAATCTGTGCAGACTGCGCTCGATAAAAGCCACTTCCCCATGAAGTAATGTCTCTAATACCATTAAAACCTTTTGGCAAAACCAAATTGTGGACTCCAGTTTCCGTGTATCCGTTACCCAATAAACCCACTGAACCACATTTTACAGAAATGCAGTTTTCTTCATACTGCTCATATTTGAGAGCTGAGGTTTGTCTTCCTCCTGTGTCCTCACTTTGCTCCTGACCTCTACGAAAAAAAAAAAAAAAAAAAAATAGGACGTGGATCACACCTCTGCTGAGAGGAAAAAAGAAATAGAGAAAGGAAGAGTGAGAGATAAAAAGTATGGAAGAAGAGCGTCAAAAAAGGAAGCAAGAAAAGTTTAGAAGTTTAGTTTAAGAAAGTCAACCTTATAGAGATGGAAAACCTGTTCAGTACTTCTGTTGGTGCTTATTTAAATGCTAAAAAAAAAGAAGTTAAAGCAAAAAAAGTCAAGACCTCTTGATAAAATGACGAAGTTAAAGAAGACAAAAGACAGGAGACCTTCACTGCACAGAGGGATCAAAATAAAAAGAAAGACACCAAGAGGAAATCAGATAATGGGAAAGCCAACAAAATAAGGATTGGCCTTGCACATCTACCGAAAGAGTCAAAGAGAAAGTGATAAAGGAAAAACAGAAAGAGCGAGCAGTGTTTGAGGTCACACACAAACCCTTTCCATTTACCCAGCGAATTGTTGAGCCATGAAGCATCCCTCGATTTTACTGGCAGTCTGAGCCCTGGCCGCACCGCAGGGAGCAGGGGTTACACTGAATTTGTGGTCAGAGCAGAGGCCATCTGCGTGTCAGTGTAAATTAGTGCGTGTGTGTGCGTCTGTGTGTGCCGTGAAAATATATGTGAGTGAGAAAAAAAAAAAAAAAACAGCGATAGAAAGCGAATTTGTGTAAACGAGGAGCAAGACCCAAACAAATTGTCACCGGTTAAAATAAAACGGTGATGAGGAACTTTACGTCGGTTCGATTTAACGCGGCATCAGTGTGTGTGTGTGTGTGTCTGTGTGCACGAGAATTTGTGCTATGCCTGTGTTTGCACAAGAGAAATCCTGTTTGTTTGAAAAGCTTGAGTGTATGTGCACTAACTCAGTCATACACACCACAGATTGCAGATAAATGAGTTGGACATGAGTCACATCTGCCCTCGCTCTGCAGACAACCTGTCTCTGTCAGTCTAATACTCCGAGTGTGTGTGTGTGTGTGTGTGTGTGTGTGTGTGTGTATGTGTGAGAGGGAAACAGAGTGAAAGTACGATAGAAAAACATGATAGAGTTTATACTTGTACACATTCGGTACGTTTTGCAACTCATTGCTTTGTTAACGTGCACATGCCTGTTTGGGTTTTTTTTGTTGTTTTTTTTTTTTTACACATCTTTGCTTAAATGAGTGTGTGCTTGTGGGATGTGTGTGTGTTTTCATCTGATCCATCTTTGTGACACCGGCAGGATTAGGTCCCTCCATCAGTCTCTTGCGTTTGACAGCGTGACCCCCAGTGACCCCCAGTTCACGTGGGTCTTACTGGACTGTGGGAGCCAGCCCCCTTATCCTCGGCTACTGTCCTGGAGATGAGCTGGGATGAACATGGGATGGGTTATGGTGAGTAGAAGACAGAAAAATGTTAGGATTGAAAGATTTTAAACTAAAAAGAATATTAAAAGACCTGAGCTAAAATTCATTTCTGAGAATCGCTGAAATTCTTACATGGTCTTGCGGTAACATGTCCTGTTAATTCACTCCATGGCTGTTATACCATCACTGCTGCTGAGATACCATCTTGGCTCTTGGCTCCTATCAGTCAGCTGTCAGACTGATAGGAGCCAATACACAAGATTTCTGGTTTCATTTACGTTGTTGGTGCAGCCACAAACAAAATCAAAGTGTGTAATCAGCTTCTGTGAAATCTCAGGCCATGAAAAGACTTCAATAATTCTATTTTTAATTCTTTTGTTTGACTGTAAGCCAGTAAGAGAGGGTACCAACAAATAAATGATCGCATTTAAGCATTGTTTGAAACCCCTTATGTTCACATGTCAAGTTCATTTAAAATAAATCCTGAATATTGCCATCGTGTGATTTTATTAAACCTCAGAATTTTAAAATGTGGCATAAATTAAGTCCAAACATGCACCAAAACTCTGTCCGACCACTAAATATTTAAATACAACTGCCTTTATCTTTGGTGGTTTGGGTTTAATTCTGAAGTCACTCAAATGTGTTTTAAAGAATAAGCAAGATTTACATTTTGTAGCCGGCTTATCCTTCATTTATGACCAAAAAGGCATCTGGCAGTTATCCGTAAATACAGCTCTGACCTATAGTCAGTATGCCAATACACCTCTCAACATTTTTGGCTTGTTGCAAAGACTTGGCTCAGAAATGAATACAAAACCTGTTTTTATGACACAGAGATCTTTAATAGATATACGTTTTGCTCTAAATCTATGAATACTTAAAATGATATGCAATCTGCTGATTGTTTCTAAAAACGTATTGTCTGTGAGTATAGTTTTAACTCTGTGTGTGTGTGTGTGTGTGTGTGTGTGTGTGTGTGTGTGTGTGTGTGTGTGTGTGTGTGTGTGTGTGTGTG
>JAPQRN010000012.1:12287091-12299279 GCA_037367275.1 Coranthus polyacanthus
GAATGTGTGCGAATGTGTGCGAATGTGTGCGAATGTGTGCGCCTGACAGCTTCGTGGACTTGTGTGTGTCAGATGAGGGACGGTGCACAGTTCAAGCCCTAAAGCACATCTTGTTTAGTTAAGCATCAGTGTTTCTGTGCTCCTGTCTCAAGCCTCCCTCCCCACTGCTCATCACTCAGCCACAGCTAACAAGGGAGGAATAAAACTTCCTGAGCCACCCACACCCACCCGCATACACTCATATGCGCACTGTAAAACTGTATACTTTTTGATAGAAATGGGCGCGTACACCAGTTGCGTAAATGCTCACATCCTCACACACACATTGGATGCCCTCGCTGTCATTCAGAGACGACAACTTGTTTGCTCACCCAGTTAAATCACCATTATCTACATCATGAAATTTAAATGAGCATCATATTCTGGTCAACGAAACAATGTCAATTTTGTTGAAGCTCCACCCCTATGTGACCGGCTGAAGCATTCGAATTACATGCATTTTAAGACAACGGCTTGCAGCTGTTTTAAACTCCCACCATGCACATACATTATTGTACATAATATATGCATAATGTATAATGTTGCTTCGAAAAACAGTAAAGAGTAAAGTTGAGAAAACACTGAAAGAGTCTGGCTTTACCCATGCTTTCTTTCTGCCTTCCGTGAACCTCACCTAGTTTCCATTCTTTGCTTGCAAAATAAACACTCCTCGCCATAGGAATGTTATCCCAAACCTACTAATTTGCCTTGATTGCATTAATATTTTTTCGGTTGAAATTGCCCTTTTCCCCTTCCTATTGCTGTTGTTTATTTTCTTTTTTTCCCTCCCACTCTGCACCGCCCCCTCCCCCTCCACATGCATTGCTTTCACTATTAGCACACAATTAAGGGTGATTAGTTGCCAGTCGGATGCCCTGTATTTCCTGTGTATGTGTGTTGTGTGTGTGAGTGATATGTGGGTGTTTATCTTTCTGCCTATTTATGCAATCGTACAGAAAAACGGAAGTATCAGAGTCATATATTTGCGGACGGCAAGATCCGCTAATGCTGCTGCAGGAGGAAGAAGGCTGCGGAAAATAGAAGTTATCCTTACTTTTACTAAAACAATTAGAACAAGAAGAAGAAAAAGAAGAAGGAGAAGATTTACAAGGTTATCTTCACTTTGCATATTCAGCTTGTGAAACTAAACTAAACCCGTTAACTACAACTAGCTTTGTTCTCGCAAGGATTTAAGTTAATGAGAATACTTTTAATACGGAAACTTGCTGTTTGTACGTACACTAAGTCCGTGTATAAAAATGACTTGCGGAATATGATGTGTTTATTTGGTTTTGTCATGTTTGTGCAGATCTGAGCTTCTCACACACACCCCCGTGTAGATCCTTAGATAAAGTGTTGCTCATAGCTGGATATATCAAGATAAGATGAGAATAAAACACAGCTGTGAACGTCTCCTCTTCGATTTGAACCTTTTTTTTTAACGTCACATTAAAACTACGTTTCCTGAGAAGGTTAAAACTATCATGGCACTTCCCGATATCTACTGTTTTATCTAAGTTAACCAGACTTTCACCAAAGAGGACGGAGTCAGACTTATTACAGGTTGATGGAAGACAAACAGGCCACATGGGTTTGTAGAAAGCGGCAGAAAGTGCTCTGTTCTCTGTATTAGAGTTTGGTGGAAGGGTAACAAAGGCCACATGGATTTGTAGAAAAGCAGCAGAAAGTGCTCTGCTCTCTGTAAAGAAATCATGACCCAATCTTGTTTCAGATACTCAGATGTCAGGTTGACATGCGTCATGATTTTGTGAGGCAGTGAATCCCTTTATTGCTATTTGTGTGCAATGAAAAGCCTCCGCTGGCTCACGGAAGATATTAACAGGTGTTTGTCTGTTTTGTGAATCTGTTGCAGCTGCGGCATGTCATAAGAACACTTCTTTACATCTTGACTTGGGTCGTAACACTGGGCTATTCAGCATCGCTTGAAAACATATGGTGCTCACAGCCTTGACCGATACCTTATAGGCTCAAGTATTCCTAATTTTCCCAATGATTATTTATACAGATTCACAATCGAGCCTGTTGCTCTTGGTGAAAGCAGACATTCCATAACTCACTGGGCCTGAGAATCAAGCTTCTTTTTTTTTTCCTCTTATCGTAATCCCATCGAAATCCGCATTGATTTATTGTGTTTTGAATTATGCTTTGCTTGACGGCTATGTCACTGCTTAAAGGCCAAGCTGTTTCAAAGCCCTTCTGTGCTCCTCACTAGCATGCAGCATCACGTGGTCTTTTCCTTACTCGCAGGCCAAGACGCAGGGACGGAACTTATCATAAAAAGCTGATCAGAACCCGCACCCTAATCTTAACCTCACTGCAGACATAAATACAAACTAAGACAAAATAAAAACTGATTAGTAAAGAGGTACATTTGTGACTTTGGGGTCTGGCTTGAAAGCAAGTATGATGATAACTTCTGTTTGTTTGCGCACTGCAAGAGCAACAGTCGTATTTAACAAAGGCCTTGGAGACATTCTTTGATGAAGGGGCTGGCATAGAAGACTGAGAGATGGAAGACAAATAGAAAAAAAAAGGGATAGTGCAAGAACAGATAAAGAAGAGCAAAGATTTTGTTTGTGGTTTTTCTGGAAAAGAGCTGAGGCAGAATGCCAACACACACTCTCCGTTAGTGACACAGATGCACAAAGTTCTGCACAAGTGTGGTATTACTTACGATGAAATTTTTTTTTTTGTTGCTTTTTTTTGCTTTACAAAACTAAACAAGCACGCACAAAATGTAAAACAAAAGTCAGCGACACCTACACACAGACACAATGCACATATGGAGGAAACACAGGCATTGCACACGTATATATATAAACACCACATTCGGTAAAAAACACATTCTCTGCCTCGATCTCACACACATGCATGGCACACTGTTGTATAACAGAGCGTGAGTTTGTTCATGGTTATCTTTCATTAAATAATACACAGTTTAATACAAACTATTTAATACACATGCCCAAATATTTGGAGAAGTCAGTGTGGCACTTTTTCAAAACTAACAGTGTTGCACAATTTGTGAGGCCGTCCCACCAAGCTTATAAAATATTATTGTAAGACCTGATTTATATCAAAAATAATGTTTAAACAATTGAGGAGACATTTTATAATCCCTAAGATTACAATCAGATTTCACAGTAGAATTAACTTTGCTTTTGAACACTCGTGAACGGTGCTTCCTGAGTACGTCTGTATTTGTACAGCAAACACTATTAGGAAGAAAATGGGACTTTAACAAACAGAGATATTCTGACTCATTAGAGCATGTTTTGATACAGTTCAATAACGATCTCTGCAATAGAAGGTCTTTTTCAAATGTTTTGCACTCTTTTAGATATGTTCTATTTTGTGACATGCTGATGATGCTACTGTGAATAATTGCCTGTCGTTGCCTGTCAGTCCTGCGATGAACTGGCAACCTGTCCAGGCTCTGATCCTACAGAGGATTTAGTGGAAAAAACAACAGAAAATGATTGAATAACGATTATCCTACTGTGGAGAGGACTGTAACCTAATGTGTAGTAACCTAAAATGCAGTTACCGTCAGTTACATGTGCATGAACATGACACCAGCTCCGCCAGCGGGAACTGATTGAACAAACCAGTCGTTGTATCTGGCCAGTGCATTAACATAATATTGCATTTTTGTATGATTATCATTGACATAGTATATATTAAAAAAGGCTCTCTTGTGCCCCCTTAACAGACACTTAGTTTACTCACGCCTCAAGGCACCTCTGACCACTATTGATTAAAATAACAAACAACAATTTCTTAAAAAATATATATATTTCAGGCAGTGATAATTGATGTTTGTGTTACCTTTTAATATCAACTACACATCTATATTTTACTTTGGCCAAGGAAGCTACTTATCTACTTGCCAATGTAGCAGAAATTCACTACTAAAAAATTCCAGTATCCATTGTGGTGTTCCTGTTCTTTGGAAAACCAGGAGAAATGAAAGAATATCATAGACTTTCCAATGCTTCGCACAACATTTGATGTCAACACCAAGCCTACAGCTAACTTTTGTCTGTTGGAAAGCGTGACCAAGCTAGAGGTACTGTTTCTGTTTTTGATCAGACATGGATTTTATTCTGACAATTATTTAATTTCAGGTCATGAATAAGGTATGCTAATTATGGACTACATTAATCCATTAAGATATCACTCTGAGCTAAAGAATTCTGGAGTAAAAGCATCTGTTTATGTAGTCTGCGTGTGCTGTGCGTGTGGAGCTGCATTCACTGAAGCCTATAGGGGATTTGCCTATTCAGCTAAATCGTGCCACACTTATCTCCCCCATTTTGTTATCTTCCAAAATGGTAATTGCTGACTTCCAATCATGCTTCTTTTCCTCTGATAGGAAGCCTTTTTCTCCCTCGCAGTGAGCTCGCTGACGTGAGACTTCCTCATGTCAAGAGAAGAATCACTGACTTCTCCAGAACCCATTACAGGACACAGTGTATCCCAGTGGTTCTGCACAATGCTCATTATATTCTACACTGTATGTGAAAAATATTGCACCCTTCAAATTACCAGCAGGGTGTTGTTACAGTTATTTCTTACATAAGAGGCATCATTAACGGGTAATGTGGACTTTTGTGATGCTAAGGAGTTCAGCTTCATCTGTGGTTAGAGCCAAATGGCAACGCTAACAAATAGTTGTAATAAAATGTTCTCGAGAGACACATGGGTTTGATACTGCGATTCAGAGTTGCCAGCATTTTTGGAACTGAAGCACCAGTGTATATTTATGTGTGGCTCTTTTTAAGCATCTTTAAAGGAATTTCTTTAAAAGAAACGTACTTGCCTTGTGTACAAGTGCATCACTTTGTTTGCTTAGCGCGGCCTTGATACACAAAACACATCCACACCCTCTATGAAATATCAGCCAATATGTCATTCCGTTTTTTCTCTCTCTCTTGAAGGAATACACAGCCACAGCCCTGCGGTCCTTGGCAGTCCTGTGGCCAAGAGGAATCACACCACATGTTGTGTCGTGGTTTACCGAGAACCAACCACTTTAAAAGAGCCTAAATCAATGTAAACCATCTTGAACTAATTCTCTGGTTGAGGATGTGAGAAGGGGGATAACCTGGTGGGTTGATTACTTCGCCACAGATATGTCCTGTGTAACCTGGGCTTCTTTATGGCGGTACACCACATTGACCAGATGCCACTCAAGTATCTGGTATCTCTTGCAAGTAGTTAAGTTTCTGACAACTTTGTAATGTCAGAGGAGGCAGACTTGACATTAAAGGCCAAACAAATTCTCGCGAAGAGCAAGAATTTGACACTGTCCATGCTTGAACTGTTTGAGTATTCACAGATTGTGTCGTCCAAAAGACAACATCAGACCACCCAGACACTAACTTTAACTTGCTAACTTGGTAGAGATAATACAGTTTCTCCGGCTTCCTGCTGGCATGTTTTTCCTGCTTTGCCTCATCCCTTGGTATCGATGGCAGCGTGTTTTTCTGTTTGACACAAAAGAGAGTTAAGGTGGTGGCAGCGGTGGAGGTTGGCCACACTACTGGAACAGTTGACTTCACTGAAAATGGTGCCTGAGTGTGATTAGCAGAGCAGTGGTGCTTAGCCAGCTCCAGTGAAGACAGTTTCATTTGTCAGTGTGTGTGTGTTTGTATATGTGTGTGGGAGAGGAAAACAGCGACAGAGTCAAAGAGGCAGAGAGACAAATAAAAGAGAGAAAAAAGGGATAAAGAATAGAATAGACACGGACAGAGATAATATAATACAACTGCATGGGACTGGTATGTTTTGACTGCCATTTGAAACTAAAGTGATGTGTGGCCTAGCACCATGGTTTCAGAGTTACACCCAGGACAAACAAACAAAAGAGTTTGGGCAGCTCATGTGTGTGAGGGAGAGTAAAAGGCTCGAAACCTTCATTCATTTCTGTGTGGCACATGAATGCACATGCACATACGCTCGCACTGACACATACTCGTCTGGGATGGATTTCCCTCCTAAGTTAAGGTTGACACATGGCTTAGAGAAATCTTGTGGTGTTTCACTTCATTGGAAATCTCATGGAAACCTGTTCGTCACATTCCTAACACTCACCACCGTGTGTCACTGCCTCCACTGGCTGGAATGCAAATGCACATCTGACATAAGTCTTGTCACGTTTTGGAAACACAGGTACAAAGTTACTGAGGGAAGGGCGTGTGGTCATACAGAAAGTATCATACAAAGTATACATAAGGCAATGCCTAATTACGACCAGACATGTTGTCTGGCTGTTATCTTTGTGACAAGTTGTGGTCCTTTGATCATATTTTCTTCTAATCAGCGTCTCATCTCTGTCAGCTTTGCATTTGTTTAATCTGTGTATTGGCAACAGCTTCAGCTCATATACAAGCAAATTTACTCCAGGTTTTTTTTTTTTTGTTACCTAGTCAATGAGGCTATGTTTTCAATATCACTTTTTTGTTTGTCTGTCACTAGGATTACTGCACAAAAACTACTGCAGCAACTTTCCTGAAATGTACTGGAAGGGTAGGGCATGGGCCAACGATGAACCCATTGTATTCTGGGGCGGGTCCATAAAAATGAGTAGTGCTTGGACTTTTTAATTTCTTGCAAAATTGCATTTGATGGAATTACAGGACTGTAACTCACAAAATTGAACAGGTTTGTCTCGTTTCATGAAAATCAGTGCAGTAGCTTGTGCATAGTCTGACTGAAAGGAAACAGTCTGTTGGGATACGCTTGGCTACCATTGGCCATTGTCAATTATTTCTCCTCCCATTCTGCTGTTTGTTTGTCACCGCTTTCAAATGCCCCTCTCATGTAACACAACAACAACCTTGGAGCTAACAACTACACACTGAAAACAGCACATTTTGGTGTAAATTTGGATGGAAGGCAGATCCGCTAGGTTCTTTGTAGCATTTTCTTTTGCAAAGATTTAGCCAATTAATGTGCTTGGCCATGGGGGATTTGTTGGTTGGTTGGTGTTAGTTTGTTGATTTGTTTTCTCTATAATGTACGGCCTTGATCTTAATATGTTCAGCGACTTGCAATGGCTGTATTTAATGCCAAGGCTTGCCTCCACAAATGTTAACGTTCCACTAAAACAAGTTCCTCCCTCCTCTTTGCAAAGGCACCATCCTTGGCTCACTGTGCTGCCTAAGATGACTGTGATTGGTTTCAAGAAATAGACACAAGCCAGAGAGGATTTTCTCCCTATTCCAGAATAATAACGATGAAACAACAAAGAAACCTGCAAGCAAAACCTTATGATACTGTGGGGCCTTGGCGGAGGTATGCGCTCTTTTCTATTTTTAAGCTCAGGTGGGTCACTGGTACCTCTTCTTCCACTCCAGATTTCTATCAGTTAAGGTTTCTGAGGTTAGCTCATATGGAAAACTGATTCCAGAGCTTGCTTCATCTCACATGGTTTCAATCACCTTTTCCTGCAGACCTTGCAGGTTCTGAGACAGACCTTTGCACCAGGACTCCTTCAGGAGAATGAAAAGATAGAGAAAGGAAGGAAGCAAAGAGGGAATAAGAGCACAAAAAAATGAGTTCTCACACTCCTCTGTCCTCTTCCCTTGTGCTTCTCTCCTCATGTTTGTCTTGCCTTGTCTTGTCTGATCTCTTGTCCTGTCTTCTCCTCTCCGTCAGCTTCTACTGAAATGTCTACTTCCACGCATTACTTGTTATTCTATGACAGATAACGATCTCGTGCATTACCCAAGTATTTATTCTCACAGGCTTGATGTTGATGGTGGACAGTTTCAAACCCTTCAGATAGACAGAACAGGGGCAGGAAAAGGAAAGCCAGTCTGTCTATATGTTTTCTTTATCTTTCCAAAGTAGCAGTGAGGGAGGAAGTGGGACGGTGCTGGTGAGAAGAGTACTGAAAGCATGCGAAACATAATTAAACAAAAGCTTCTTTTCTTCTTTTCGCAGTTTGCTGGAACAAGCTGTCCTCCGAAGGTTCTCCTTCATCACCTCTGTCGGCGTCAACAACAGGGTCCATGGCGGCAGTGTGTGTTCACATGGATCCTGTGGAGAAGAGGGACAGCCAGGGGTCGCCTCAGGTCACTGACAGGCACTGCAGGAGAATGTGATTCTGCAGCTTAACAAGAGTCTGCTGATACGGGTCTACACATCACATCTGTCAGTGCAACTATTGCTCCTCACTGGCGGGAGCACGCTACATGCAATAGAGATGTTGTGAGGGAGTCGCACGGGGAAGGAGGAAGAGACCGGCTTAGCGGCCAACAAGGAACCGCGCTGTGGTTCCCTCTGCTAGTTTTGTTTTCATTCTCACTGGGGTCGGAAGTGTTATTTGGGTTAGGATTCAGAGCGCTGGTTTATAAACACAACTTCTGTATGATGGGAACAGGGAATCTGGTAGGCACATTTTGCCCTTTCCTCCGTTATTCTGCTTAATTCACTGTGAAGGAGAACAATAACACATTATCAAATGCTCCGTGGATGTCAGCATGGAAAAAGGAGAGCAGACGTACTCCCTAATTTTGGCATTAAATTCGTCTTTGACATTTGGCTTTGAGTTTAACAAAAGTGATCTAATCACACTTGGGAAAAGCAGCTCTACATAAAAGAAATAACACATGAACATTAAAACCGCACTTATTCTTGCCAAGTTTTACAAATTAGGTTATAATAAAGACAAATATCCACATTATGAATATTATTGCCTCCACCAAGGAGGTTATGTGATCACTCCTGTTTGTCTGTCTGTCTGTCGGTAGGATTATACGAAAACTACTGTGCTGATTTTCATGAAGCTCGCTATCCTCCGACTGGACTGACCACGGGAGCTGTCTAACTGCTACTTCCGCTTGCTCACGGGAATTTCGACCGCTAATCATTTATGGCGCGTCCGAGAATAAGGTGAATAAAATCCTGAGGCCACCAAAACTGCTTCAGAGGCATAATTCTTACAGAAATAATAACAAACCCATTATTGTTCTGCAGTTCTCAAGAAAACAAGTGGCTCTACTTTTCATATTATTCTGGATATTTCAAACATCGCAAATCATACATTCTAGGGGAAAGACCTCCCTCATTAAACAGTGGTTACAAAATGCAGGCTTTAAAAAAAAGCTTGTGCTCTGCCTGTCTGAATGGGCCAGACAGGTCACTTGGCCAAACCGATAAAGATCTGCTGTTGAACTGCATTTTACAACAAACAAGAGCCCTGATAAATGACAGTACGGGGGGGAGTTTACCCTAGGCAGCAGACATAAACACAGCAACCCTTATGGTTGGAGGGAGGTAATTTAGATGTACCACCACCATTATCTGAATTAGGGTTCAATGCATATGAATCCGCATGGCTTTCCCTGTATGCCAGAGAAGGAAAAGGGGAAAAGTACACAGCAATTACATGTGCTCAACAAAAATGGCAGCAGAGGAGGAAATGAGAGAGGAAGCCGAGGTGAAGTTTGAGCAGGGGAGCTTCTCCTCAGCTGTCTAGAAGTCGGCCATTGAGGTAAGGTTGCATTGAGAATTGCCAGGGGGCTTTGGTGTAGCGTGCTGGCATTTCTGACACTAAATCTCAACTGACTTAACAGAGATAAGACATCTGGTTGACTCCCTCTCTGGGTCAGACAAGCAAACATTATCCAAGTTCAGTCTGATTGAATATCACTTTGTTTTTGACAGGGGATGACAACCGCTAGGCTTTTATAACTCTTGATACACAGGGTCAGTTTGTATAGACGGCGGTCTAAGCCCTTTTTATTCTTTTACTCTGACTTATAATCAGATACTCTAAGTCTTTTCTCATATTTCTGACAGAAACCTTGTGCGCGCAAGTTGATACTGAATGTTGCTGCAGCTCTAAATCTTAAGTCTCACATATAAAGTTTCCCATTAAAAGAATCCAGTTCAGGTGTTCAGTGTTCCCTCTTAAATTTGAGATCAAACCGAACCGCACTACAGGATTTTAACAGCTGTTTACAGTAAATAGACAACAGGGCTGAACTGGTCTCCATGTTAAAATGTGCGGCTGTGAACCAGTAAGTCCTCAGGCTGCTTTGGCGTCTGACAGAGTTGATCCTTGAAGGAGCCAGCCTCTATTTAAGGACTGCCCCAGCCTCAATCTGCCATGATTCGTCGCACCCACACAATTGGAGCAATTGCAGGGGAGGAAAGTAGAAGTGGAGTGGAATTTCAGAGCCTATGCCACGGTGCAGCAGGGAGAATTCCCACCAAGCACACGACTCACTTAGATAGATTGCATCAAAGATTAGGAGTAATAATAGCCTGTATTTGTCAAAGTGGAGTGGAGCTCAGCAAAAGTGCAACAGTTTGAAATAATTTTGATAAATAACATCCTGAGTAAAGGTGACAATTTGGATAATTCAGGACCAACATACTGAATCGCTCACTGGGATGATGCTTATGGTGTATGTCATACATATAATTACAGCACTGAGGTGTAATATAAATGTTTAACAAAAAACTGACATCCTATTAATTCATCTATGTAAAACAAAGCTGACACTGGAGTTGAACTTCAAGGAGCCTCTCCTCTGTGTCTCTCTTGCTCCCTCCTTTTTTTTCAGTCCTCCTCCTCTCCATAAAGATGCTTATCCCGTGGCCTCATTATGTGAGCAAAAAAGGCTGTGGCCCTGTTCTTTGTATCATTTTTTGTTGGGGGGGTTAAGGATTTGTTATGGTTTGCAGATGTCACCCTGCATAGCATTTGGAGGGAGTCATTCCCTGGTGCTGTCAGGCAGGGACCCTCCTCTGCTCTCCTGTCCTCTCTCCTGGGTGCGGTTTCAGGGAGGGGTCTGTGTAGGGAAACCCCACTGGTGGAAATGAACAAAGACTCAGAAGGGGTAGTAGAAAGTCACACATATGACATGTGTTTATACATAAAGCAAGCCTACCTGGAGGAAAAAAAGGATAATACGCTTTAAGTTTTAGAAGGACCCACTCGAAAAAAACACTAGAGCCTCTGCAAGTGCATTCACACGTCCGTTTAGATAATACAAATCTGATCTAATGATCTCCATCCTGTCAGCTTAGTTCGCCACAACTTCACACCCAATGGAGGCCGTCGTGCCTTCCACACTTTCTCCTTCGTCACTGTCACATTGTCTTGATTTTAATTTAAGGGAAGGAACCCTCGGTCACCGCAGCTGACAAAAAAAAAACATACAAAAGTCAGCAAGTTGCATCATCATATGCGTATTTCTTGCTCACAGTGAAGCCCTCAGTTTTATTTCGCAAAGACAAAGCTCACTGTTGAAAGGAAGTACTGTGGTAAAAAAAAAAAAAAAAAAAAATCAGCTCTCTGTAACTCAGCTTCCAACGAGATATGACAGAAAACCAAGATATATTTTATTCCCGCGTATGCAAATTGCTTTAAAAGACAAGTACAATTCAAAGACTGAGTCAGTCAGTCAAATAATATCCTCCGCACAATGACCCATGCTATAACAAAGCCGGCAGGGTGATTTTAATGATGGTGTTTCGATTCCAGCTTGGCTCTTTAAGGAAAAGCAAATGTTCATGCACCACTGAATTATAAATGGATTTGATTTTGAGGAGTACTTAGGCACAGGACCAAACTAGGCTGAAAGGCCCAGGGACTGTAAACTAATATTGGTTTACAACACATGGTCCAGATTTCATAACAGACATTAAGACTCAATCCTGGAGGACACTCCTGTGGAAAAAG
Organism: Coranthus polyacanthus; assembly: GCA_037367275.1. Classification (NCBI taxonomy): domain Eukaryota; kingdom Metazoa; phylum Chordata; class Actinopteri; order Kurtiformes; family Apogonidae; genus Coranthus; species Coranthus polyacanthus. The sequence goes on from JAPQRN010000012.1 coordinate 12,298,853, forward strand.
GATGATTGATGAGCATAAAGTAAAGTGTGTGTGTGTGTTTATGTGTGTGTTGGTGATGGTCGGATACTTTCAAGGAGCAGAAGAGCAAAAAAATCAACTTTGCCGGTATTCTTTAAAGTGCGGTTGTACAATAACGTTGGAACTTAGAGAGCCAGAAGAAATATTTTAATCATCCATTATGCATAAAGTACAAAAATCACCTGTGAGATCTATCTCTTTATCTCTTATTGCATTTGTTCTTTTGTGCTTTTTTGTTTGTATGGCATAGCACATACCGTTCGTCAGTGTTGGGTATGTCATTCAATCACAGTTATTAATGAAAATGTTGCAGAGATTACAAATGAGTTGTATCCAAGTATATTCTTTTTGGAAAAGCTTATGTAGAATATAGCATTCATTCTGTTGCTTTGTGCATTTTCTTCATGCA
>JAPQRN010000012.1:12299379-12338665 GCA_037367275.1 Coranthus polyacanthus
TGGACAGTGGGGGTCAGCAAAGGCACTGGTACAAATCCATCCTCTTTCTATAAACAGGCTCCATTCATTTGACAATTATGTGGTCAAATTTTGAGTGTTGGTTTTTATTGATTGTCTTGTTTGAAGTTGTACCACCTTTCATCTACCACTCACATCGATTGTCCAGAAAAGTAAAACAAAGAAATCAAATGTAATAAGTTACTTATTGCTTTAATATGCAACATTTGACATTAAAATATCGATATATGTCATATATTTTTATTGACTTGTGTACATAGATTACGTCAAATCTTTCCGACAATTTTCAAATTAAGAGAAATCCATAATTTATTCAATGTTAAGGCCCATTTCGTCTGATCAGCTGTCAATGGTGTCATATTACCTTTATTAACATTAAAGCTAAAAGATAACCTTATTTGTAGAGTCACGTCATGATAGATTTTCATCAGCAATGATGGCGAAAACAACTCCCATGATCAGTTGTAGCCTCGTTTCAACTCCTCGCCTTGAGTCGAGGACCCGAGGAGGTGAAAAATAAGGAATCGGGACGAGCCCTTTGTCTTTTGTTCTTGTTTTGATCGAGAGACGCCTAAAGAGAGACACAGAAATGAGGGTAACTAGTAATCTGTATGCTGTTGCATTTTAAAAAATACTAAAAATACCGCCAAAACACACTGTAGAAATGACTAAATACACAAATAAAAACGAACCCCTCAGCAACTGAAAATATTATAATGCTTCACTCCTCCTTTCTGCAACTCAATCCCGACTATATTGCTGTTATTTGGAGGTCATGCTGAGTGTCTGTGCTCCCAGTCAAAGGCTCAGACTTGGCCGAGTGCCAGGCTCTGGTGATGGGTATCAACATGCTGGCGTTTGCACTCTGAGTCATTACAGTAGTTCTGTAAATAGCAACCAGGCTAAAGGAAATATTTCAGATCAAATCAGAGTATGAGTATTTTTCCCCAAACTGCTTCCCAAAACCGTAATATGCAGACGCAACCACACACACGCACACACGAGCGCACCAGCTTTTATGACGCGCCACCTTGTCCTCTGTTAAAGGCCTCCTCAGATGATAATGACTCTATTACGCCTTTGCCGGGACCACAGCAACGAGCAACTAAGCACAACTTATCAAACTGTTTAAACGCTACTTTAGGACTCACACTCGTACCATCTCCCATTCATGCTTTTGATTTAGATTCTGTATCAGGTGACCGGCGCTTTAGCTCTCCTTGGTATTCCTCGAGGTCAGTACGTTTTCGGTTAGATTACAGGTTTTCCCAGGTGCAGCAAGTCAGGCCATAAGAATGAAGAAGTGATCAGTGGGGTTTCACTGCAGCCTTTGCACTCTGGAAAAGCTCCCATGGAATGAATTGAGATAATACAATAACTTCAAAACACACTTCCTCAGTCCCAGAGGCTACATCCAGACTACAGTGTAGCTGTTAATCTTGATGATACAGGATACAATGGCTCCGCTGTGGCTGCACCGCTGACTCAAATCTGTTCCTTTCCCCTCCATTTAGGTGACATGCATCTGATATTTTATTTGTTGTTTCAACTTGGGTTTACTTACATAGGTCTGAGCTTTCAGATTTTTAACTCTTTGTGGTATAGATGTGATCTGCCTGGTAATGTTTCAATTTTGCATTTGGTTAAACTTAACCAGATAAATATAGATTTTCAAGAGGTTTCTGTACTTGCTCAGACCCTATCTTTTTAAAATTGTTCAACCTTATTAAACTTATAGATATGGAGTGTATTCAATCTTTTCATTGCTGAGAAAATAAATAGGAAACCATATGAACATTATTTTTCCCTTGGTTTGGATGCTTAGGATGATAATAAGAGACCATATTTGCGGCAAAAAGTCGTTGAAAAGCAACCCGCTCGCCAGAATAAAATGTTGCCATTGTACATTTCTGCAAACCACAGACATGTGTCATTTTGTAATTTTTCATTGAAGGATTCCGACTCCTGTAGGTTTTTAGGTTGAGGCAATAAATGGACTTTGGTTAGCATTAGGAAAAGATTGTGGTTTGGTTTAAATATTACTACATAAATACATTGTGAGTCATTTTTTATCACATCTTTCCCTAAATCTAACAAAGCGCTATCAGTAAATAAACCTGACCATAAAAACTGTTCAAATATGACTGTAATGTTTTGAAAGGCAAGTGGTTAAAACACTACCACACTGATATACACATATCTAGAAATGTTGATCTGCAATGTATGTTAGGTTCAGAAAAAGTGAGATTATACGTATCCATAGCGTGCAGAGACATATAGAAACACTTTATTCCGGTGATTCGGTTGTAAAACCAGATGTGTGTTACTGTATCAATGCAGTCCTATGGGTAACATGTCAGGTTTATGCTAAGTTTGTAAATGTAGCCCATGACATTTGTGTGCATTGAACAGCGCAGTCATATGTCATTTTATTTTGCTGGAGGTTCTGGTCTGCTCCAAGAATGTGTAGGAGGCCCTTTATAGTGACGTCACCATCCTCAGTCTGACTCCCCAGAGTTGACCGAAACCAAGCAGTCTGGTCGTGACCTATTGCTCCGTCAGTGAATTTCACATAGACCGATAGATGCAGTTACAGTAGCTTTAATCTGATGGAAATAAGGCGAGCGCTAGAAAATGTACAATCTAAAGGGAGCTTTGAGAGATTCCCCAGTAGTGTGGCAAATACACAAAGGATTAGCACCGTTTTAAATTCATAACAAATAAAAAAAAGTCAAATTCAAGTTTGCTTTTTTTTTTCTTTTTTTTTTTTTTTACACACTGACCAAAAGGATACAAACTCTTGTGTTGTCATGCGGCTCCATAAAGAGGGAACTTCTAGTGAAGAGCATGATTGTGCAGTGGTGGTCTGTGTGTGTCGGTGCTGTGGTGGTCTGAACCTTGTGTTGGCTTCCTCCCAGCGGCTCCCAGGCAGAGGCCAGCCCTGCTGCCAGGCCTGGCCCCATTGTGGGAAACAGCCTCTGTGTTATTGTACGCGCAATGAATTGCTGATGACGCATTTGTTTATACTCTTGCTCAAATAATGGGAACATTAAATATTTGGCTCAAATAATAATAATCCATTTCCTCACCACCACAAAAATATGACTAATCACATGAAAATTAAAAATAAGCAAACAAGTCGTCAAATGATTGTATTTTGCGGACATCATGAAGATTTGTCTGCACACACCCTTTGTGGTCAACATTACCTCAGATTTATGTGCTCCGTTATGGGGCTCCACCCTTGGTCACTGGGCCACTGTACATTCCTGTAAAAAATCATTACATTATGGGCATGATTGGAAATGCTGCCATGCTGTTTTGTTTTTTTTTGTTCAATTCCATAATGTCTAGAACTGGAGATTATGTCAGTCTTTGTTGTGTCTTTTGTGGAAACTGCATGGAAATTGTGATAAAATTATTTTTTTGTTTGGCCACAGGGTTTGGCAGTGAAAATAATGCCTGGAATTAAAGGATGGATCAAACAGGGCTGCATGTGTACCCTTACAGTCAGCAGCTTCGGTGGAAACTCAAAACTCCCATGCAAATCCTTCCATCTTAAGCAGAGAACTTTCCTCTCACTGTGAATCTGACCACAGGGCTGTTATTCCCTTGTGACAGATATTCCTCTGTCAAGAGCTATTATACTCTCTCGCAGTCATTCTCACACGCTCCTCATCCCACAAATGCAGTGAAAATTCTTGGAAGAAAAAAAATAAAGACCAGGGCATGTGAAGATCAAACACAGGAATATAAGACTATAAACATCACACGCACACTAAGGGCTCTTTATGAGCCAGCAGCTCTTGACTGACAGACAGCATGGTGGTTGGCATGTAAAACGAAGGGAGGTCAGGTCTATTCACTGACTTTCCTGTTTATATGTGGCGTGATTTGTCTTGGGCTGAGCTCGTTGGCTGAACAGAAGAAGTGTTTATAAATGCCTCACTGGCAGAGAGGAGAGGCAAGGGTGTGAGAAATCTGATGAAGAGGAGAGGAGAGTTCATTTGATTGAAATCACAGACATTTTGACATTGACAGTCTTACAGTTTCAGTCGGTTTTATTTTTTTACATACATTTTTAGTCTAGTTGTAATCGATTCAGTTTAAGCGTTGGCTTTAGTTTTCAGGTATGAGGAAAGACCTGATTTATAGAAGCTGGAAAAGGTATTACGAAAGAATGCAGGGCATGATTACATGACACAAACGCAGGATATGATTTACAAAATCACAGTTTATTAGACGGTGTAAGATTTAAGAGATCCAGTTGCAGAAACGGAAAATGATGTTCATAATTGTTTTAGAAATAATATAAATCGTTGAATTTTTATCACCTCAGAATGTTTGAGTTTGACCAGAGTTAACAAAAAGCCCAGAATGGACAAACCCAAACACTGTGACTCGAGCCTTTTGTTTTTTTTCACGTTTTTAGCTGTCTCCGTGTCGTGCGAAAAGAGATTTTATTCTTGAACTCCATTAACACTGAGGGGAAGCAAAAACAAAAAGCTGATTTTACCTGCAGTTAGTTTGAGTTGTAGTAGTTTTCATTTAGGTTTCATGTTTTTGAAATCAACAAATGTATTTTTTTCACCGTCTAGTTTCGTTTTAGTCTTAGCTTTTGGTATAACTCTAGGTATAAATGTTCTCTCAATTCTACATTTTTCCCAGAAATATTCACGAGAATGTACAAATCTTAGGAACAACTCCTTAACAGATGTACTGTATTTGTTTTTTTTATACAGCTGTTATTTATCACTGGATGGGAGTAAAAAAATACAAAAAAAGTCATCTTTCCTGTGTATCTTTGTCATACATCACAACTGATCAGCCCTGATCATTTCACGGACCAGACTGTGATGAAATACTAAGTCCCATTTAACATCTGCTGGGACACGATCATATTCATACCTCTGACAGTTCGGACAAACAACCAATCAGATGCACCATGAGTAAAAAAAAAAGGATATTATTTATTCAACTTGGCTCTCTAAACCAAAATCACCTCCTTTTTTCTTTAGCTGTGATTTTTATTTTCGGGTGATAAGTACCTTAATATTCGCCCTGAATGAACTCGAGGAGAGGATTCAGGTTAAGACGTATCTCGCCAGACGTTGCTAATGAACACAGTTGTCTGGGGACTTGCAATGTCAGTCTACCTTCCGGTGTTCTTATCATCACCCATACAAAACCTCCCCACCAATCAAACTGAATCCTGGAAAGGAAGTTGAACATGTCAAAGACCATTAATTCTGCTGCAGTCGTCTTTGTCTGCCTCACAGAATACTAATGGAGGACACAGAGAGGGGCCAACCCTCTTTTTATATCTTTTTGTAGGGTTTTCTGTGAGGAGGCATGTGAATGAGGGCGTCGATTATACCGAAAGTGGATATGTTTAAAAGACAAATGTGCCTCCAACCCACTGCCTTGGGGAGTGAGAGCCATGTAAAACCCTGTTATTTTAAGAATCAACATTAGACCACCAACACAATAAGGTATTCACTTTTTTTAATAGCAGGTTGTTGGCCGTGGTTAAGCCTTGTTTCCTCTTTAATAGTAATGATATCCTGTTCTGCACACTTTCTTTCAGAGGGACTCAGGTAAAGCATGGGTGGGACCTTCCGTTTCATGACATATTTTGTCAAAGTGCTGGCTTTTCTTTGTGCCTGTGCATATAAAAGACCTAAAGTATACTCTTTCATGCACTTCCTTCAGACGCAGCACCCTTAAAAGAAACTCTATATATGTTTCATTTGAAACAGTCACACTGTGGCTAAACAGTTATCCTTGCTTGAAGCTACAGTGTTTTAGCAGCACATGTGTCCTGCTATTATCATATTACACTGGTTTGTCTTTTTGCTCAAAAAAAATATAAAGACCTTATATAGCAAGGTTAAAGTCATTTAGGTTATTTTGTGTGCTTAATGCAGCTTGCCTTGCATGACAGAAAGCATGTTTTTGGGCTTTTCTAAAAGCAATTATTCCCATACCACTTACTCACATGCTGCAAGCAAACATATTTGTTAGATATAGCATGTTTTGAACACATTCCAATATGGGCCCTATCTATGTCAAGAGCAATTTTGCTTTGTTGCTTCTACAAAGCCAGTGAGAGACTCTGCAAAACATATGTGATGAACAGGCTGCTATGCTTTACTGAAATCACTTCAGTGTATGCATCTACATCACATATCTGTAGTATATCTGCATCAGTTATGCTCATGCACGTTTTATTAAAGTGTGTGCATTCTTTAAAACTCAGGTAAGTCATTCTGAATTAAATTAGTCCTTGTGTCTTGTGCCTCTAAGAATAAAAACCCACTGCACACTGGAGGGTTTGTGGTTTGCTGTAACTGACATTACTGAATGTAAGTGATGACTAAGTAAGTAGTAAAAGACACAAAGCATACGTAGCAGCAGTATCAGAATATTGTCCTTTTTGCTTATTTATTAGGCTTTTTTTGGCATAATGACCAATAAGGAGCAAATCACACTGCGTTTATTGACTTGAAGAAATGTGTATGTAGAATTTTCCTTTAAGCAAGACAACACAAATCCTCAGCTTTCAATGTCATCTATAGTTAAAGAAAAAAGCAGCTGTCTCTAGACAGTTTTGTCTGCCATTTTAATTCAGATGCACTCTCTGCCAGATCATAATACAAACTGAAAAATTGGCATAAGCATCAAAGACCGATGATAGACGGAGAGAATACTATTGATGTTGACTTGGAAAACAAACACACAAACAAATGATGAAATGGGAAATCCTCATGTGTGTGTTCTTTCATCAGTTTTTCATCTAAAATCTCACATCCTCATGACATTTCAAAGTTTTTTTTTTCCCTTTCCAATTTCTGTGGTCGTGTTGAAAACAAAAATCATGTGTCTAAGTGGCTGTCCTCCTCTGGGCTGTGTGGCCAAATGTAGCTAACACTGAAGGCTCGGGGGCTGGTGACTAAGCCAAGACGTAATGTTTGGCACAAAGACACAAGTTCTTTTTAGCCTTCTTCCAAATTCCTTCTCTTTGGAGTGTGCTGGAGGACCAGCAAGCTAAGGTGCAAACCTTTTCATTTGACCTTTTCTTTTTATTTTCCCCTTCCTCTGTCCCTTCCTTTGTTACTTCCCTTAATGTTTTTCTGTGTAATAAAAACATGGAGTACATAAACCTTTGTACTTAAAAGTATTTTTTTCATTCAGCCATCGTTCTTTCCTGAACTTCTTGCCTGGATGCTGACAGACTGAAGGTGATGGGAGTGTGCTCACCAGCCCCCAGAGAGTCTTAAAAGGGACATATGTGTAGAAGCTTTGTTTGAGCATGAGACCCCTGGCAGGGTGCATCCATGGTGGCGTGGGTGTTCAAAGACAACAAAGAGGTATATGCATGAAGTCATCTCTAACAGTAAAAACTCAAGCTAAAGGGAATAACAGGTCAAATGCAGAGGCGAAACAGTTGGATCAGCACGGTTTGCTTCATTTACTTCACACAGACTGTTCCAATGACCTCATTTCCTCCAGGGCATCCTGCTGGACGTACCCGCTTGGATCCTGATGAATTACTAGAGTGATATGAATGATAGACTGGGATTTGAAAGGGCAATGTTTTGCACATCACTGTCTTGAAGACACGACCATCAATCATGTTACCTGCACCTTCTTCTCTCCGGTCCAGTCCAAGCCAAACCCGACCACGCCAGGCCTGACCAAGTTCATTTCTGTCCCAGGATGAAAGATCTGTTTAGAGCCAGGTGGTTTAATGAATGATCGCTAGAGATTAGGGTTGGCACTGCAAAGGTGAATAGTGGAATAGTGCAAATAGTGTAGCGTTATGCACAGGAATGTAAGTTCTGCAGTTGAGAAACGAAGCACAAAACAAAGGGCAGTGCTCATGCTCATGTGTGCTTCTCCACAACGGGGCTGTGCTGATCACGATCCGCACTGTCTATGCATAAGTACCACATACAACGGCACTTCTGGCATAGTCAAATCAGACTCACATGACCGATCATCTGGCAAAAACATGCCTAGTAGAATCAACAAGTAGCGTGGACCGATGAGGAGACCACATTATTCCTCAGCCTCATCCATTTTCGAAGGAAAACTGTAACAGAATTCTCTACATCTTTTGCTCTGTTTTTATCTTTCATAGCCTATACTTCCACCTTCGGACAACACAGCTTAATTTATTTGCTCCAGATCAGATAATGGAAACACACCTAATTCGCATTTCAAAGAAATTCGCTTAACAATGTTGTGAAAACTGAGATATTAACATTGCTAGTGTTTAAGCAGAGTGATCCAAGGCAACAGCTAGCATTAAACAAACAAAAAAATAATCATCAAAATGATCAAATGAAATGATTTCATTTATCTTTCTGGATTTCCAATAGAATTTCAATTACCTCTCCCAATGTGCAGATTTGATTTTGATTATCCACACATTTTTAAAAAATGTATAAAATGAGAAGTTATCATAATGTTAGCTTTCAAATCTGTTATTTATAAATATAGTACAAGGTTTAACAGTTTACTCAGGAGAGAAGGAGGAATGAGGTGGTTGTGTGCTGAGCCCATGGTGTGGTGTGGTGTGGTTTCGGGGTGTTGTGGGATCGTTTCCAGAGCTCTTGAATGCTCCATTGCAGCTCAGTGTATGGAGATATCATACCACTGTGACAGCCCTTTTGTGAAACAGTGGAAGAGATTAAACCCTGCTCCGCCCAAGTTGAAAGGCAATCAAAATAAATAAAAAAAAGAAAAGAAAGAAAGAAGGAGGAAGAAGCGGGTCTACACCTCTGTCTCCTCCTCACTCTCTCTCTCTGTCTTTCATTCTCTATCGCTTCCTTTTTTTTCCTTCAATCTCTCTCTATCTCCGCAGATCTTTACCACCTGTTACCTGACACACATTGGCCCTCAGCCACAAAGCACTGTTTTTGGGACCAGGACAATAGCTTGCCCTATGAAGAGCTACTAAATCCATAGGGTGGTGTGGCTGTGAGTTTACAGTCAGCTATTGTTGGCCAACACAATGCAGAAGCACATCCCCTCCTTTACAGTATTATTGCAATTGTGCTCTGAACAGCTATTCTGGGGCTATTCCATGCGCCAAGGTGATTTCCGCTTGCGAAGTATCGTTTTTCAGCTTATTGATGTCTCGTTTTGTCATCAGAAGCTTTCACGCAGAAGGTCAGTGATTCTCTTGGAACAGCCTGTCCTATGTGTGTGTGTGAGTGCATGCGTCTAGGGAGGAAATTCTACAGAAACATAGTATGTAGTCAGCCTTTCACCTCTATCCTTTTGCTCATTTCTCTTTCAGGCACTTTGTTTTCCTTGTCTGCCTGTGGGAAGATAGTGTTTTTCTATACAATGCCATGTGACACCTTGGGAGCGCTTCTCTGTTGTGTTTTAACAACAACAACAAAAACATACTATACTAACATATACAAATAAACAGAAGAACAACAGAGGCCAATATAATAACAATAGTTTGAAGCAAGAAAAAGGCAGATAGCTGATCGGCCAATATCTCCCCACCGCCACCCCCACCCCCTGTTGGGAATTAAATAAATTAAATTAAAGTCCTGGGGCAAGGAGTTTGACTCCAACGTGAAGCCAGAATAGAAGTATCTTAAAGTGTAATACCACTGATCACCACTAGAGACTGGCTCCAAAAAGCCCTGGCTCCCATAAACTTACATTAAACTTCTCTCTAAAAATACTAAATCAGTCTTTTCTTTTTTCCAGGAGTCATTCTGGTCTCATTCATTTTATTTGGACCCTGGCGGTCCATCTTTAAATTATTCATCCGTTTTCGGCATAGAATAGAAAGCTTTGATTGACAGGTGTGATTGACAGCTCATTCACCTGCCGAGTCGGGCTTTTTGAGCTTCTGTTTATTGTTTGATGAAGTTAATCGGTTTTTATTTTTTAAGCTTTTAGTTTCCCTCCAGGTCAGTACCTCCATATGAGAAACCATATGTCTTTGGCCATTAAAGGCAAGTCCTGTTGATACCAATTTGTGTTTTTGGTATCACTCTACCTCTATAGTGGTTAAAGCAATAAAACATGAATTTGAAGAATTTGTGTAAAAGCAGGGAGATTTTCCACTGTTCACACCACTATGTTAATTACCAGCACATTATTTACTTCACAGTTAGTCAAGCTGCTGTTGTTAATGTTCGTTAAATGTCACCCTGTCATTAAATACCTTCGCACTGGGCTTGTTCACCAGTGAGAAAATGATGATTGATGGGTGGATTGTCAGGTCAAATACCTGCATCATCAATATGTTTGAAAACCAAGACCTTTTGACCTCTGATCATCTGTTCCCACCAACCTACTGCTACGGATGTCACTCACGCTAAATTGTACTCGATTCGTCTTAAGGACGACCCACAAATTCAAAGGTTATTTTCCAGTGGTTAGATATATAAATAATAAGGTAAGGGTTTGTTTTCTAGGCATTAACATTAATAGCATTTAATAAATAAATAGATACATTTAGACTTGTGACAGTTAAAGGGCAAACATATATATTTTCTTATCTAGGCGTTTGGCTACCAATAGCTGTCATAACAAAATGTTGTCTGGCATGTTGGTCCAAAATCTCTGGTATTTGACTAATCTTCAGATCCCTCGGCCGCAAAGGCCAAAGCATATGATTCAAATCATCTTCATACTCCCCGAAGCCCTCAGTGAATGCTTGTGCTCTTCAAGCTTTGACATTTTGTTGAGTTCTTCTACTTATTTATTCAAGGTTTTATTTGGGCAAGGAGGACAGCTAGTCATTCAAGTTGCTTAGTGTAACTTTATTAAGTTGCTCAAAGACATCTATATATATAATGTGACATCTGTTTATTCATTTAATCATACAGTCTGTGATGGTAAGGTCTACTTTTTTCAACTTCTAGGCAGCATAGTAAGAAATACAGACAGTTGATAAAACCATGTAATTTTGACTTTTTTCACAATTCCAGCTACGGCAATGGTCCAAAGCTCCTAAACATCTTCTAAATTGAGCTTTAGGTCATATTGTTTTGCCAGATGCTGTTTGAGCTCTTCTCGATAAAACGTGTTGCTGATTGTGCTTTTTAAAGGTTCAGCGTGTATGATTTTATGGAACTACGATTTATGTAATGTTTGCATTTTATGTCGCTACAGTTTAAAGTGCCTCAGTTAAAGCGTAATATGAAGGAATCTCCATGAACAACACATCAGGAACAGCACGTTGGTCGCTCATTTCATGCCAAACAGTCAAGTTGAAATGGAAGTGCAAGAAATTTTATGTGGTAGTTCAATTTAACTGAGGACATTGGTACAACATACTATAAATGTCATGATTGTTTCAAGTGCAGTGGGTCTCTTTTACAAAAGGCAGTGTTCTCGAGGCATGACTTTGTTGGTTATAAAAATTCTTGTAAAATAAGTCATTCATGTACATATAACTCCATGTACTCTATGTGGCTAAGCTTTGGTTTAGCCACACTAAACCAAAGCTTTTCTCCCCAATTAGATCAAAGCTGCTTTGGAATCTGCAGAATGACTTCTAATCTATAACATAGCGAAATACTTTCTGGTGTTTACTGGGCGGTGGCATAAATATACAAGAGTTGGAGCATATTAGAAAATACAGTTAAAATATTTGGAAATTCATGTGGCGTACCTAATTTGGCTAATGTTACAGGACTCGTGCAGCTTTTCAGCTCCTCCGCTGATTTGGTAGTCAACCTTTCATGTCTGGTCGTTCAAATATTTGAAACCATTTAGGTTTACAAATATTTTGAAAATATGTTTTCAACAGTCTTTGTGGCATGCCATCCATTGAAAAGAGTCCTGACAGGGTGAGGAGGATATTGGTCTTGGCACACACACACACACACACACACAAACACACTAACAGAGGTTGTCTGAGAACCAGCTGGCCCTGGTAACCTCTGGCAGCATGGCACTATGACTTGGGTCTTAAAGCATTGACCCCCGAGCAACTAGAGACAGCCCAGGGAGCCATGCGGAACAGAAATTAAAAAATGGGGGCCTTCCCCTTGAGCCCACTTGTGGTCCCTAATTAAACAGAATCACATTCCTTTAGCTGGGATGGAGCTAAAACAGGAGTGTTTGAGGGAACAAGCCTCATCCCATTGAGGTCGTTTTCCCACCAAAAGTGTTGGGAAGGCACCACAAGGCGATTCCATCTTTGTCTTGCAAACAAAATATTTACGTCTTTCAAAAGCACTGGCGTGACCGTTATCTGATAGGGTTGGGGTGTTGTTGAATCATTAATAATCTAAATTCCTTAATTTGGACATGAATCTGAGAGAAAAAGGCTTACTTAAGCCACGTGTTTGTTTGGTTAATAAACACAAATGGAGAAGGGTGGCTTTTAGCCTTTAATCTTGCTTTAACAAGGGCTTAATATCTTGACATTAGCGAGCTTCTGAGAGACGCAACCATCAATTAAGATTTATAGACATGGAGCATTGGATGACCTCTTAAGTGAGCCAGTCTGTCAGTAAAAAATAAAGGGATGACATACTTTCTCTTTTCAGACGAAGACGTCTGTTATGTGAGAATAACGACTCCTCTGTGGTGCTGTTTGAACATGTTCTCTTTTTCTCTCCCTTTTTTGGAAGCCAGTCATTTAATCATTCGGTGATATTTTGTCCTGAACACATTTCAGCGCTATGTATGTGCGAGAGAAAGAAAATAAAATCATGACATGATCATCAATTAATTTAACTGGCAAAAACACCCACAGCCAAAACCATCTATGATTTGTGATCATTTGCATAGAAAATTAAAAATCTTTTTCTTGGCATCTGCCATCATACAGATTTCATGGGAAATCACTTCAGAGGTTTGGTCCAAAGGTGAAACTGCAGGTGTGGGATATTTTCTGTAGAAGATGGAATGGGGATAAAGGTTTAGTAATGCTCCCATCCAGCATTTCAAATGAGCCGAAACATCACCAGGGATCTACTGAAAGTAAGATGAAAATGGCTGCACCATTTACTCAATTAGAGGCTGGAGTTGCACCAATGTAAACACTGGCTTGATGAAAAAGTGATCGCAGACGCCTGAGAAAAATACTTCCTGGATATTGGCTTGTTTTGGATGATCTTCATGTTTAATCGTATCAAACTCACATGGATCTTTAAATCTTTTTGTCTATGAAGAAGACTGCTGCTTAATGTAACGATATATGTATACCTAATAGTAATACTTGACTGTGACCCCAGAATAAACCATCCAAAGAACTAGAGCAGCTCTATCCTTTTTATTACAGTGTGTTGCAATGGTGGAAAGTAATTACTGAGTTATTATTGAGTTATTTACTCAAGTACGATACAATTTTGAGGTACCTGTGCTTTACTCGTATTTCCATTTCATTTTGATTGTAAATACGAGGTAATATTGTACTTTTTACTCCATTACATTTATCTGACAGCTTTAGTAACTAGTTACTTTTAAGATGAAAATTTTACACAACAGATAATAAAACAAGCTTTTAAGATATAATGCACTGTTAAATATTAACACAGTTTCCAACCTTTTTTGTCTCTGACATCTTAGAAAAAGCAGTGAGCAGTCAGGCTCACATTTCAGATGTCTATGCGTTGTTAACAGCTCCACTAAACAGTGATTCTTTTCATCCTCTAAATGTCTCACACAGTTTCATTTCAAAGAATATTCCAGTCATCCAATATCTCACCAAAAAACAAACATTAGAGGAAAGGTCCAAAAACTGGAAACAGATTTGTATATCAGACCTTTGTTTTTTCTTCATTCCTCTCCCATTAATCACCTCATGAGGCCTCAGATTTATCTGGTGTCCCTGTTTATAAAACGGGACATAAAGTAGTTGAAACTTGCTCCACCTCCAGCAGCTCCAACAGTAATGCTGCTTTCACACTGATGCTTTAATATTAATAATCTCATGATGTCATATATAATAATATATTAGTCAGAGGGACAAACCAATACTTTAATTTAATACCTATGTACTTAGAGATATAAGATTTTTCATGCAGGACTTGTAATGGAGAAGACTATTGCTATTTTTACATACTGGTAAAAGTTCTGAATACATCTTCCACTACTGGTGAGTTGAGAAAAAGCGGTTACTCCAAGTGGTTACTCAACAGATGTGATTTCCATAGACACTGAGCAATAAAAGAACAGGTAGGTGCACATATGCACACATACACATGCACACATAGAGACATGGGGATTAAGGGGCCGAGGAACTCATCAAGACAAGGACGCAAATCCAAGGGCAGCGACCAAAGACTGTTTATCCGTCACTGGGGTGGGTCAAAAAGAATAAACACAACCTTAAACACAGGAAAATGTGATTCAGGTGTGTGGGAAGTGGAGGTATACAAAGTGCAGCACATCAGCCATATGCTCTGGAAACATTTCTAATTCCATGAGTGAGTGAAAAAGACACAAATCAGGCATCGTGTCCCGGGTGTTGTCTTAGAAAATGAAGAAAAACCGGATAAAGGAAGATTAAAAGGCTTTTAAACATTCAGGAGGCAACAAGGTCAGACGTCGGTGAACAGATATTCAAATTGGCTGCTGTTGTCCACTTTAATGAGCTACAAAAGTCAGTCTGAAAGCAGAGGCGTTTTTCAGTATTTATTCACCATCAGTGGGTGTGAAGTGACATTGTTTATGTGCAATGTTGTGTGGCATGACATCAGCTGTAAGCCTGTGAAAGGCTTTCTGTTGCCTTGATTACAAAAATTAATGCGAAGCATGAGCACGTCAACTGATGTGCCAGACTCCCCCAGTGTGAAGCCATGTGCCATTTCCCTAGGAGGCCTTGTACACCCCCCAGTACTCCTTTAAATGTTAAAAGGCCTCTTTAACCCTGGTAATCATTTTAAGATGTCAAAAAAAGCCCAGTCTTTCGGGGGAGAGTATCTATCACTATTGATGTCAGCAGCACTCTAATGGATGTTAAGCTGAAATGATAAAGAGGCTAGTTCAAAGTAAAACACCCCCTTGTACCTTTGAATCTTTAAAAGCTCTCAAAGCCTGTACAAGCTTCTCAAGCGGGCACCACCCTTAAATAAATGTGGCTCCATTGCTGGAGACTGCCAAGAATGTAATTGATGGGGGCTGACCAGCAATACTTTGAATGCAAACACTTTGGGAGGATTGTGATGGTTCAACAACATTTCTAGGAAGGGCCCTTGGTCTCTGGGCAGTTTACTGGCTTTCTGTGACCAATGGGAGAAGTGAAGCTGTCAGCTAACATGTAATGCACACTGACAATGGTCCCTGGTTTTCATTTGGATGTGCATTTACTACATTTTCCGCCATTAAGTCTCAGAACAACAGAGCATCAACCTAAAGCCCCCACACTCAACAGTAATAGCACCAAACCCGTTTGAACATAAAGCACTGCCTTTAGTTGATGCATAGATGAGGAGAGCGTATATACTGGCATGCGAAAGAAACGGACGGTAAAGCTTTGTAATACAGCTTAACTTAATTAACCCAGAGCACCTCAGAAACTGAGCTAAAAGCTACATCTGTTAAAATGAAGTAATTCTCAGCACAATTAAAGTCTGCAGGTATGTACAACCAGTGACCAGTGTGATAACCCCTCCAAATATTTATGCTAAATCTTCACGTAATCTACTGAAGGTAGTGCATATATTACAACATGCTTATGTGTGCATTTCTGTTTTATTCCTGTGTGTCTGTGCAAGTTATTTCCACGTTTCTACGTCAGCAAAGGCAGTCAGGTGAGGAATTGTCATAAAATGTAGCCACTGGTTCCTACTTCTCCCCTCTTTCTCTCCATCTACCATTACCATCTACCTCCATTGTCCTAAAAACACTCCTGAGAGAGAGATGCCCAATGATGGATGAATGACAATGTCCAATACCATTAAATATTATTAAAAGAAACGCCCTCTCACCAGCCTTTCCACTATTATCTCCGTATCCTTGGGGACAGACAGACTGGTAATTGAGACAGCATCACCTGATTGGAGAGAAACCAGACATGAGAGGCCAACCCAGTTGCCAGAATAAGATGTCGCTGTTGTACATTTCTGCAAATCACGGATACATATATCATTGTTCCTGAACCACAAATGTCATGTCTATATGTCTCCGTGAATTGGAAAGACCGGTGACATGATTCGACCCAGTAAAACAAAAGTGGTTGGACTATAATAAGCAGAAGGATTTCGTCGATAGGATCTGGACTACATGTCTATCCACATAAGCAGGGATATGAATTTGAAAAATAACTGATTGACACAAGAGTAGATAGATCCCAAAAGTCTAAAAAAGCATCAAGGAATTTGGTCCTTTCCCTTTTATCAGATAGAAATAACAGTTACCAAGAAAAATTTCTTTACCCGTAACTCCCCCCGGATTTGTAAGTGAGGTTTCCTCCATGTGTCTGAGTGCTGACAGACTCAACATGCCCTTATTTAGTGGACTGGAGGGATGATTTTGTGAGACTAGGTGATGGAAGGACGGATTGTGGACATGAGGGAGGGACAGATAGTGAAGGTTTATTGGTTTGGCCTTGGCCCCCGGGGTTTTTCTAGGCTGTAAGACCTTCCCAAGGGATGTCGGCACCGCAAAATCCCGAGATTGAGCCTTGCGATAAGGGCTTTAAGACTCCGCCTTGTCCCATTATCTTCACTATAACCACCATCGATGGAGGGTGGGGGGGTGTGGTACGTACATACATACCCTGCACTTCTCTCCCGTCTATTCACCAGCTGCATTCCACTAATGCCCGCGGGATGGGTTCATTCCCTTTTCTCACATAGTTGCGTATGTTTCGCACATGTATGCTATAGAGTTCAGCTCCCCAGTACAGAGAGACACCTTCACACAGGCACAAACACAGACACACTTGCAGGCACAATCGCACTCTGATCTCAGATTTGATAGATGCATGAGGCCCTCTGTGAGTGTATAACATGTGTGCCATATGAAGCTACGGCCCCAAAGAGAGATGACTAAATCACTTTTTGAGTACATACTGACAATTCTGTAGTTGCTGTCCATTTAGAAAGCCTATCTGACATCAGCTTTTTATGGCAGTGATGATGTTAGGGGATCTCTGCAGAGTGCCGCGATATACTTCTCCACATCTGACTTGCATTTGTTTACATTCATTTATCAAAGTATTTGATGTAGCCTGATTTATTTGCATGAGCATTTTTGTTTGTCCCAAAGGAGTTTATGAACTAAAACTTTGGAGTTCATCAACAAATACTTAGGCCAAGCTACATTTATATAAGAAGTCCACAGAGGCTGGTAGAAAATACTGTGTTGGCCTGTCAGTGACATTAATCTGAGAAGTTTTTCGTGGAGGCCTTTTCAATATTAAAAGGAGTTATGACATTTCTAATATTTATAAGATTGTGGAGCATTGTCGTGATGACTTTCAGATTACAGTGATGGTTGACTTTTTTCAAATATTCTCTGTAAAAGCAAGAACTTTTTTGTTACTCCGCTGTAACCCTAACAACACTACAAACACACTTCTCGTAAGTAAGGCTGGATGTTGTGTTAGATAAGCGATAGGATGGTGTTTAATGAACTCAACAGAAACGAACCTCGCCTTAACTTACGTATGGATTATCAGGCTGCATAGTTAATGGGACATACTGTTCTATGGCTCAGTATGAAAAAAATGATTTATAAAAGTTATGTTATTTCTGCCACTAGGTGTCTCTCAATCAAAACATTCATAAAAGACTGACCTTGTGAAGTAGTTGTTTTCACCACCATTGCCCATACAAACATTTCTAGTCAGGTAGAAATCACGTTAACATGCAAGGTCATGTATTAAAGTTTTAATCATGTTATGTCATTTCATTGCAATGAAATAGCAGAAAGTAACGAAGGGGATGTGATGCCACTGACAGTGGACCACATGAAATGGGTCATTACACTGAATAAAACTGTGGTTTTCTCTGAATTTTAACATTGCTGGGAACAGTTGATAAAAAGTATGAACACGGAATCGACTGAATATATAGCTGTTTTTTGATATTTAAATGTGGAAATACACATCACTATGCCTGATCCTCACATAAAAGAAAGGAGTCAGTTAAAAAAAAGCATCATCTTTTAGTTTAGAGAGCTAAAATTGACTCTAATGCAGACAGAAGTACTCAAACGGTGACTTTTTTGCTCATGTGATGTTTCTGCAGGACACAGAACCTATCCAGAATGTGCCACCTGAACATTCTGCACAAGGACAGCAGGTTTACATGCTAACGGCGCAGGTGCCTGTAGCAGGTACCGCGCATGCAGTGGATCAGCTGCAAGCCATGCAGAGCTGGACGGGAGGGATGATGAAAGATATGATAACTCAGTTGTTCCATGGAAAAGCCTGAGTCAGAGGGTGAACATCCTCTGTTACATGTGTCGGTTGGAGCGGGCCACACGTTCGTGGTTATTAGATTATGGCTGTACCTGCTCGCCTTGCATCCCCCAGATGAAAGTGGTTAGGACAGCCCAATTAGGAAATTATGCTTGATGTTTCTAATCAGGCGCTCGGCGAGAACAAAGAGAAAGAGACTCAGCCTGGCCCATGGGGCTAAAATGCACGGATGTGGCCATGGGTATCTGTGTGCATGTGTGTGTGTGTGGGTGTGTTTATATGCATGTGAAATCTGGATGAGCCCCAGTCTCATACTGAAATAAAGAACATTAGTTAAATCAGTCTACATGAGCAGATATACTACATTACTCCCAAATGCCTCCCTTTTTCCAACAATAATTACAATTCTGATGATAAATGTGGTGCTTATTAACTAACTGCAGATTTCACTTCAAGTATGACTAAATAACATAGTCATGGCTGTTTGGTTGTCCATGAGGAGATCTCCACAGGTTTGCATTACTAAACTGCACTAATGAAATAGAAACGATCATGTTTGACCACAACTGTTTTGCATAAATTGCATCGCTTTGAGCTGCACTCCTTTTATGGACTACACTTCAACCATAGTGTGCCATGGTTTTCTTTTGACCCGAGTTCAAGCGAGAGAAAGGGGTGATTTAAAAAAAGCCACAAAACCCGACTGTTGTTTTAACCATTTAAGAGATTTTGACCACAATCCAGTGCGCTGTAACTGTATCCACTTTTATGTGCTCGTAAAGCCACTTTTTCACACCACCACGCTGCCTGTTTGTTAAAAAAACACTGGCAACGGCACAACTTTGAACTATTTTTATCAAAAGATGCAGAGTTTAATCACAGGTGTTGGTCTGACTGGAGAAATAATAATTTAGGCAGACATAGATGTTATAGTGTAACAAATAAAATTACAAAAATATAAGGCCAAATTCTCACTGCTACATTCTGAGTACTCCTGTTGTTGTTGTTGTTGTGTCAGGGTAAATGTTTCTTGACACAAATACATTCACATACTTTTTTCTGACTTTTCAAATCTTGCCCCTGACCACCACATATTAAGAACTAACACTAAAATTAAATTGAAAACAAAAAGTGAGAGCACACTAAAAATAAACACTAATGAAAGATGCAAAACTATCATATCCTTGGAGCTTACATTGTGCTGTAGATGAACGTTACACCCATATTCCATGTGGCATAGACTAAAAATAATAAACAGCATTAAACACCGATTTAATCTTATTTATCCAACACTTGTACTGTTGTACTGTGCATAGCATTGCAGGCCTGTAACATTATCACAATGTAAATTTCCATTTGAGATTTGTTATCATAACCGGAAAACTTTGAATAAATTGACCACAGTGTACACAGTTGGAACAAACCAAGCAGATAGAGCAGTGAGGTTGTCCATGGGTCATATTATGAACATGAGGGGTCACTGTTAATATCCTCTACGGGGGAGATCACATCACATCCAGAGGGGGGAGAGTTTGGCGAAGATCCATGGAACGTCTGTTTGTCATAGTTTCACCTCTGAGTTTCCAAAGAAAAGATGTGAGAGAGAAAACTGTATTCGACAAACTTCCACTGTCAAGATGGGTCCGATTTTCTTTTCTTCTCCTGACTGCGTTTCCATTTTTTATGATTAGTTCCAGGTTTTTTTTTTCTAATCCACGACAAACACCTATATCGTTAATATAGCTTTAAAATCTTTTTAATTAGTCTTAAAGTTTTTTGTTTTTTTTATTTCTGTTGAGTTTTAGGAGTTTTATCTTGAGGAGTTAAGTGGTTTTAGGGTGTTTTCACACCTGAAAGTCTGAGCCAAGTTCAAGTTTTCACATTGTAGCCTGTACATCTGGTCCGGTTAGTTTTGCTTTCACACTGAAATCTTTGTGTGGATTAATCTTAAGTCTGAAGATCCAGCCCAAAATAAGTAGGTGTGAAAGCACTGTTAGTTTAGTTTTTATTTGGTTTTAGTGATAGTTTTTCGGGTATTATGAGGACAGCTTTCATTTATACAAGCTGAAAAGGTAGGATGAATGAATGCTCAACAAATTCATCACTGCTGTTTTGTGCTGGGAGTCATTTGTTGGCATTAACTATCTCACCTTCTACCCTAACAACTATCTCAGTTGCTTATATCCGTGATAACAGCCTGTACTGATTTCTATATAGAGGACATGGGTAATTTTTTCTGCAAAAATCCTTATGCTCACTCCCGAGTTCAACAACAGTGTGCATCACTAGCTACCTTTCAACAACCAGCCAGGTTCCCGCACAACACAGACTCCAACACAAATTTCATGTAAGCGCTTGAACATGCACAAATCTTTCATATTGAACGTTTAAACAACTCAGTCCCAGTCTTTACTACATTTTCGTTTTCTTTTTTCTCCTCCTGGCTGCTTTTTCATCCTTTATCATTAGTTCCTGCTTTTTTCATCCATGTCAACTGTCTCCCAGGAGGGCAAAGTACTGTTCTAATAAAATTGTTCAACTTGACTTTGGAAGCACATTAAAGGAAGGGGTGGACAACTGTTAATGTTGGCTCTGCCAAGAAGAACAAAATCAGCCAAAATAAGTAGGCTGCCCCCTTGGAAGCCAAGCCCAGACACATACACTTCAGAAAACACGCAGTCCATCTCTCTCTCTCTCTCTGCCGACATCTAGAATTTATCTTTCCTCACTCTTCTGTATCCACACTGCTCCATTGGCTCTTTTAAGAGTAGTTTCTCATAAATGCGGGCAGGCTCCAGCAAAACATCTAGACTTCTGGACTGTCAAAATAACCCAAGTTACTTTTCATTAAAATGCTTGCTTTTTTCTCACAAAGTTTTTACAAAGAACAAGAGGAGGTACAGTGAATGAAGTCTGAGTCATGAGGCTTAAAGGCCAGTCAGCGTCTCCCAGGTGCCTTATATGAGCACTGCAAGCGAGGGGGTGAGTGTGATGATGTTATGGGATTATTTTTATAGAACTGCTGCATGAGGACACTTTGCCTGTGTTGCCATGAATTATTCAGCCCCCATCTGCGTCGTTGGAGAATGCTGTGTTTTTTTGGGAACTCAGCGAAAGAAGGAGCTGCCTTTTTTTTTTCAAGGAGAAAGAGATTAAACGCTTGTTGCCTTTTTTTTATGACGCGTCACCTCAAATGTGCGTTTAGCTGCCAGAGCCTCGTCCTCAGTGAGCTGTTTAAATTCACGACAGGGCTGTCTGCTCCCATAGTAGACAGCACCACCACAATATGCACACACACTCGTGCAGTGCCATACACACTTCTCTTTTCTTGGATGAAAAGCCAGTTTGCCAGGTTTGCCTGCCTGCCAGGTCTCTCTTTCTGAGTGCTTACACGGCTGAATGTGTTCACTTGGTGGGTTGAAGACCACCAGGAAAGTGGATGATGAAACCGCCAAAGAAGCGCAGAAGTTGCCAGATATACTGGCTTGTCAAATTGGTGCCAAAGCACTAAAAACCTCATAGTGACAGCACTCCCACATACAGGTATTTCAATGCCTCAGTTGAGACTGAAGTCATTTGTTTCCCAGTTTTCCACAACAAAGACTGAAAACCCTAAAAGACATCAATGTCATGCCCCAACACATGAAGTTAGCTGTGGACAGGTGAAATTGCTTGAAAAATAGGAATAGGCAACGGTAAGCTCAAGGGAAAGCCCTCGTTTTCCTTGCATCATTAAACTGAACTACATCTTGGGAAACATAACTGCTTTTGCTACCACAGAGCAGCACTTCTGCCCCGTCTGGCATGGGCCTTAAAGCGTGCATTATTATTTTCCAGCACATCAATGGTGAAAGCGACCTGATTGTGTAAGAATTAAAATGGGAGTCACAGCCAATAGTCAGTCTACATTAAGAAGAACAGAAGAGGGTTTCTGTTGTGACTCCTTAGTCCTGTCTCCTCACTCACACTCCCCACAAAAAATGCCCAGAAAATATAGGGTTACCTCTGACTAAATCTCCAAGAGATGGAACAAATTTACTCCCATGTGTATTCACTCACTGGCATTAAGTGCTCTTATGTCTCACTGCATTAGGAGGCATATTTGGTAGGAAAACAGATTCCGAGCCAGTAAGTCTAAATAAGTCCAAATATTAGATTTGTGGCACTGGGACTTGATGTAATAAGCACTCTGATAAAGGTCCAATAATTTGATTTGGGGACTTAAGCAGCTGACCAACGAAGCAAAATCTGTTTCATGGCTGTTGTCAATCATTAAAATTAAATGCAAATTATTTTGTATAAGTGTCATTTTGACATCTCTACTGACCATTACATTTATAGCTATAGATAGTTACAGATAGTTAATGTGGGCTGTAGTTACATTACATTAGATGTGTCAAAGCCCTAATTAAATTACTCTTGTTTAATACTTGAACCACCTGCATTACAGTGGTGGTTACAGAAATCTTCACAACATATTTTTTTGATCTGAATGATTTGATGAATCCATTATAAAGTATGTTTCTGAATACCTATTACAGTGCACCCATAAAAATATTACATACAGGTGTTTTTTATGAAAATATACATTTTTATAATAAGTCTTGTGAAAAGGCAGCCTTATCAACAAGTGTTTATTTAGTCTGTATGTCATAAAAGTGCCATAGACACTTAAAATCTTCATTAAAATATATAATCATAAGCTAATAAAATACTACAATAAGTCAATAAAAACTTTTGCAGGTCACACATGCGCCTCAAGCAACGTGGTGTCATCACCAAACTAAAACTGATCCACACGTACTCACATCCTGCTCAGCTCAAACAAAACTAGGCAAAAGAAATTCCGACTGAAATGATTACTGGCTTGTGCGTGGATTACAAATCACCCAAAAATGGTTACATATGTGGGCACTGATTACATAAAATAAGAAACTTACTGCTTACTACTTCTATTGGTAAATGTTTCTATTGCTATCTTTGAAAAGGTCAGTTTGAAACAGTTATGTTACAATACTTATCACTCTCTGCTCTTTTTCTCATCCGGTTTGCACTTGTGTTCCACAATGTGCAAAACCCTGGCTGATTTACTGAGTGTCAGACGAGTCGTGATCTCTGGACTTTACAGACAGCCAGTGGCAGTAAAACACACTCCCCATATGTAACCCACCTCCTCCACTAATGAAGCCCATAAACCAGACTGTTTGACAAGCAGCAAACACAGCTGAGAGCGCAGGCGGTTTTAATCGGGTCTCTGGAGAAAGACACACACCTTGGGAGAGGACCCTGGGACACTCCGATATACATCAGGCACGACAGGGAGGCCGGAGGCCCCAGGCATGGTTTGAACAGGGACCGTCCCTGAGGTCCTCGGCTGCACAGGTGCATGATGGTGTCACAGGGAAGGAGGTCAGAGTCAAGCTTCAGTGCAAATGACGGCGCAAGATTTGAAATGGTTCCTGATTTTTTTCTTTTCTGAGTCAGGTTGGAAGCAAAAAGCGTTATGTCATCCCTACTTGTCGTTACTAACTGGTACTAAAGGTCATTTTGTCTTTGTTTATCTTTTTTTTAAATCATACAATAAATACAGATATAGATGTGGAGTTATGTGTGCTGATATAACATTTAAGGAAAAAAAATGTATTCCTAAAATTGTCAATTTTGAAGATTTGCTACCCAAGTGTTTTAAAGCTAGATAAAGTTGGAGGTGATGCCAGCTGTGTTGATTTAATGCCCTCTGTAAATTTGTCTCCTCAGTCTGTATTTTATTGAGTTTATCATGTTCTAGTTTACAACTCCTGCCATTAATTACTAAAAGAATAACTTTATTACTAAAACATGTTAAAACAGAACATTTCAGAACAGACCAGAACAATTCATTACCCATCTGGAACAAACAACGTGTTTCCATGTATTATGTTCAAACTTCTATAAGTTATTAGACTGACACTGCCTCATTTTTTTAACTGTTCAGTGCCTGATGCCAAAACGTATCATAAAGTAGACTCAAGATGTTGGACTTTTTCAAAATTAAGGCTAGTCTTGCTGTTATGAAAGATTAATCAATTTCATATGGTGCAAGAAATCATTTAGTGAAAAAGAGCAGAGAATTCCACAGGAAAATAAAGCAACAGATGCTGAACCACTCCGAGACCGAGCCTGCCAACCGAGGGTTTAGCAGAATGATTCCCTGGCCGTTTTTTTCCCCTGATCTTGCAAGGAAAATAAAATCTCTCCTTGGCTGCAGATTAAGCATAGATGGAGGGGGTCAACCTTGCTGATGCCTTTTCATCATTATTTAAACTCCATCTGCCTGCTCAATCAGCACCTCAGAGACACCCAGTCCTATTTGTCTACAGAAACATCATTTCTAATACATGTCGCAGCGCTTTTGATTTTTTTCGATGACCTCCAGAGAAAAACATGCACTGGACACCTATCCGACCCATTGTGAGTGCTTCGCTCTTGAACTGATACAAGAGGAATCAGATGGCACAGTATTTCTCAAGACACGGATACATGTATGTTAGCAGTTCCAAAAGGAAGACATTAACTTGCAAAAAGTTTTTCTTTTCTCCCTTTGGAGATCTAAGGTTTCAACACAACAGCCCATTTGGACAGTGTTCTGTTGTTATTCACATGAGGATGCATGTTTTTAATGGCGCAAACATCAGTGGAGTTCTACAGCATTTTGCTTTCCCCCTCAGTATTTGAACTTGTAACGCAAAATCAAATGTTTGCTCTATTTGTCAGCAGTTTGACTGAACAGTCTATTATTTCAAGTAGATGTACTGTATCATGCCATATATCTACTTCAGGCAACTATGTACTACAAAAATATGTAATTACAGCTAAAATTTGTGAAATTGTGCTAATTCAGTCCTTTGGGTTTTTGTGATTTAGAAAAATATGCCTTAGGGTAATGAAATCTTTCAGAAAATATTTGGATTGCAGCTGGCTTGAAAGCAAAGCATCCTCCCAAAAGAGATACTATACTTTTGAAACACTGATCAAACTGAAGAATAACATAGGAGTTATCTTTTTAAACATGTTCTGTCGTAAAATAAAATAAATAACTATTATGATAGCAAGAGCACGGCGGTTTACCGTAATTTTTTGTTGTCAAAAAAATCCAAGCCAAGTCAACTTTATGTATTTAGCTCAACATCACAAATTGGCTTCAAGGGGCTTTACGGCCTGTGCAACATATAACACCCTCTGTCCTTCGACTCTCGGCTCAAGTGGGGAAAAACTCCTAAAAAAAAAAAAAACTCTAACAGGGATAAAATGGAAGAAATGTTTCAGGACCTGAGCTTCCATCACATTCCTACACACCAATGGGACGGGGCAGTGCAATTATATCAAAACATGATGAGAAAAGAAAATATGCAAATGCAGTTGTCTGCTTTTTAGTTGCAGGATGTCCAAAAAAGACTGATCACATAAAAATGTTAAGGTTTTTAGTCTTTGTATGCAGATCTGCCATAAGACATTAATACTATGAGGTTATGACAGTTAGGGGAGGTTGTGTTGTCATGTCAACGCATTCAAATTTGAGTATCTAGGGTCCACTTTGGTTCTGCATTTTTGGATTTTCTGTTAACATTCTGAGAAGGTCTTTACAGACTCAGTGGGATGTGTGCCTTTTCGTTCTGCTTAGTGTTTGGCCTGTTTCTTAACAAACCAAATTTTACAACCTCTGCCCTTTGTAGCACATTTGTAACACATGTATGTGTGTGTGCCTGGTGTATGGAAAGCCATAAAATACACTATTTGTTTGTTGAGTTATTTACCTTTAATCACAACTCCTCTGTTTTTGAGAAATCCCAGCTGTAGGGAGTTGTAGAGTGTATAAGCAATAATTTATTTGTTGGACAGCATTCAGTCTGTTTAATTTCAGTGCAGAAAATGCACACAGTTCTCTGCAGCACGGCTGTCCATGCCAGGTGAACAAATGTGTTTAAAATCACGTACACAAACGGAGAAGGAAAACAAATCAAAATTTGTAATTCGTGGTTACACTTTTGCATTTCAAAGCCTTCTCTTCCATCGCAGCCACTTTGTTTTTCTTTTTCTCTTGTGATACACTCTATAGTTTCAGTTATAAAATTCAATAGCATGATAATAGTAATTGTTGTTTTTATTTCATCTTACGGAGACCACCAACCAGGTTCTAAATCCTGCCTGTTTTACAAGTTTTAGCAGTGCGCTCTTGATGTTGAACCATCAGACTGCAGGTTAATGCGAGTATGCTTTTCCTTTTGATCCTTTACCCTTTCACTTACGCACACATGCTGCTCTTCTCTCTAGTTGTTGTCAGATGTGACATCCGACACCGTGTAGCCCAGCCACTCACAATATCTCATGCTTACTGATGACTAAACATGGCGTCGTGCACTAAGCCCCTCCGTGGCTGTGGAACATCTCACAGAATGACTTGACTCGACTGGAGCTCAGCTTAAAGAAGGATGTGAGACGAAAGTGAGGAGAGCCATTTAGGGGCTGGCGACTGCAGCAACAACATTAGGCACCTGCACAGAGTCATGAGACTGCCTGCATGGAGCCCTGATGGAGACTTATGGGCGCTGTCACCAATCCAGGGCTGTGTCCTTACTGTCAGGCTGCATGATGGAGCCCAGAGAGATGCTATATAATCAGGCAGTCTATCTCAAACACAGGCACGCTGTCTTTTTTTTTTTTTTTCCCCTTTTTGGCTAGAGTGAGACATTGTGTTATAAGAATTACCATCATCATTGCAGATATAAACAGTTTGAGAAGCCCTAGTTGAGTTTCTATCAATGTATTTGTATAAACATTTTGAGCTTATTGCAGCAAAAAAGGGTGATGGAAATGGCAAAATTAGCACGAAAAAAAAACATCCTCTTTTTTTAATGTACTTAAAGTTTCAATATATTAGAACCACACATGCATATACACCGGACAAAAAGGACCAGTATCTGGAGAAACCCAATAGGACAAGTTTACGGATCTATCACATTATCCACGTTTACGGAGAGACCACAGGAAGATTTGATCTGTTACAGATGCTTATATATGATATTGTCCAGCTATGTATGCGCTTAAGTGAAGTTTGTGTTGGGCCGGCCGTTTGTTGACATTGTTGACCACTAAGCATGAGGATTTTTGTGGAAAATGTGGATGTAGGCGACCGCAACAGTCGTTAGCTTGGAAAGCGAGTGTGCTGACATCAACAAGCATGCGCAAACCTCACACATTAAACCTTTAATTGGAGATAGAAACACATTTTCCACATAAGTTCTGACTCAGCAAACATGTAACTCACATGACTGATCATCAGAAGAAGTTGTTTCCGGTGTCTTTCTGAATATTCCCACAAAGCGCGAAAACATGGCTGGTATTAGCAACAGGTACATCTGGATCTGTAAAAAACTAATTAGCAACAGAGCAACAGAATGCCGCGGAATTACAAAAAAAGAACACTAACCACTATACCGCCACCCTCTGGTGACACTTCTCAGCCTAGTTTAATCATTCGTTTATGAAACATGACTAATTCGCTTTTAATTCTTTTGCCACATTTCTCTTTTGTTTATCATATAGAAACACAGCTACCGTAAAACACAAAACCCCTTATATTATTTCACCTACCACCCCTTTGTCTCTTAACGGTGAAAGTACCACAATATTAAATGCCATAAAGTTCAAAGCAGTTACTTGATGAAGAAAACACACTTAACAAAGGCTTTTCATCAATCAAGCATCTGCCTCTGCCCAGTCGTGCGGTCAGAAGGAATCCCTGGCATGTGCAGTGTGGTTTAAGGAGTGCTGGAAGCAGCCACCTCTTCAGTCTTTCTCAGCAACAATGCCGTCGACTCCCTGAATGATCCAGCTTGACTCTTTAGGATGTCTGCGTGAAAACCATGGAGACATTGAGAGTCCATGGCATTCACTTTTAATTAATCAGGGCGAGGTGAGATCAAACAGCCAGCACCACTCCCACAACAGGGTGGGGGAGAATAACAGAGCGAGGAAATTTACTGGTTGTTTGGATTTTGGAGCAGAAGGACAGTGTTTGTTTCCTTTTCTTATGATGATGTTTTTCATTTCGATTTTTAATAAAGTGATAACTGATGATAACCAAACACACACATATTTGGGTCCTGGCCTCTCATTAGAAATGAAAGGCTTTATTAGTCCAGATGTATGCATTTAGACCTTGGGAATCTACAGCGGAGTCTGTCAATTTCAACACCTGCGTTCCACTCCCTCATAAAAACCACTTTGTTTCATTCCCAAGGGTGACTTAAGGGCATGTTAGGCGATATCGCATCCCCTTACACTATGACTGCAGGTTTCATTGTCCTGCTGACATCCAAAAGTCATTTGTGTTTACCGAGAGATCACTGTTGTCATGGATTCTGACGAGCATTTTGAGACGGCCTCAAGATGACTGTCGAGATAAAGAACTTGAGCAGAACTGTTATATAATCCTTTATCAGTGAGATTTTGATTTAATAAATATTTGGATGTACTTATGTGTGAAAAACAGCCAAGCAAAGGGAATAAAAGAGAAATGAAACTTAAAACAAAGGAAGATTAAAAGACCAGGAGCGCGATATAAAAACAATGGGTACATTGAAACTTAGAGCAGAGCAATGCAAGACTGAAGTGCAGCGGCAAGAAAAGCACAGAGTAACTCAATGGCTAAGCATGAATTTAATAATAGGAAGAATTGTAATAACTTAAAACTTTAAATGAAAATGTATTTTACAAAAGCCTCAAAAATAAGACTTTAAAAAAAGGAAAAATAAGCGAAAAACATCTTCAAAAGAGATTCAAAGGATAAAACTGAGGAATTGTTGATCTTTACTACTTTTACATTTAAATCTGTTAAAAGCTGTCAAGTTGCATTTAGTACATTTTATAATGAAATAATAAGTATTCATTCATTCATTTTCCTCTGTGTTGTCACGACGGGGCTGGACAAACAACCATTCACTCTCACTCTCACACCTATCAGCACCTAACCAATTAACCTCATTTATTATAGATCACGACACGACACGACACAACGAGTTCTATCAGTTCTATCAGTTACTGTAATTTCATCCTAATAGATGTATTTTCATTCTCAGATGTAATATTCGTCACTTGAAAGTTAAGTTGAAACAAATGACAGTGGGAAATTTGCTGTATGTGAAAAGTTATTGTTGAAGTAAAAATTGGATATATCCACGATTTTTACTGACCTTATACTGTATTTCACCTCGTACATTAACACCTGTGTGACTTTTTGTCTGAGGATGTATGCGCCTCCATTTCTCTTATATCAGCAGACTTATGTGCCCGAGATGTACACTAAAACTTTAAATGAAAAACCTGTTGACATGTCCGTGGGGACCAGGGGAGAGCTTGTGGGACTGCAGCTCTCTCTTCGGCTCAGCTGGGCCAATAGCTAACGGGCTGCCATGAGGTGTTTAATGGCTGTGTGAAGTTCCCACAAGGGGATGGCTGCTGGGAACATGGATGAATCCGGCCCCCTCACTCCCTCCTGCTCTACAAACACAGCTCCAGCCCAGTGATGGATGAAACAGGCCGGAGCCTACCTCAGCCTTATTTATGGGTGCAGAAAGCGCTCTCCGTCTGTCCGCACACGGCACAGTGAATGCCATTACATGGTGGGGGAAAATAAGAAGAAGAGGAAGAAAAAAAAGACATCTGACATTGAAATGAACTACACGCTTGTAACAGTTATTCTGGAGATGGGAAGTGATTGCAGTTTGTAATATGGACATTCCAGAGATGGAAGCAAGGCAGACCACCAGAGCTATCCTGAGGTGATCTGCTCTTCCAATTATGTTCACCATGATCCATGCGACGCTGATCATGAGACCTGGAAGGGTCGTTGGCCGGATCTCTGTAGTGGCACAAGTTGGGGATGTGGCTGGTAGGAGAGGCAGTGTGATGTTTTGAAACTTCCATGTTGTACTGTGGTTGAGTACTTTTTCCTATGTCAACACATCCTCATATCTAAACGTCAAATGCACAAAATTTGAGGACACACAATACCACAGATATACAAAAAAAAAAAAACATTTAGGCACAAAAATTACTTGGTCCGGGTTAGGAAACGATCGTGGTAAGGGCTAAAATAAGACACATGACCCACATAATGAACATTACAAAAACACATTACCTTTGGTTGGAAAGGTGACACAAATATTGATCTCCTGTGTTATTCCTCCATAACCATCCCCAGCTACCTCCTTCTAAAGTCTGACATCACCCGAATGGAATTGGAAAAGGTTGCGTACATAATACGTCATTTTAAACCCCTTCAAGAACTGATGACTGTTGTTTTTCTGGCTGAATATGGATACGTATGTGTACATACACATGGTCCTGGTCCTGGGTGGGCCATTGGCACCTCAAACTGTGACCTGAGCCATGTCAGACACTGAGTCTGGTCACAGCGCCGGATGGGGGTCTGGACTCTAGGCTACAACAAGGCTTTACAATGGGGTCTGCATTTTTGGGAGTCCAGCAGCTTTTAAGGACTTCACTATAAATGTGCTCAAGTGGCCCTCCACTCCTGGAATTCCTTTCACACGCAGTAACAAGTTTTGTTTTTACCACTGCAGTTGTAAGATAAGAAACACTTTAAACTTAATCAGAAAAGTATGATTGGAATTGTAAATTGTACAGCACTCGCTTTGGTGTTTTTTAGATTCGATTCAACACTTTATATCTATTAGTGTTTTAACAACGTCCAGACTGAGGCTGAATCCGAACCAGACACAGAACTCATCATTTATACAGTATCACAGAGATTGGAGGGAAAACACAGTGTCTGTACTGGGTGATTAACTGTTGACACAAGAGAAATCAAGCTTTATTTATTGGATATATTTCTGACCGTGCTGTGTTCTTGCCAAGTTGCTGCAAAATATAATCAATCATCTTATAAAACCCTCATCTCCATCGATGTAACCATTCTTCAAGAAGGTGTTTGGCATGGCTGTCTGGCAGTCATATTTCATTTGGCTTTGAACAATGTTATTCAAATTTATTAGAAAAAAACATGACTTCTAAAGCAAATAGTGCTAAGACATGCAAGTTTGTCTCCAAAGTCAATGTTACGCTATGGGTTTTCTTTGAAAGTACTGTTTTTTGACATGGAGTGATTGAGGCACCATACACAGTAGCCTAAGATGGTTTTGTAATGCATTTAATTATCTGTATTCTTCTAGGCTTCTTGTCTGCAAAAGGGCCTCAGAGGCATCTGCTGGGTCAATCAACTCTCGCCCCATGTATTCCTCTTTAGTGGAGGTAGAAATCATACTGTTTGCTCCGTGTTCCTTCCTGCTGCGTCCGATATGCTGACTAAGAAAGCAATCCCAGCACACTGCGATAACGACACGAAATGAACCAAAGACTCTCCGAGCAACAGTGAAATTCAGGCATGTGAAATCGGTTGAATTAAACTGGGATGAAGCGCAGAAAGAGGAGAGACTATCACTATTTTAGATGCTACAACGGTTATAAGTAATACGTCATAACAAACAAGGCAAAGAAAAGTGATTATTTTTATATCCCAGGATTCTTCTGGGATCTTGGTGACATCTTGGACATGATACAAACCTTTAATGTTGTAAATGGAAAGATTTTCCTTGCATTGACTGATGATAAACCGTGAGTCATACAAAGAGACACTTTCTCATAGAATCATCTTATGAACAATTAGCCCTAGCTGTCATAACATCAATAATCTTCCCCACGCCCCAGTATTAGACTACTCTGCTCTCACACCACTATTTCCCTGACAAGAGCTCTTTATGAGAGAAGTCAAAAGGGTTTGGGATAGTCATTACTTTATAGCACCTTAGGGATTGAAGGATTCTGTTTGAAAAAAAAATCAGTGACATGACTTTTCATTTGAGAAAAACTATGTCCTTTAAGGGAGCTTCTTGTAACTTAACCCCGACCCGAATAAAATGTTGCCATTGTATGTGTGTGCAAACCACAGATATGTATAATCTCACAGTAATTTGTCATTGAAAGATCGGCTTCTTTTTTCTTTTTCTTTTTTGCCTTTCTTCAGTGAGTAGGAGTTGGTTGAAATGGATGGAGTACACAGTCCAGGATTTTGCCACCAGAGGCTGGCATCCCAATTACTTCAGGTTTTGGCTCCACTGATTGTGGTTTGGCTTAAGTATTCCTAAATACATTGTGAGTCATTTTTTTTTTATCACATTTTTTTCTCGTCTTAAACCACGACCTGGAAACCAAGTGCTGTCAGTGACTAAACCTAACCATAAAAAATATTAAAGGTTCAATATGTAAAATTGACACTCGCTCATGTGTTTGTGTTGGAGTCTGTTTTCTGCTGAGAGCGTTTGTTGATATTAGCTAACGACTGCTCCGTTTGCCTACATCCACGATAACAGCCTGTACACTGATATCAACGTATTTTTTCCCTCATGCTCGCCCCTGACTTATTCAACGTTTCACTGCTGTTCGCTTAGAAATGGTGTCGGCTAATGTCAAGAAACAATCCAACACAAAGTTCCCGCGAGCACACGTGAATCTTACATCTTGAACCTGTAAACAAGGAATTGATTGAGAAATGAATGTAATTTCTGAGAGACACGATTGAAGAATGACACTATTAAAACAATTAGAACTATTGAAATTTTGATATGAAATTTATTTTTGGTTCAGAAAGATTAAGATTATACGTGTCCATGGTTTGCAGAAACATACCATGGACACATTTTTTTTCTGCCGAATGGGTTTATATGTCGAGTGAAACACTGATTAAGGCATACAGTTCCAGAGGCTCTATGACATCTGATAAGGGCTGGAGAGCTGAATTGATCCCGATCTTAAACTTCCCTAAACTGGGGAGATTGTAGAGATATTAGCCTTAGCCTCTCCTGGGTCGTGCACCAATAACCACAAAGATAGGAAGTAATTTCCACTGCACTTGGAGCTGATTGCATTGAGCTGGTCCAAGGGGGTCAGAATAAAGTGAAAAAGAAATTCAAGCCTGATTAATCAGCACCAGGCCTAAAAAAAATAAAACAGGTTCCATCTGGGACAAAATCTGAATGCATTCCCGTTTTGTATGCATTATAGGAGTATAGTTAGGGTTCAGGGTGAAAGATGCAGGATGATAATGCTTACGCCACTGCCCTAAAATAACCTCCTCAGCTGAGAAAATATGACACAAACATACAAACAAACACAAAGGCACCAAACTGTCTGTGGAAGTAGCCATAAACCCTGAGGGAAAAACTTGAGTTTGTTGTTCTGGGAAGGAGAATACGCCACTGTTTACTTCTCAATCCTGCACAGTCTGTTTTGCAATGCCAGTGAACTGAGCACGGTGTCTGTGCTTTTCCAAGATAGGGTACAATAGAAATGATATCCTCCCCTCACAGGAGCGAAGAGCCAGGGAGGGAGCACGTAAAGTTCGAACGCCACTGTGCAGGGTGGTGATATAAAGTCATAGAAATTAATTGAAGTCAAAGAGGACAAAGATGCTGTTGTCATCAGCTAGCTCCTGTCCAGAGAGCTTTGTCATGATCGGAATCAGCTGTAAGTCCCCAAAATTTATGAGTATTTGGGATAGGAGGGTACAGGGAGGGATGAATCACCAGTCACAGTCTGATGGGCACTACCACATTAATACAATCAACATCACTGTGGTTAGAAATGATGACATCAAGAGAATTGGTTCAGTTCGCTTTTCGTGTTTCTTTCTGTGAGGATTCGAAACGCAAGGGGAGGTTTTGGTTAGAGACTGACTACTGCCTGTCATAAATCTGTTTCTCATGGGCTGTATAATCCCCAACATGCCATGTCTACCACCCCCACAAATACTTTGCTCCTGTTTAAAAATCATCCCAGCACATTTAATTGTTTCTGTGTGCTCTTAAAGGAGTCAAGCTTTAATGATCCCTCTACTCATTTTATTTTTCAGAAATGCCTGCGGAAATAAATTGCCTTATTGAAAACACACTTGAGCTCAAGAGTTTTGGGTGACCACCAGATTAATGCGTGTGTGGGTGGGCAGGAGGTTTCACGATTCCTTATGCACGTATATTTCTTTAATTAGTTACAGATTACTTGTTAACCTGTTCAAAAAATAATAAGCAATGCAATTATTTTATTTACTTCATCAAAGGTGTGTAAGTTATTACATCTGATTACTTCTTGATTACTTTTTAACAAGTGTTTTAAACTGGACAATAAAGCTGAAAAGTCCAAAAAAAAAACCTAAATTCAAACCCGGTAGTGTGAACCTCACAACAGTACTGAACCCTGATTACTGTTGAACTTTTGTTAAAAGAACAGTATTGTTAGGGTCCTTTTTTCGATTTCAGAGGGAAGGTTTTGAATTTCCAGCAGCCAGGTGCTGTACGGCAGACTCAGGCTGCTTAGAGCATGTGTTTCCCAAACTATTTTCCACTTTTTAAAAAACTGGAAAACCATCACAGCATAACTCACAATATATCTATAAAAGACAACATTCCTGACCATTTTTACTGTTATTTCCACTTCACTCCTCTTCACAACCCAGTCTTTGGGAATGGATGGATGAGCAATGCGCATTTATTTGATTGGCAGACTTAAAAATTTAAACACAAGAACCACTGCTCAAAATTTGAGCACATACTGTCGGATAAATGGGGCCTGTCTACAGCTCCTTGTAAGTCGTCCTTCCCTAGATGGTGCTGCACTCAAATTTGTCCCAACGGCTTTGCTGTCTCACATTGTCCGTGCATATTACGTATTAAAGGATCACAGTTACATCTATTTTGTAATTATGTAGCACAGTCACATGTAAGTAGTTACTCCTCAACAGTGGTATGTCTCTGTTTGTGTATTTAATATGCACAATGTTAAGCACATATGCCAAAGCTTCTCTATGTGTGGGTTTCAAATTTGTGTGCGCATGTACATTATGTGGCTAAAATTAAATAGACAGCTCTGTCCATTACTTATTCAGTGCATCCAGTTTAGTTTGTTCACACACCATCTGGAGATGACGAGTTCCTGATAGGAACTCCTGAATGCCACAGTCTTAAAGAGACATTTTTTAGAGATGATGGGAAACAGCAATTACAGTCTTATGAAGCCATTTTTGCTCCACCCTGGGACGGAGTTCTGGGCTGGGCTTTACAGACACGGGTCACTGTTTTTGGATAACGACCAGATGACAGTGAGCACTGAATTGAGTCCATTCATCATTTTAAATGAAATAAAGAAAATTGACAAAATGTG
Source organism: Coranthus polyacanthus (assembly GCA_037367275.1). Lineage (NCBI taxonomy): Eukaryota > Metazoa > Chordata > Actinopteri > Kurtiformes > Apogonidae > Coranthus > Coranthus polyacanthus. Next base: position 12,335,030 of record JAPQRN010000012.1, read on the forward strand.
CAGACGTCAAGCGGCAAAAATGGGAATTTGTCCTAAGTGTGTAAACGTCTTGAACTGTGGTTTTTTAACTGTCAGCTGTTATTTTGGTACATTTCACACAATTTTTCGGCAAGTTTGCTATTTATCTCAATAAAGCTATTTACTGAACATGATGCGAGGTAAATTGTCACTGTTTAAAGATGATCACACTCTGAGCTAAGAGACACAGATGTTTTTCTCAGGTGGTTTGTGACCCAGGGAGAAAACTTTCAGTACGTTCAGAGTCTTGCAGTTAGGTTGTTGCACAGACACTGATGCACGCAAGTGTGGGGAAGCGCATTTCCCTTAAGATGTGTGTAAGCCAATAGTACAACCTCTGAAGTATTTCTGACATTAGTAGCGGGAGAGGAAATTGATTAATGACGCTTTAAAAGATAACTAAATTAATTATCACGTTTACTGCAGTTATCTTGAATATCAATTTTATTAGAATAGAGTAACGAAACACTAAAAATAATGTGCAAATGTCCTGACATAGCTCATTTTTCTCTCAAGTATCCACAGTGACATCTCTGTTGCACGGGCTTATACTTGCTTTTTAAATTAAGATATTGGGTTTCTATGTTTTACATGTTTGACACACAGTTTACACAATGTCACATGTGCTCAGACAGTTTAATTGCTTGTCTGTGTGTGGAAGAATAGACCTTGCTTATGTCAACTTCTCTGAGTTGTCGGTTTCGTTGACCTCGAGCTAATTACTGAACGACAGGGTGCGTAAACACATGATGTTCCATGTTTTGGATTCATGTGCCTTCATGTGCCCTTTCAGTAAGATACACACTGCACCATGCAATTGAAATACTAAAGCCCGTTACTAACATCTCGTAGTATAACTGCGAGCGCAACTAATATTTGGCTGATGTTTCTGCAAGATACCGCAACCATAAGATGATGATTAAGCAAGGAAATGCATTCAGCCTCCAGAACCTTGGGGCTTGCTGTGGTTGTTTAGAATTGTTTGTTGACAGCCCTGTTTCCTATCCTCTGCACCTCCTGTTGTCCTGAGCACATATGGTTGGCTCGCTTCTCTTCATGGCTGGCCTCAACTGAGAGAGTGAGGCTTACATGCCTCAGTGGTAGTGAGTGACCTGTACTGTGCTACTGTCCCTCTCTGGAAAAGTGTCATCTACTTCTAAATCTAATGAGATGTCTGATGAGATTGTCTGCTTTGCTTTACACTCTGAGCTTCAGCCACAACAGTTAATAAAAACATGAATCACTGACCAGTATGTGCTCTGGGTGCTGAAGTTAACATCTTTGGTCTCGCCTATATCCTGACCCCAGCTTCTCCATTCCCTGCTGAGAATTAAACTCTCAACTTGCAGGAAACATTAGGCACTTTTCAAAGTCTGCGCTGTTGGAGGAACACAAAATTATTTAAACTATTGCTTTCCTTGTTCCCCCATTCCTTTAGGCAGCCAGACATCTCTTCTGGTTTCCATTTGTTTTAGGCTATTAGTGCTCATGACCTGATAAGGGAGTGGTTGGTTGAGCACAAACATCCGTCTCCAAATACATCCGTCATTGCCCATATGTGTTTGACCAAAGCAATAATATCCGCTCCTGGAAAACTGGAAACTAGAGGATGTGGAGGTGAAACTGCTGGCTTGTAACAGCATTTTGACTTTATGTAATCCATGACGGAGGTCTGAGTATTGTGTTCATGTACTCATTGGATATATTCCATCTCAGTGAATGTCTTAGATTGCCTGCAACATCAATTACTTACGAAGCAATTGAATTACATCGGCGGCTAACAAGAAACAGTGATTTTTTTAGGGGTAAGTGTCGGGTATCTGAGGAAAAGGGACGTTACATGCTCTTACTGTCACCTCAGGTCAGTCTCTACTGATGCAATTGCAGTTACCAGAGGAGAGATCTTTGCTTTTGCAAGATTCAGACAAATGGCAACAATGCGCATCAGTCGTCATCTCTTTATTTGCACATGATATACAATCTAGTTTGTCATAGTTTCTTCTGCGTTTGGAAGAACATCAGTTAAGCCTGTGTTGACAGTGCTTAAGCCGCTGAAGTGTCTGCCTTCTGGAAAACTTTTGGCTAAACAATAAGCCTGCCCTGCACAGAGCTGAAATGAGATATTTTACCATTCCATTATGTGAGTTCAAAGGAGAAAAGAGGAGCTAAACACGCATTTTGGCGCAGTGTCTTAACACTTACTCCACGTAGGTCCTTAAGTCAGCACATTTCAAGTGAATATGTGGCAAGATGGAGATGAGTGTTGAGTTGATTATCATAATGTGCTGACAGCAGTATAGTGCTTTGCAGCGAGGCAGCGATTATCTTAAGAAATTGCCAGCTGAAAGATAAGCTAAACATAAAGAGTTAGCACAGAGAACATACTGATGGCGTTTCATCTGGATCAGTACAGTCCAGTTCTACTATTCTTCTCCTACACTTGGACAAAGGAAGTCAGACATCATTTGTTGTGGTCAGTATGTCAGTTCTATAAATATTCCATATCGAGACCATGAATCAACCGGTGAACTCTTGCCGAGTACCTCATTTAGTCCTGTCTCTTAGACTTGCAATAGAGTAGGGACCCTCAGGGACTTTTGCACCTGGTATTCAGAACTTCATTGATGACAAAATGCTTTCATAGACTGGTTACATTTGTTGGGAATAGGTCATGCCTGACTTCTTGTGCACTTCAGTATTTCCCCAGGTCTGTAAAGGTCATTGGCAGGTTGCAACCAGTAATACAGGGCAGATGCTTTGTCAGGATCAATATATTTTGGTAGTGTTCATGTTCTGCACTTAAGGATGTGTTCTTGGATTTCTTGGGAAACTTCTTCCATGCAAGTTGCCTGGCATGTCTTTTCTCCTTTGGAAAACACAGCTTGAAAATGACATAATGACTGCACATTATGGATGATGTAGTGAAACTTAATATCAACTGTTCTCCACTGGCACAACAAAAGACAAGCTCTCAGTCACGGGAGTACAGTTGCCACAGTGATTTTCTGTTTTGTGTTTACACTGATTTTATTTGGCCCTCTAAGGGACCTCCTGTCTTTGGGGTGTGCTTTAGTCAGAGTAATTAAAAATTACATTTGCACATACATCTTGGGGTATATCATTTAGCAGGGTACTTTTTCTATGCCTGGATTGCACAGCTTCTGTTCTGACTGCAAATCCAAAGTTTTAGAGAGTGCTCATTGGCAAGCACACTCCAGATATGACAGGCACAGAAGAGCAAAGCAAAATACATTTTAAACCATTAAACTTGTGGTACATCAACCTCCAAGCCTCGAGGGAGGAGAGGCGGTAGTTGAATGATGTTGAATGATGGCTATGGCTTATACCCACCCTCATAAACAAAGCAGTGTCAGTGTTGTGCCTGAGCAGAGATCTCAAGAGGACATATTCCTCCTCCTTTCCTTTTGGAAAGCTCTGCAGACATTCCAAAGGCTGGCAAACCTTAACTTTTCCAAAATCCCTAGATGTATTTGTACAGACACATCCCAATTTGAATATCCCCTAAGAATACTTGTACTTGTGCAATCAAACAATAACAAATAAGACAACCGTTAAGCTTTCAAATACCTGCCTTTACTTTATTTATGTACTGTACAG
>JAPQRN010000012.1:12342900-12353991 GCA_037367275.1 Coranthus polyacanthus
AAGGAAATAACCTGGAAGACAACGTGAAAAAACCCTGATCTCCCTGTAAATGCTCTACTTCAAACCGTGTAGTAAAGAAACCACAAAAATGTCTTTGCGCTCTCGACTTTGGCTGAGAACGACCAAGAAAACACCCACAGTAGAGCTGTTCTTAATTTGGTAATTAGTGGGGAAAAATTAAGTAAAATGAAAACGCAAGACGCAGATATTCCGAAAGCCTGGACTCCACCAGTTTGAAAGACTTCAATCACACAAAAAAATGTGAAAAAGTCTAATGAAACCACCCATTCCTTTAGAACAAACGCAAACATACATTTGGTTAATTGCCGTAATTGCCAATTTCTAAAGTCTTTCTATAAAAGTTTTTTTCTGACATATGAACGGGGAGTCTGAACGAACGATTTCTTAACACTTGTTTCTCCAAATACTGAATCCACTGATTCAATCAACTCTGTGTAAAATGTAAGAATACTTGCTTAATGTTTCTGTGCGCTTGTGCTGCCGGTGGTTGACAAATTAGCTTTATTAAAAAGCACACGCAGGCTATTTTTAATTTATTTTAAGCATGAGGCTGAAAGGCTCAATAACTAAAACCATTTCGTTGACCTGGATGATGAGTTCAGTAATTCACACCATTGGGTTAATAACGCCCAAACTAGCAGATACAGCTTAGAATTTCATTTCTTTGCGAAACGCCACAAATACGGGAAGAAGAGAAAAAAAAAAAACAGATTCCACATTCACAATTAAATACTTACTGTAGGAAACTGTGTTTGCTGTTCTCCCCCCGTGTTTCGCCCTGTTATTCACAGTGTTGTTATTGCTGTTATTGCTGCCGTTCGACGCCTGTGTCGCCTCCTGGGGTGTCCGAGTGTTTTCTCTGTACTCCGGTAAGATCTCGGTGGCATCATTTTTTAGTACCTTCCATTCCTTCACTGCGGCGCAGCATCCCTGGAGCAGCAGGAGCGCCGAGCTGGAGACGAGGAGGGCCAGAGACACCTGCATGCTTGACGGTCGGCGGCACGACAGGGGGAGGAAAAAAAAAAAAAGCGCGCAAGAGGGGGGAAAAATTTTTTTTTTTTAGAAAGTGCTGACAAGAGATGCCCGCTTGCACAAGTTGGTCAGTTCCACCCTTATGCAAGAGCCGCACACGGTATTTAAGCCTACGCAAGTTTCGTCAAGGATGACAATTAAGCGCTTACACAAAGTGGGAGGGGTTGAACCTGGGCTAAAAATTCATTGAGAAACTAGTGGGGAGAGGTTTGGATGCGTGCGCAAGGAGAGGAGAGGAGAGGACAGGAGAGGAGAGGAGAGGAGAGGAGAGGGGGAAAAAAGTGAGGTGAAAGGAATGAGCAGGAGGAAAAGGTCAGATGTGTAGAGAAGAAAGGGAGAGAACAGGAGAGGGAAAGGTGAGATGGGAGGAGAGGAGAGCTAATGTCGGAGCGTGTTGAGACAGCGGATGTGGACAGAGCTCATTGTGCTATTGTTGGAATTAAGTTTACAATTGCGCCTCTCGCCCCCTTTAATCACATCCGCCGCATTACGTGTCTCAAAAGCATTTAGGCGTTTTTTTGAGGTGGTTTATTTTGGACTGCGCCTCGAGGCGCAGCAGAGAAACGAAGTTGTTCCATTTGCGTCGCAACGCAGCCCTTCACACGCCTGTTTGTAATGCGCCCGTTAACATCTTTATCATTAATTAGCCAGGATTACAGCTCCCAGTAGACACGGCGGAGAGTTTATTCATACATTGTTGAAATGTGAAATTCTAAATACGAGGCTCTCTCCTTTACTTGTTACAACAACAAAAAAAAAGAAAAAAGAAAGAAATTCTTTATTCTTAATCAACTCAATTCCCCTGCAGAAAAAAAAGATACACTACAGCATGTGTTGTGTTTAAGTGTATCTAATGTTTTTAATGGGAATCCAATATTGAATATCCTTGTATCTGGTTTAAATAAAATGATATTGCCTGAGTGGATGTAAACACTCCTCCAAGTTCTTGGCATCATTCATATCCCAGTGATTTGATGAGCGCTGACAGATGTAGGCTCCTTCATTCATTCAAACACTGCCCTCTTGAGGGAGAGTAAACAAGTCCAGTCATGTAAGGGAAAAGATAGGATTAGGGTTCATTAAGATGAATCTGTTGTGTGTTTTTTTTTTTGGTTTTTTTTTTTTTCTTCTACCGTCCAGCTCCTTTTAGTGTGCACAATCATGCCAAGGGAAGAAGCCAGAGATGAAGGGGAGCGAGTGTACCGTCGTATCGCCGCTGTGAGACATTCTTGTACCCATTCATTTGAGGCGCAGAGATGCTCCCATCGAGGCTGAATGGTCTGTCCTGTTTTATGCAAGTCTCAAATCAGGGTTTGTAGAGCTCTGGCCAAGTGGTCGTTCATCACGGTTCACAATGACAGATATAATTGTAAATAACAGCAAATTAAAATAATCACATTGTGAGCTGAGTCTTACATAACAGCATTCAGTCAACAACATTATTCCGTTGGCCCTTCTTTCCCCTTCCTATGAAGGATTGAACATTCAGCACTGTCAAAGGAGGATACTCAAATAAATCAAATATGATCAGAGAAGGGTTTTTTTTTTTTTTTCTGCGTGAGGACTTAAAAATAGCAGCGCACATGTTTTATTGGGTTTGTCAAAATGTTTTTATTTCTTTATTGCGCTATAGGTATCAGCTACGGGTCCAATGGAATAAAGGCCGTATTTCATACTGTCGTCTTTTGAACATTTATTTTCTCTCTCTCTCTCTCTCTTGAAAAGTTGCTGTAAAACAACACGGGAAGACGACAGAGTAAGGCACAGAAGAAAACCAGAAAATCTTTAATTCCGTCCAAAGTGTGTAATGTTCATGGGTCTCAGGTCCCAATGTGTTCAAAATGTCCCAAATGCACCATGCTGTTCATTTAGGCATAAAGGAAAACAGGAGCATAAACAATGTAACAACATTTACCGTTTGTGCCTCTTGGACCCTGTGCTGAATTAACATTACGTTGGGGCTCGTTGTGTCTTTGACCATTTTGACTGTTACCCATAATGCCTCAGTGGCAGCTTCCTCCTGTGTGTCTCATGCATAAAATAAACTTTACACACAAAGCCTTACATTTTACAGGTATGTTTTCGAACAATCCCTTTCTCTATTTTAGCATTTTTATCACGGCATTTATGTCACATTTTAATAATCATGAATTTATGACAGAAAACACAAACATCCCAATAAAAACAGTCTCTCTGGTTTCTTCACAGTTTTAATTGGTCTTTTTTTTTAATTGTTATTCACAAAATAATACCAAACAAATGTCATGTACCTCAACCTTAATAACAAGATCTTTCTCCTTCTAATTCTGGATATCAGCATATTTTCCAAAATGTAAAACTACGCCTTTAGACATTTTTATTTGCCAGTAGTTGGTTAATTTGCAACTAATTTGTACACAGTGTTCCTCCATAAACTTGTCCGCACACTGAGAAACCGTTGGGCTAGTCCACAGCTGTCTGAATAACAATTATTCATGTTCTCAAGTATTGATGAGACTATTGTAACAAGTACGAATGTTGAAGTTGAGCTTCCTATTTCATAAGCCACAAGCTTTTAAAGTAACTCGAATAGACAGCTATGTCCTCCTATTGTGTGTAACCCTGTGTAGCTCTGAGGATGTGCCAGATTTTTTTTAGTGAAGGATGGATGGTCCCGCTGTCTACACAAAGCCAGCTCTGATTATAGCCTTCTCACCGACATCGCGACGGTTGTCAGTCACAGTCTCAATTTAGACCTCTCTGGGTTTCTTTATGGAACCCATGGGCCTCAGCACTGTGCTTTTTTATCATGATAACAGTAGAATGAGGCCTAAATAACAATCAGATGCTCACCAGATTGCAAGATGGCCCAAAGCACTGAGAGGATGGTGGAGTGTAATTTTTTATGGAAATGGCAGAAAACAGTGCTTTTTAGTCCATAAACAAGAAGTTTCTCTCCTTGTGGCCAGACCGTTGTGCATGTTTGTTAACTACTTGAACATGCAAGTTACTAAGGGAACCCTCCCTTACGAGGGAAAAAGTAAATAAAAAGATATTGTTGCGCTGTTGTGTGTCCAAAACTCTGCAATGTTTAACTCCGTCTTTAGGAGGGTGAATTATTCATAATGTGTCAGCTGCAATTATGCAAAACAGTTTCCTTGTTCGGCTTTCTGTCCCTAGAAACATAAAACAGTCAGGGCTTTATAAATGTGAGTGAGGGTAATCGTGAATAGGTTTCAGTTTCGCCTGAAACAAATGGAAATATGTTTCACGAAGCTGACTGTGCGCCTGTCATATCACGTTTACTATAACGATAAATGCTTCAGGGTCACGTTAGAAATCGATCTCGGCACATGGTGTATTTAATTGTGAATGTCGTAATGAATGCACTCTATGATTCTTGCCGTCACACAGCTAAACCTGACTTCTGCTTAATTGTTCACAAAGATGTATTTGAGTACATAATGTTCTTTTACAGCGTTGTTGTCCAAGTTGTCCACACTGCGCACTGATGTGCTAGTTCACAGCTGTCTGAATACAATGGTTCATGTTGACAAGTATTGATGAGGCTGTTGTAACATTAACAAATACTGAAGTTGAGCATGATTCTCTTTTCACAAGCCAGGAGCTTTTAAAGTAACTCGACTAGACAGTCAGTTGTGAGTTTGAACGCGTACCAGACTTTCTGTGTGTTTGCATGTTCTTCCCAGTTCTGCATCACTGCATTTCATGTGCCCTCATTTGTCAGTGGTTAGATTCTATTGGGTCAATTACCCAGAGGTGGTGCCCAGACAACCCTGAGAAGGATGGATCAAAAGACATGATTATCAAAGGCCTAAGAAAAGTCTTGTGATTCCACCAAAGTAAGTAATGATATTTTCTCTGCTTTGCAATCATGGACTCGTTTGTGTGTGTGGTTTTTTTTTTAACAAAGGCAGAATTATGTTTTTCAGAATCAGAATATCAATTCCTTAGAAGTGTTACAAGTTCAAGAAACCATAGAGAATTCAAAAAATATGATAGCAAGTTATGGGAAATTGGGTTGTTGGACGACACACAAGCGCACAGATCAATGCAAAAGAATTTTACTGAGTACAAAAACAATTAGTTGTTCAAGTTTGTTCCATGAACAATATAAGATGAATCAAAAACTACATGTGACTCTCATTATAAGCTCCAGATATGATTACAGTCTACCAGACTCTTTATAAAATGAAACAGAGGCAAAGCCACATATTTTCATGCCCTCTGGATTTGGTCAAAGATAACTGAATTTGCGAACAATGTAATGAGAACGGATGAGGCTATTTGTTTGAATGTATAAACCGAGTGTTTTCATTTCCAGGCTGGATGATACAGAAAAATTATGTCTTCTTCAAATGAGGAGGAGTGAAAAATATCCGGATGTCTCATAGTGGTTTGAGAAAGATCTTTTATAAGTTTAAAAGGCTGTTATACAATACTTGAAAACTTAATCCTCACAAATCAGTCCATGAACGTATCACTCATGACAGGTCAAAGCACCGTTGCACAGCTATGGTTAAAGAATAGTCTATTATGTAAAGTACCATACATCAATTACCATACAGTACATGTGCACATTAAAACTGGACAGCAGTCAATACTGACCTGTCCAAAACAGTGTTGCTGCAGTTACATGATCAGAAACAAATGCACTCTTGTGCTTACGTTGTTAGTCTTTACGTCTGCCATCACGACTTGCACATGTGTGAATAATCTAAAATCGGCGGAGACTTCGAGTGCTGTAGCGTTGATCAACTGCTGCGCGTTGACCCTGGACATATTTGAAAGTGTTTCATTATTGACAGTGGCTCTGCGCTGCATCACTTTGTTTATTCCACTGTATAAAATTCCAGAGCTACTTCTCCATACTTTCCACTGGCTCAGACGATTGTCATACACATAATTCTCTCTCCAAACCACATCCATGAATTGTCATAATGAAAATCATTTATCACTGTTCAGCTGTTCTGAACGGTGCTGCAAGGAAATAAATCAAAGAAAGGGAAGGAGGACACCAAATACGGTAGATATGGTTTGAAGAATGATGCAAGTGTTTTATGTATCATCACTAGAGCAAGAGGTCACTGGGAGGTGAGTGTTTCAGTGTAGCTTCAGCGGAGACATGATAAGCCTTAAAGTCTAAAGAGGGATTCTTCCACCACTCTGCTCTTTTATGTGGTTTCCACACAGGAAAACAGGAGATTTAACCCTGGCTGTTATAAATCAGACTCCAACCATTTCCATTGTTTGTCTTAGAGCTTTTCAGAGAATCTTCAAAATAGAAAGTACGCCCATTGACACAGCCTTTGCGGCCAAGTAGTAGGAACTGTGGGAACTGGAGCAGTGGCCAGCTTGGAGAGCCTGGCTGGACCTCAGAGACCACACTCGGCTGTTTGCTAACCACCGCGAGGCTCTCAGCGCACCGCTCACCAGCAGCACACAGCCGGCCTGCCAGCCACAGGTGCTATTCTTAGCTGGAAGAGAAATTATCCAGCAAATTATTCACACTACAATTCTCTGCAAGATTGCAGCTCTTATCACTACAGGATGTTTTGGCATGCATGTGAACGGGCCCACGTGACCAGTTTCTGATCAGACGCGTGCTTCTTTTTTCACATACTGTATATAACCCACAGTTATGGGCAACAAACTTTCTCTTTTTTTTTTTTTCTTTTTTTAAAAAAAAAAACAAAGCAACAAAACTGTAACTTTTAAATCCAAGAAAGTACTGTTCAAAATCCAGATGTCAATCACAACCGTATGTCCTTCTGTCCTTCGCTTTAACCTTCTCTCTAAACTACACGCTATAAAAATGTCTAAATATAACCAGTGTTGCAGGCAAGGAAACAAAAGGGATAATTAACACTGTAGCTTACTGAAGGAGCGTTCGCCTTTGGTCTATTTTACAATATCTACTGTGCAGTATAATGCTTAAATAAACAACCTATTTTAAGCACAATATAGAGCTCAAATGCAGGCTACGTTTCTGTGACCCAAAACAGACATTATACACTCCCTCCCTATAGTATACAGAATGTCATGTTCATTGTTATGATTTGCAATGTGTCTATATTTATGAGCTTTTTAGACAAAGGTTGGAGGAAGGTTTGAACTCGGCATTAACGTTCAGCAACATTTCATCATGTGCAAATGCTGCAAAAGAGATTCTAAGGTTTAATTGCTTAATAAAACAAATAAAACGACATGTGGTGCTTCAAACTGCACGTTATAGCTATTTACGAGGCGCACTTTCATTTTCCAAATATGTTTGACTAATGTTTTAGCACGTTGGAAAGAAAAAGAAAATCGAACTCGAGCCCAGTGTGTGAAAATATCAGAGGGATGTTGTGATGCAGATGAATGAAAAATCTGGTGCCGCTTCAGTGCAGGGGCTGAACATTCTTTCTGAATGTCCAAATGTCCCAGAATACTTTGCAAGGTGTGCTAATTAAGCATGAAAATACAAACAGGCTCGGCTGCCGCATCTGCATGAATTCACGGTCCTTCTCAGAGCATGGCGAATCAGTCTCAACTTTGCTTTTTACAAGATTAATAAAACAAGATAATAGGCATGTGTGAATAATCCACAGCTTTTGTATGTAATACAATAAATGCTAATTACGAGCAGAGGTATTAAAAGTGGTCATGCCTCGACTTGTCATGTAAAGGTGCTGCAGCTTGCTGTCAATTCCAAGCCCACCCACTGTGCAGCTTCCTGAGAATTTTTTTTTTTTTTTTTTTTTTTTTTTTTAACAGAAATGGTGAAATGCACCTTTTCACCACCACTCGAGCAGCATTTCTTACCAAAAGGGTGGACACATTGTACATACTGTGACAGTCGTGGACATTTTTAAGCCATATAGGTCAAGACGCGGGTGGATCCTTATACACGTGAGAGCGCTGTCACAATGTGCTAATGCAAAATGTGATGCAAGACTACATATGATGTCGCTGCAGTCGTGTGCATGCATTTTATACAAACCTAGCCCCGTTTTCGAGACGCCTGTATGATTCCTCATGAACAGGATGTGACCGCTGCACAAACACATAGTTTTTGGATGCTGTGAAAACATTAATTCACAGTTAATCTAAACCAACCCTTGAAGAAAACGCTCCACATTATACAGCGTAAGTATGCAGCTTGGGTAATAAATACATTATAAATATGAACCGGTGAAATTTGGGCAGGTGATCCTAATTGAGAGGTACAGCCCATCTGGAGTGGATTAAATTCATTCTCTGTGTATCACTCATATTTCCGTAGCAGGACTAGCTTAACCTTAGAACGTCATTATAAAGCCCACTCTAAACCACCCACACAACGTTTTCAGTATTAGATTCTCACACTTATAATCAGTAGATCTTTTAGAGTAATGGTTCGGAAAGTACTTTACTTGACAAATCTGCATCTTGTTATTTCAGGACACTGTAAGAGCTCGGCTTAAATCTGCTCCTTCGGATGACATAGTGGATTGATAATGTGCAGCCCTTTGTCGTTAGTGTGGCAGTAAAATCTGTTTTAAAGATGAAAACATGGCCTGTGTTTCAACGATGTCACCCTACTGCTTCCCACAACAATTAAATGTCACTCGACAGGCACAGCTAAGAGATCTTTATGAGGACACTTTTGTTCATGATTGAGTTAAGAGCATTGCTCCTTCCACGGGAATCGAGTGGTTCCTTTTAAGTGTTTTCATCATTATTGCTATGTCTATTCTCATTTGTCAGTACGACTCAAACAGCAGTAAATAATTACGGAGGGAACGGCGCAGAGAAATAAATGCGCGATGCCTATCACCGGTTTAAAAATGGGAGAAGTTGTCTCGAAAGCACTTGTTAACTGTTTTAAGGCCTGTCGTGGCAGCTTTAGTGTACATATCTGTGTTTGATGTATGAGCACTAAACTAAAGGACCGCAAGATCCACACAGCAAGTGCAGTAAAACGACGAAGATAAAACAACCAACACCACCACAGGCAGAGTCATTTGGAAGAGGATCTGAGAAGCGTTGAGCTCCAAAGCCCATTCTCCTTCTCTCCCTTTCTCCCTTGTTCTCAGTATTTCCTAATAATTAGCACTGCGCCACAGATGTGCGTTTCTCTCTTTTCGCCCTCCTGCCTTTCCAACCCTCTCCATCGTCTGCATTTGTGATGTGAGCGGGATATTAGGATGAGAATTTAAAGACAGCATCATATGCTTTCTATTTGATAAAGCCATTAAAAACGAGGACAAAGATGAAAGGGGAATGGGCCATACGCGGGAAAGCTGTAGAGAATTACAGGCAAGCGTATTTAGCGACTGCAATCATATTTTAAGTAGTTTGATGAATCCGAGCATATGGGAAAAAGAAAAATGCAACTAAATTTGGAGCTCTGAAAATCAACACACTGGTATTTTAAGCTGGAGGGACATGGGGTAAATGAGTCAACGAGCAATAAAGTTTTCAAAGGCAACTGATAACTTTATGCACTGTGATCTGAGCTGGAATAAATTCTGGTCCTGGGTTAATTTATCAAGGCCAAACTTGTATCCTGTTTCTCACCAGTGAATCATTTCCCCCCATAAATAAGAATCAAACGTAAGCTTCCACACATATTATTCAGAGTTGATGAATTGGCTCTGAGATCATATGAGAAGGCATGTCACTTTAACGATCTTCTTTTTGAGTTATAAGACCATCTCACGTAACGATTAAAACAAAGCCTTCTTCAATTTAAACATACCTTTCCAGGCTCCATAACGTGTCAACGTGTCTGCTTTGATTCTTGCCTTTGCTATAAACATTTCCACAAAGATACCCTTGCGACACAAAAGGCTGAAATAAATGGCGCTTCATCGCGGTGAGATCTCCGAGCGGTTATTGATGAGAGTTTGGAAACAAGCATCCTGGATTTAAAAAATCCAGGATGCTTGCCACCACAAAGGGGACCTATAACCTGCTGCAACACATAATCCCTCCATTTTACTCAAGATACTGCCTGACCCTTGGTTCTCCTTCCTGAATACTGCACCTGCAATATTTCTCCATCAGACACACTTGATATGAATGGATGAAGACAAATAATGAACACGTCTAACATTATAGACAAGATCTGACCAATTCACTTTCATTGGGTAAAAAAAAAACAAACTGTTATGCTTCTTCTGTGCTGGAATGTTCTACCACATAATGTCGACTGAAATTCTTAACCTGCCATAGTTTGAATTCAGCGAGAATAGGGAGGAGGTCCCTAGTTTACCGGGGCCCCTAAGGGACCACACAGCTGGGCTGCGATAATTGCTGTGCAAAGGACCGTGGAGAGAATAGGCCGTGTAGAAGGTATGGATTCTAATTCCAATTGGTTTGAGCCTTCTCAGTAACCCCGTCGGACGTCATGCTGTTTGACTGGTCCATCCCAGGTGTGTGGGTCCAGTCTTGTGAAACATAAAATAGCATTTGCATCAACACTTGGAGACTTGGACTTGGAAAGCTTTCTCTAACACTTTGTGTCTTCTGATTCCCACTCTTGATGTCATTTCCCCTCTGGCTTTATTTTCTTTTTTTCTCTCCCTGTTGCTCTATTTTTGTCATAGGCCCTGATTGCTCACGTTGCTTTAAAACGGAAAGTATGAACAAGGGTTTGCCTCCACCTAGTGGATGGTACAGCAGTAACAGTACATACATACTGTATGTTGTTTTGGATTTTCCAACTGCCACCGCAGCCTTTATCTTCCCTAATAACCTTACCTTAACCCGCCCTCCTCCCCTTTCTCCTACCTTTCACCTCCACCTGTGCCCTGCCTCAAATACCCACGATTCCCTTCTGTTAGCAGGATCACCCCACTTATGTTGGCTCAGGGAATACTGGTTACACGGGATTGTACCACCTAGTCTTAATACAGAAATGGCACCACAGTATAAAGTACTTGTAACACAGTTTCTGCAGATTTCAACAAGTTATATTTAAGACTTTTTAAGACCATTATGAATGAAATGTAAGACCTATCTCAGAACAGACAATGCCGAGTGATTGCAAGTGTCTGGTGGAGGTTTTTT
>JAPQRN010000012.1:12354091-12370119 GCA_037367275.1 Coranthus polyacanthus
ATTACTGACAAAAACACTGACGTAACTGTGCTACATGAATATATTGATATATTTGATAGGAGTCGACTAATTATCTGCCTTGCCAATTTTCAGATCTGATTTTCAGTATCATTTTAAACATTTTGATATCCAATAAAAGTCCTCACTCTGTGTTATGTCCCACCCACAGTACTATCTGACTGGCTACATGTTACCATTAATAGCCTATTAACATTTTTTTTATTCATTTACTCCCTCCAATTCAATGTGAAAAATTACTCTAAATGTTGTTGGAGCATTAATGAATTGTACTTTGTCATTTTATGCCTGTATTTTATAGTAGAAGTGGAGAGAGACAGGAAATGCAGCAAATGGGAAAGGAATCAACCCGCCCAAGTGGCATCAGTTCCAAACATCATTTATCGGCCTCTTTGGTTACTAATCATCGGTATCGGCCCTAATATTTGATGTGCATGAATAGAATCAACATAATGAAAAACACAGAGACATCAACGATCTGTTGTTGCAGTAAATAATAAGCCACACATAGTGATGTTAATACCTCAGCCATTTATTCTTAAACATAAGAAAGAAGGGACTTCTCCAAGGTAAGAAAATAACATTGCAATTTAAAATCAAGTGCACTTCAACAATGTCTCGATCTGTAAGGGAGCTGTCCCTTCCTACTGTGTGAAGTGAAATACACAAAATCAAAAACATACCTAAAGAATCAATCTTTACTGTAAGGCTTTGGGTGGGGTGCTGTGTCGTTACTGTTGTGATGCGTTCTGAGATGTCAGTGTAGGTGACAAACACAGTATACATGGATCCATCCGATTTACAACCTGTTGAACATCACCACAGTGTCCTCTGACATCTGCGCATGAACACAAACGCAAATATGAGACAAGATAAGACTATGACAGTGTAACGGACTCCAGGAGGAGTCAGGCAGTGGGCTCAGTTGTGCTAAAAGTCCTTCCTTTAGCCATTTGTCGGAATGGGAGCAAGAAGAAAATGACAGCTCTGGTGTCGGGGCCTTACCTATGCCAGACAGTATTTGTAAATTACATCTTGTGTTAGTTCGAACACTCTCAAGTACCAGATGGATGGAGTTTATTGCATCATAGACAATTCAGATAAGTTCAGCCAGATGAGTTTCCATGATGCAAGATATCAGTTGTCCGTAACAGAGGGTTTGAACGACTCATGTTTTTGCCTACTTCAGAGCAGATGGCTGGATTATGCCACATGGGACTGAGCATTAGAACGAAAATAACAGGAAGTAATTTGTAAGTCAATTTAATGTACTTTTCTGTGTTAAAAAACAAATGTTACCTGGCTTTATCTGCATTACTAAGCAATCCGCCCCCAATCTGGTAATGTGTTCAGTTTTTAGCACTATAAATCACTTTCAATTACTGCCTGGCAGGCCCGGCTCTGACTGCTATTAGTGGTGACTCATCCTAAAACAATACGGATAATGACATAGTTAGCTAAATGATTAAGACAGAGAAGTAGGTCACAATCACTCTTTCATTGGACACATCAAAGTTTCCTTCTGTACAAAAAAAAATAAAATAGCCTTCTTCACTGGTAGAGTAAAAGCATGAACCTAAAATCAACCTGAGTCCTTGTAACAGGACACATCTAAATAAAAGTGAACCAAATATTGTTTTAAGGAGAAAATACATTGGAAATAATGTTTCATTTGCAATTCAACACTCAAAACTCCAATATCAAATAACACTCTATCTATATAATAGCCCAGTTATGAGAGTAAAATTCAGCAATTCAGAATTGCCTTAGTGCGTGTTACATACTCAGTATATATAACAAAGTACATCAATGGCATTTCACATTTGACATTCGCAATAATACATATTATACTGTATCTTGAGTATAACCCACACAATGATGCTGGTACAATGTTGATTACAGGGTTTCCTATTTTGAAAAGTAAAAGAAAAAAAAAAATCCTAGACTGTCTTAATGAGGCTTTTGATTGTGACTATCTATTAAATCCTAATGTAATCACAAATAATGAGCAGTTAAAACACAACTTGTGCAAATTAGATTCATTGAACAGCAGGTGGCAGTGTTTATCTGTTACTCAATGCATGACAGTGTTAAAACAGCTGTACAGCCATTATAGAAATTTTCTTTTCATACATAGCAATTTGATGCACCATTGCTTTTACTCAAAAGGAGTTGTGTTAGGAATTCAGACGACTGTATTTTTCATTTTCTGACACCATATCACACCTGGCCTGACATGGCATTCAAATGTTTTAAAAACACAGTCCCGTGTTTCAACTGAAATGTGCAACATCAGTGAGGGAATAGTGGCTGTTCTACAAAACACTACAAAAGAAATGCAGAATAGAAAAATTCTAGCATGGCTATTTTGGCTAACACTTAATGTTTATTAGGCTCTGTACTGATATTGGTACTTCTACCTCGTGGAGCCTCGAAAACGTAATGGTTTAATCCATAAGCATGTTGGTACAGGCAGTTGATGCTTTAAAGTACATACCCTCATCCTGGACCAATTTAAAGAAATCTTTTTCTTTTTTTAAAAAAAATTCCCAAATTTAAAGACGTGTAAAACTTTTCACCAAATTAAAAAGAGTTGTTGCTTTTTCGTTTCAGGGGGAGGGCAGTATTGTAGAGCAGATGCTAATATTTGAATGAGTGAAACCCCAGTCATTTTTATGATGTCAAAGCCAATAATAAACATTTATGATTGGCTTTTGTACATTAGTTTACTTGGCACAGACAGTCTTGGTGTACAACGTGTTTGTGTTTGAGTCAGAGCGCTGAGGTAACCGGTTCTCCGCCTGTAGCTACATTACAGTATATTTTTTGTTTTGTACGATACAAATGTTAAATGGCCGGCATGACTACAACTATTTGTTATGCAATTTATTGGACAGGGGGAATCTTAATTGTTGTGTGGTTTGGGGTTCATGATGAAGTCATGGTAAATAGGTACAGAGTGACACAATACTTGAAAATGATTTTACTACACTTGACAATGATCTCAAGTATTTGAAGCACTGCGCACAGTTTATCTTGCCAGACACTCCAGCAGTCCCAATAGCTTGCAAAATGTGTGAAATCATGTGTATTGCTACACAGATTTGGAAACATTTTCAAGTGTGTGTTTCATCCACGTTTAATTGCATGAGATGACCAAAGGACAGGACTCAGAGTGGACAGGAACAACCTGTGTGTGAACCAGGACTGAGACCTTCACTGGGAGCCAATGTCACAGTGCAACGTTGTGAAGTCCCCCCAAGAGAAGCATCACAACTGCACTCATGTTTTAAATCAGCAGAGTTTGGGACAGGCTGCCCTTAAATCTAACTCCCTGTGATAATATTACAATCTCTGACTTTCTCCTCTTGCCAATAATGAGTCAGAGGCTACGGTAACACTTGACAGTTCAGTGCATGTTTGGAGATCCTGTTAAAAGAGTGGATTTTATGACAACAGAGTGTTGTGTAAAACCACGGTCTAAAAATGGCTGTACTGCACGACCTCTGGCTGTATTTATTTAAACAAGTCTCTCTCTTCTTTCTTTCCCACTGACCCAAATCTCTACGCCGCTTATGCACAAGGGACTAAGTAACATCAAAAATTATAGAGAACTGCAGTAAAACTTTTGTCTCTTGCCGATACAGGTTGACTCTTGAGTAACGTATCACTGCTCTTATCGCGAACGTAAATTGGAGACAACTGGGGAATTTCACCCTTAAAACATTTAATTGAAATTAAAAGTGTAGCTGAAGAGTCACTCCATTTTCAGTCAAAGAAGGCTGCTGTGCTTGTCCAAACTCAAAATAAAAAAAAAATGATGGAAACGTATGTTCTGAAGCACCGGATGAAGAGTTGATGGTATAAGATGTATGCTTACAATGAGAGGTGACGCAGTGAGGTCATATGCAGGATTATCTCTATGCATATTATTCTGCCACCTGCATCTTGCTGTACGTCATGGATTAAACATAAAATATTTCGGGAAACTACGGCGGAAACTTAAATTTAAACTGTACAAATCACTTGTAAATACAATAAGGTGATTACATGCCTCAGTATCCCAGATAAGCTTTCAAAATCCCCGCAGTTATAGGCAGGTTCTGCATAATTGTGATATGAAATATCTCAATTACATATAACATGGTATTTTACATGTACATTTGAGTATTGTTGTACATGCAATTTACCGCGTGGAACATAAAAATGGAAGTGCTGTGCAAAAGTTGATTATATTGTAATGTCATATACAAATATAACATGATATATAAGACTTAAGACAAACTGACAATACCTACACATTATAGACACATTGCTGATACATTCATATATGTCAACACATAAATATGTATATACAGTATACATGTATATCGTCATATGTATACGGATATATCAAAGGAGGAATAAATAGTGCCTTTAATGAGGTGAGAGAGCCTAGTTCATCTGGTTCATTTTCTTGTCTAGTGAATTTCTATCTTCCTGGATTTATGCTGCCATGCCCCCGGCCATAGTGACTGAACTACTGAGGGCAAAGCTGACGTGATGCTGGTGATCATCCAGCGACCAAGTTCTGACTTTCTATTTCTATCAAACTGTCTCCAAAAGCTCTCACGGTTCAACCTTCATGGGAATGTTTCTTTACAGCAGCTCCATCTGTCTTGTTGTCCCTAGAGGAGTGACCTGGTGCAGGTTTACACACTCCAACAGTATCCTCTGTGGCACTAGGTTCTACTTTACAGGATTATACTTAATATTTAATACAGTGTCTTTCCAAAAAAGTATTATTGATGAACTATCATTGCCTATATGTGACAACTAGAGTCTGAAAATAGTCATATTTAGATGTGATTACATTCTATAGAGTTGATGGGGTATTGACATATATTGCAATGCTTTAGTACTGACAAACAAAAACAGGCTCTGTGATTTGATCCTGTGTGCACATGAAGTCGTAATAACTTACTGTATGACACACACTTCGGAGTGAGACAAGTGATATGTTGTGACCTGTGACAAACTGTGTTGATGAAACAGTGGTATTGGATACTGACCAAATGGCTGTGTCAGGGAACTGGCAGTGGACTACTCTCTGGCATGATGACGGGAACTTTCCGTTGAAAATGGGAGGCATCCATCCCCGGTGATGCATTTGACAGTTAAAAACCAAAGGCCTCTGGTTTAAAAGGTGGTAAATTGGGGCTTATAACACCCATATGCAACCGCCACTTTACGTGTACATTACAAGAGCTGAACTCGTTCCTTTTATGGGAGAATCTTTGGACTTCTGCAAGAAATGTCAGGAGCATAACCTGTACAGTTCATGCATGAATTGCAATTAATCAATGCATATACAGACGCTATACTATACAGGATATAAAGGAAGAGAAATGTAAGGAGTCTGAAACTGTCGGTTATAATTAAATTAAAGCTAAATAGTTACCAGCGAAGACTAATCATATTTCAAAAATAATACTAAGCCTATTAGTGATGAAGGTCACATGGTTTTCCCGCAGCATGTCGATATCTATTACAGTAACTTCTCCTGTAATGCAGCAGCAACTAGGACAGCAGCTTTTATTACAAGGTAGAAGGGGAAATATTCCACTACCCACTTCCACCTGCAATAATAATAATCCTGTTCAAATAGAGCCATAGAGTATGTTTAGACAGTTTTTTAAGCAAGTGTAAACTTCTTTTATGCTTTATTTATCTGCTGCTGCCTTCATAACATGGAATTATAATAACTTCAAAGTAGGGCTGGGTGATATATTGAATATACGATGAATATACTTGTTCAACATGGGATTTAGTAAATGACTATATCACGAATACTGAGTGCAAATGGTCGTGTGTAATTTTACCAGTGTACCAGTGTAAATACGGCATGGTTGTTGTAATATTAATGTTGATGACTAGCAAGTTTATTTATGTTCATTTATAGTGATTCTGTCTGTCAGCACTAAAAGTGGTCTGTTAGTCCACTTGAAACTGCAGGAGTTTGTTGAGTTTGCTGCCACTGTAAAGTCAGTGTTTTTGTGACATCATGTACGGCTTTGGCTTTCAACTGAAAATGAAATCCACTTCAGAAGAACATATTGAGATATATATCGCTTATCGCCATGCAAGCAAAATATATCGAGATGTGATTTTTGTCCGCATCACCCATCACTACTTCAAAGTCATTATTAAGTCACTAATTTGAAATTAAATACAGGAAATGACCTAATTCATATATTCATAAGGTATTACATGAATGTGATGGGTATAAACATTCTCCGTGTCAGCAGATAAATGTAGCTGATACATGAAAAAAAACGCGCAGCTCGTTATTTTTAATTAGCTTGACCTTTGCTGTTGTTGATGCTGGCTTCACTGACACCTCTGCTCTGTGTCAACAACCGTCTGCACTGCAGATAAATGTTAATGCTACCACTTTCACACTGTAGGCCAGAGAGTCGCGGGTGCCAACTGAAATGCTACATAGTGCTACACGAGAGGGGGAGGTGCGTTTGAACGGTGAGTGTGTGGAAAAATGTGTAGCTTGTTTGTGCACAAAACATCAGCCCCAGTCGAACATTTGAAGAATTAAAGTGGACAACTAAAAGCTCTGGGGGCTTTTTCAGTTTTCATGGAATGTTTGACATTTTTCTCCATCCATTTGCATTTTACGTAACTTCTTGTTTTCTTTAGCCATGTGTCTGACAACACACTGTATGTGATGTATGTTCCTTTGTTGCACCATATAAATTGAGCCAAGCGGACACACGTCCACTATTAAGGAATTTATCATAGCATTGAGCTGTTTTGGAATTTATGGAGTAATCCCGCTGGCGGAGACATTACTGACATTCCCGGCAGTGGAAACTATGGAATGATTGTGCTATAATCTTCTATTTTCTACCACTATTAAAGAAACCTTAGAAATAAAGGTGAAGGTTTTCACCTTCTCAATTTGTGGGAATTGAAGGAATGCTTACTGAGAGCAATTTAGAGCTTTCAGGTCCTTACAGTGTGACATCTGCACATCAGTACGGAGTTAGAAAAGAGGGTGAGTATTAGAGATCATACTCTTCAGGAGCAGGTAAAGGACCGATAGATGCCCCATTACAGAGCAGCAGCAAGACGTAGATTGATCATTAGAAAGAAACGGCAATAAAGATGGTACATGAGTAGTGTGTTTGCATGTGTGTGAGAGTGTGTGTGAGCATGAGGCAGAAATATCTACACTGATAACTGTATGTATATATTTGTGTGTTAAAATACCCCTGGTGAGTTAGATGGGTGCTGGTTTGATCAAGGTGGGGTCAGTCTCAGAGAGCAGCTGAAACCTGTGAAAGGCATGATGGGAGAAGATAGAATAGACGGTCTCTTAATAGCAACACTTCTCTTGCTTTCATTTGGTCTTTAGCTTGCCCACCTCCCCGTTCAGCTTGCCCTCCTTTGCCAGCTTCTCATTAAGCTGGCACAGTTGGCGCAGAAAGCCGTCATTAGGACCAATTTCTCTCTTATGCCTCACAGTGGCCACGGCCAACCGGGCATCCATTTTATGGCGCAGCATGAGGTAAGCAACAACCATGGTAGGGGAGCGGCTGTAACCCTCTCTGCAGTGTACGTACACCTTCCCTGGAGGAAACAGATAGAGAAATAGGACATTAAAATAAGGGCTATATATGGTGCAAGGCTGGTTTAAAGCCATGTAAGCCATCCTTCCAGAGATATAAACATCACGAAAGTTAGAAATACTTACAAAGAAAAGCAACATATTTATACCTTATATAAACAGAGACGCACAAACCCATGCAAACACACAAAGGTCTGTGTGGAGCATGTCACACTATCATCTTACATTACTACACTACCTCTTCTTCCTTTTTACATTAAAGTCAAATCTTAAAAGTCATGGTTATTGTGATACGTTTTGGGGCTTTGCACTTCAAGACTATGGCTTACAAACAAAGACAAAAGAAGGGGAAGAAGGGTAAAGGAGGATGAAAAAAAGAGGAAAAAAAGAAGAAACAAATTAAGAAAGAAAACAAAGGAGAGTAAGAGTGTTTGGGGAACATATGCTGTGACCAGTTTTGCCTAGCAAAGCATCTTCTCTGCCAGGAGATGCAAATACAAGACCTGACCTCTGCTGCAGACTCGGCAAAGTCAATCATCTTCAGCGCTTCCACATCCTACAGCAAACCTACATTCTGCATACTGCAATGTGCACTGCGTGTCTGTATATGTGCATGTAGTATGTGTGTGCTAAACAAAAAGAAGAAAGCAGTGGTGCTCTGTATGTTTTTTCTGTCTTTGCTTGTGTTTGTAAATGACAACATGTTTGTGTGCGCATTCTAGGAGTTGTCCCTGTCTAACTTACATTCCTGATAAGCCTTAGTCCCATGAGGAATTCAATTTGGCAACGTTCACAGAGCATCTGACGTCCCGAGCTCAGGTGAGATCTGCAGATTCTGCACAATATCTGAAACAGAACACCTCTCTGTGTCCCCTCCTAGATTCTCTCTAACATCCATCTCTCCCCTCGTCGTTCTTTCCTCCTTTATACTCCACACAGAGCAGTGCTCTGTCAATGAAATGACCTCTTCAATATCTAATCATCCTGCCTTCCACAGATCAATGCTGATTCCACTGTATCCTCTTGTTAGACACACCAGATTTTTGGCTCACTACTTCACTCAATCGTGCAATCCATCATCCACCAGTTGCCAATTCCCTGTTTCACTTTCTTCTTCACCTATTCGCCTACCTGCATAACCAGGTCGTGACTATGTTTTTTCTAGCGCTTCCTGTTTCATATGGTGGACAAAATCTGAGTAAGATAAATGTTATTGATGACACTGAGTTGGAAGTATGCAGCACGAACTAGGGCCGAACAATTAATAGAAATATTAAATAGCAATATCCTAATAGCAGGAGCTGCTACTACAGAGATGCTGTGGCCTACACGTCACATTCTGCAGATATAAAGGAACATGCTTGCTTGGTACAGACCCCAGCGAAAATCACAACATTTAAATGCAAAAATAACCTCTTTTTTTTTTGCATATCACTAAGCCTATAGTATGCGATTAAATACGATGACTAATGCAACCTTGTGATGAAGTCACAGGAACCGAGCAACAGTGCAGCACCTCATTAAAAACCTGACCTATGACCTTATCAGAGCTTAGAGCTAGGGGGTCACAAAAAGTCAAAGATAATTTTGCACGTAGCACAATGTCAAACTACAGAAACACCAGGCAGCAGGCGCAAGAGAGACACTCTCCAATTTCTGCTGCTCCTCTCTCCCCCGTTCGCCGCTCGCTCTCATCTTCACTCCTCTCCTCTAAGCTGCTTGTTGTTACAGTAGACCTTCACTCCTGATTTACCGTACGGAATGCTTGTTACACATTTGCCAAACTGCCAGAGAATTAAGATGCTTTTCTGTGTCAAAGCCATTAATAAATCTATGCCATAAAATCCAGGTTCAGCACACTAATTAAACACACCCCTCACATGTGGTGACAAAAGGACTAAATTTAGTTCGAGCTTTGGGAGAGATGGGGGAAGGTTTTTTTTTTCAGGTGGGGAAGGGCTGAGGACTCCTGGGATTGATTGTGTCTTAAGGTCTAATGGTACGAACTCTTTGATTTCCAAACCACTGCACAATGCTAGTTTGTCTATCCTACTAGATGAAACAAAAAGCTCATTTAAAACTTACCTTTCGGGTGTTTTCTGAAAGAAACGGATGGATAGTAATATACAGTTTCACTGCACTACCTGTTCTGTGCTAGTTCTATTGGGTCTATGTCCTAGCACATGTTAAACATAACTATGCTACTGTAGGAAAATAAAGTAGACAGGATTTTTGGTGCTACAGGTTATGAAACATTTTCACAGTATTGACATCCAGGGACGCAATCTGATAATGGAATATGGAGCAAGGCTCAGGAGTGTGTCAGATTTAGACTCAGGGCCATCATATTCAGGGTAATCTCTTGTCGTCACATCACAAATTCACAGCAACGCAACAATCACAAGAGTCCTTGCATCACGTTGTATACTAAAGGATTCCTGCGTTACCCTTTATTTGGTTCATTAGACGAGAAACACGGGGAGCTTGTTGTTCATGTCTCAACTTGGACAAACAAAATTTCTTTTTAAGCAGGGACTACTGAAGGGAAAGAGATATCACCTTCTCCTTTGATCTCCTCAGCCTTTGAGAGGTTTCGTACAGACACAGATCCTCCATTCCTTTTGCTATGTAGGTGCACATACGGGCAGGGATTTGAAATCTTTTTTGCCAATAGCCAATGACATCTGCTAGTTAACACGTGGACTTCGCGCTGAAGGTTCATACCTGACCCGCTTTGCTAATAAACATTAAACAGAACAACCTGGCTAGTACACGTCAATTACAAAGATCATCTACTATAAAATCAGAGGTGTAGCACTATTGCTTTTAAGCCCTGGAGTGCGCAGTTAAGTTGCAGTGAGTTGGTTTGCGTGAGTCAACTATAACTGACCCCACAATCAAATGTTAAATGGACTGCATGAATAGTTTTATCATGTTGAGAATATGGCGCGTCAGTCAGCCAAACATCGGGCCAAGTAGCATTAAATGATGTAGCAGGTTGTAATTAGTCTCCAAGCAAACAGCAACTTTCAGGGAACATTTAAGCTGTCTTCATTAAATACCATTCCTGTAACTTTCCTGAAGGTTCAGGGCATATTTAGTGAACACTCTTCAGTACCTTTACAAAACATCCTTGCTATAGTCAGAGAGAAATTAATTTAGCTGAAAGGCTACCAGAAACTACCAGCAACTTTTTAAGTGGAACTTTTTGTCGCATGTTATTCAATGCGTGAGTTGACGTTGTGAGTCAATCGACACCTATTGTTGTTTGTTTTCACGAAGACTGGATCTTCAAGATGAATGTCTTAGTATATGAACATCAGCCGCATTATGCGAACTGTGAATATTCTATTTCCTCACTTAGAGAAAAAAAGGTATCGTTCCGGTGCACTCCAGCAGCACTATGCCTGTATATAATTAGATCAACAGACTTTAACACCACCGATATGTAACACTGCTGATGTTGACAACCTCAGCGATGTTTTTATTAAACTGACAAATCCTGCACCTTGAGTGAGAATACAGTAGAACAGAGCAGACTCACCTTTGCCATTATTGTGTGCCAGGGCCTTGTCAATAAAATCTGCCCCCTCCTCAAAGAAGGCACTGAGGTTGAACTGCTCCGTGTCATTAGCCTGGATACCGTAGTACGTGATGCCTGTGCCAGCGTAGAAATCTGCACAGGTGTTGACATGCATGAAGGAGGTGCCCTCCGCCACGTTGAGGACATGTGTCACTCCGAGTTTCTGAAGACGCATCGCATTCTGGGCTACAAACCTAGATAGGTGAAAAGAGGTTCAGCGTTAGAGTGGAACGGGGTTGAATTTTTCATCAGTTTTTCTTTTTATTTAGTCTTTCAGTTTGGTTTTTGATGTCAGTTTTGATTTACGAGTGCCGAGGTAGTTTTACTTTTATGTTGAGGAATTGACTAGTTTTAGTTTAGTTTTGATTTAGTTTGAGTTTTTCAGCTATTATGAGGAAGGCCTTGAACTATAGAAGCTGATGAATGTAGGATGAAAGACTGCATGATATCAGATATGATTTACAAAACCATTATTCATTAAAGGTCCCATATTGTGCAAAGCATTTTTATTCCTGAACACCATGATGCGTTAACAATGCTCGACCCATAGGAGAGCTTGGTAATCACCACCTGAAGCCAAATCAAAACTTTAAATCAAAACTTTAAATAGTCTAAAACGAAAACTATTTCTATTTCATTTCAGTTTGTGTTGTATTGTTCATTGTAGTATTAAGTATCTGTCTTTTATAAGCCAATAAGACTTTCACTTTTGCAGGTTTCTGATGTCTGCGACGAACCCTCTGCGATGAGAAAAAGGTCTCTAACCTACTAAAAACGTATTAGGTGTTGCTGCTGACGGTGAAACAAACTTTTCTTTCTCTTGCAATAAAAATGATGAGTAAAGAGCAGAAGAACAGCACTAATAATAACACCTGACAGATATGTTTTTGTCAGCTAAGGAGCAAGCCATAAAACGGGTTTTAAAGTAGTATTTTGACAATATAGGTAGCATATTTATGGCAACTATGCAGTACATTACATAACAGTGAACACTGTTCTGGCAATATCACAGTCTCTATTAATACAGAGCTGAACATTTTATATCTACTTGTCTTTAAAAAAAAAAAAAAGCAGCTGTGGATGTTGTTTACCTTCATGTCCTCGAATTCAAAGTGTCTGTTCCAAATTGTTCACCGGGGACAAAAGTGGCATTGTTTAGCCACATGATGAGTGTATTCAGAGACAAACAAAGCGTTGTATGGCGCACAGCAGACAGACAGATGACAGCTACACAAAGCTGATATTACTAGATTTGATGCCTGAGAGCAAAGGACATCCCAGAAACGAGGATGGCACAAAAGAACAGATTACAGAGATGAACGGTGAGGGATGCGGATCGCAAAAAATGTAAAAAAAAAAAGTAAAAAAAGGAATTTTAAATGAACTACTCTTTCAAATCGGAGCTAGACAGAATCTCAGGGGGGCTTCATCCTCATTTCTTAATACGTCTCAGCCTCACCTCCATCTTTATCTACTTAACTTCCAGGAAACAATAATCTGCCCTCATCCTGTTCTACTGCACTGTCTCTGAGATCTATAATATTGTATATTAGGTCTTTACAGAGCAAACAAACCCATAAAGATCCCAGCTAACAAACCATAACAAAGGGAAACAGGGTTTGGCTGCTTCGGCCTGCGCCTGGCAAACAGCCACAGGCCACTGTTACTGTCCAACCTGCAGTGGCCAAAGGCATCAGCCATTGATTCTGAATAAAAGACGCTCTTGTATATGTTGTGTTGTAGAAACATTTTATGGGGCATTTAGTGTTACAGTACTAATTAGAGAGCTGAAGAGAATTTATGTTTAAAAAAAATATAGCACCAAAATTAAGATAACAAAGAGGAGGATTTACATTTTTCCTTTACTTAACATTTGCCAAACTGTGCTGCGTATAATTCTTCCTTTTTACCGCGTAGATCTTAAACAGGAAATATGGTCGAGAGGTGGATACGCACCCATTAAAAAGCAAAATTATGGCACAAAATCCCAAAGTATGTACAGTTTTACAAATAGCTGAATGATCATTTACATTGTCTAAAAGATAAAAGCACTAAATCATCATTTTTTTTAAACCAAGAAAGAGCCATAATTCTTGAAATAAAACGCTCACACTGACAGTGTTGTGTGTTTTTATTGCTATATCTGCTTTCAGTCAATATGAGGCTGGTGAGGCGAGGCTAGGTGACCCTGGACAGTTCCCTAGAGGTGGCTGCAAAGCCCCTCCACAAGATCTAATAAAAAATACCTCACTGCCACCATTTTTTATGGCCATAGGAGGAGGGATGAAGCAGCCCATCTGTCTGCGTGTCAGCTACAGGGCACACACGCCGTCAGATGTGATGAAGCAAAGCAGAGCCCCATGAGGGCTCAAATCAGCTACGCGAGGCATTTATATTTCTTCCCCCCTTTCTTTCCGTGCGGTGTATTTGTGTAAATTTAGACTAAGTTCAAGTGTGTGGGCATAAGTGATGAGTAAATATTGTGAGGTACAGTATGACCACTTCCTCTCCGTCGTATTGCCCTCATAATGCACAAAAGCAGATGTTCATTTAATACTCTGAGGCATCTGTGTATTGAATTCTGTCTAAGCAGCACTGTTTCCATTTACTGTACTTTTACAGTACAGAATGCAGAGGCACGCTGGGTTCAAGCGAGTCTGAGCCAATGGCATCCTTCCTATTTACCTGGCCTGTCCCAGCCTCCTCACCCTGGGATCTGCAGTCCCACAACATCCATTATTAAAGACAAGCTTCACAAAGAGCCAAAGTGTTTCTCAAACCAAACAACCACACCTCAACTCTGTCCCTGAGCCGCATACAGCAGCATTTAGAACCAGTTGAAGACTATTAGTTAAGAAATGTGCCTTTGTGCTTTATTTAGGAATATCTTACAGACTGCGTGATTAAACCTACTCGGCATCAAAACCATTCTGAAATATAAAACATTAAACATGTACATTTATTATGATAGCTGACAAAAACTATAGCAGTGAAAAAATAACTTGAACTGACTGAAATAAAAATGAAAACAACACTTTTCAAAAGCATAAATACTGCTTTGTTTTTGTTTCCCCTAATGTTAATGGTTCATGTTGTACAACAATAAAATGGCTTTGCACAGTGTGGGACTATAATAAACAACGGTAATAAACAATGGTTTTGGTTTTCTGTTTGCATTTTATTTTTTTTAAAAATCGATCAAAATAAACATGTACTATGGCCAAAAAAATGTCAAAATTGAAAAAAAAAAAAGAAATTAGGCTGATATGAGATGAATTAAATATTCAAAGACCGTTACTGAGGTCCACTACTGGACTAAGGTGTTAACTCAGAATAAACCATAGAAGAAAGAAGAAAACGCAGCAAGATGATGTCATCAAAAGAGCGCCAGTCAAACCGTGGTAAACGATGTGGCAAAAACGATCAAATATGTTACTTTCTGTTTCACCAACTGTTTTTATACAAGCGACTGAAGACCATTAACCCCGATCTTGTAAAATAATTGCGATATGGTGGTTACGTAATATTTGTGACAGGCCTATTCGGAAAGAGAGAAAAATTCCCATCAAAACTTCCCAAAGTCCAAACTAATATTCTTATTTGAGAAACCAATTTTCACTTTTTTTTTTTTGATTAAACCAATACGATGTTTTCTTCGATTCAACTTTCCATCGGCTGACGGGTGAATTAACTGGCTACGTAGTACCAGCTCTGCATCCCGGTTAGTTTGGTGTTTAAAATGGGTCATGGTTTTAATTCCTGCGGGGGAAAACACACTAATGAGCAGATTTGACGTTAGAACTATGTTTCTTTACTAGTTGGGAGCTGTGAACCGCTTTAGAATAGGGCTGAGTGATATGTTCAAAAAATGTCATCTTGATTTTAATCACTTTTTTTTTCCCTGTCTGCATGACCTCGCCGTAAAACATGACTACTGAAACTATACGCCATATATGTGCGACATGAATAAATAACAAGAAAAACAGCACTCGCGAGGGTGTCAGTGTGCGTTTGTTAAAAAGAAATAAAGCGATTTTTAAATAAAATACAGAATCACTGATTGGCAATGACTGAAGGAACATATTCACAGTGAATATATTACAACAAACAAACAGCAAGAAGCATCTCCAGAGGAAAAACTAACCTCGATTTTACGATTTAGGTATTTTTCATGATTTTCAGACTTGGAAAACTCGATTAATCCGATATATTTCCCAGCCCTGGTTTAGAATATTAGTGTTTATAATGGATAAGTATATAATTTTGCTGACCAACTACACAGCTGAAGTGTAACAGGGTTCTGCTAATAAGATACATCAGCAGAGAGACTCAGTGGGTCCCAGTGGACGAAGCACAGGCTTTAGTCCACAATCAATACCGCCTCTATGTCTGAGCCATTTGTAATATCTCATTACATTACACAACCCTTTCATCTTGTTTGGACAAATTATGATATGCTTCAATAGTACCATATTTTATTAATTACCACAGCAAGCATGGCCTCTGATGAAAGAAAAGGACTGGTTTGAAACGTTTCTCTGTTCTTCATAATCAGCAAACAAATGGTCCCAATCAAACATTAGAACAACTTCCTCAAAAACATTCAGAACCGTGTCCTGCGTCTCAGAGCCTCTCTCTCGGGACTACAGCACTGTGTGATCAGCGACAGCAAAGCACAGGACTGCCAGCACTTTGTTTTTGAGACTTGGCCAAGGAGATTGGCATATTCAGATTGATTTTGTTGTAGCACTGAGGTACAGTAATGTGCTTGTATTCTGTCCTGCCTCCCCACCACCCAACCCACCC
>JAPQRN010000012.1:12382897-12393447 GCA_037367275.1 Coranthus polyacanthus
TCTCTCTCTCTCTCTCTCTCTCTCTCTCTGCATTGCAGTATCTGAAGCTGTCAAGAGAGCATATGCACTGTGTGTCATTGCTGGCCTCTGCCTGTCATCTCTGCCCTGTGCGCAAACCACCAGGCAACACAACGGGAACATGATACACTCTTTCTCTGTCATTCTCCTTCACCTTTTCAGTTCGGTTGTCCCAAGACACACGCTGAGCTGCGAGCTATCCGTGCTACAGCCGACAGAGGAGAGCAGGAGGTGCTTTCGGCCTGCTCTGCATCTAAAGTTCTTAATGTTTAAATAAGCAAGATAAGATCCGCGTGACATTGTTTATTCTCTTTCTAAAAAAAATATTAAGAGAGATTCTGTATACTTCCCTGCTAACCACCTACTGTTTCTCACACAGCTGGTTCATACTAAATCTCAGCATGTATGCTTTAAGACAGATAAAAAACACAGTTGGAGAATAATGAATGGAAAGGCAAATTGGAGTCTCTATGCCTTAGTACAGTATGCAAGTAAACGCAAGAGTCATTTTGTTGCTCAAATCCTCTGCATTTCCTTAAAATTGCAGTGTGCCCTTGACAGAATGACAGGGTATTTAGTCATATTCAACTGATGCCTGCGGGCATTTCTTTCACCGCCGTGCTCTCAGAGTTTCCATTCAGGTTTAATAAGTTCCTAATGAAAGAGGGAAGGCGGAAGCTGTTTAAGTCAATCACCTCTGCACAGTTACAGATCATTGGATGCTCCATTTGGGAGTGATTTAAATGTGTGCCATGGGAGATATTCCAAAAAGCATTCACACAATGGCTTTCCATTTACTTTCCTCCTTCTTCTGTCCTATAATAGTAATGACAGTGGGGGTGTATCAGGCAACAGACAAAGGAAAACATAATGGTATGCCCCGTATTTCCTTCCTTTGGCGCATGGTGGTTTCAAGTGTGCATTCCAGTGTCATTAAAAATAAATAAATAAAGCTGCATGCTTAATCTAGTGTGACAAATACACTGATGCCAGCTCCTTGCGTTTCTCCACATTGCACCATGTGAAAAATAACAGTAAAGGGGGAAAGGATAATAAAAGAATATTGCACCATCTGTGAATATTTACTGTGCTTTCATTAGCAAAAAAATAACTGAAAATAATAAAACAACAAACTTCTCCCACTTGACCCTTTCACTGATAATTTCTTAATCGTGTGGCAGAGCATGGCTCTCTGCCTTGCAGGGTGTTACCATCTATTAGCTCTCCTGTCTAGACTGGAGTTAAGGCTATTTGTGACCTGGTGCCATTCCAGGAGTGATTCCTGGCAACACTCCCAGTTTTAGACCTGTCTAAAAGGATTAAAGCAAAGCAGGAGGATTTTGTGTGTGTCACCTGACAACACTGGGGTCAACTCTGCTTGACGTGTGAGATGATTGCTGGGAATAGTGTTTTACCTTCATTTGTATTCCACAACTTACATCCATATTTTGGGAGATGCTGATTTCCTTTAAGATTACCAGAAATACAAACTAGGGCACCAAGCTGTGGGTAAAGTGCAGATCAAATCAGTTCAAGCCAAAACATGAGCAAATGGAAACTGTGCCGATGTTTGCCGGTCATTTCATGGCCAGCTGCTCCTCATCCATTGCAAACTAATTTGATTCTTAGTTGATACAGATTTGAGTGAAAGACCACATCCTTGTAGGAATGAACAAGCTGTCACATTAGCAACGATGCTCGGGTTGTCCCGTTTAGTTAACTGCCACTGAAGGACAGGAGACGGTGAAATCATCACGTTGGCATTTTACGGCCGAACCGCAGTCAAATCTCAATAGCGCACTTTTTATCCAGTCTGCTCCGAAGTACCCCGGTTTAGAGCAATGGCCTGGGTGTCTGGCCAGCTTTAGCCCCACAAACAGTAAAATCTTTCATAGAATACCGTGAAAAAGCAACAAAAGCAATGCTGTGATGGCTTGTGAAAGACCTAAGCATGGCAGGGATGAACAAAAAGGCCACTATGGGTGCCTCATTTAGGAGACCAAGCCCCAAATACCAGATCTGATCCGCATGGGTTCCTCTGCACAACCTTAGTCAAGTGTATAGGCTCTTCCATGCACAATACAGTTTTCACTCCACCTGACACACATAATGAGAGAAGTAGCTGCTAGCAGTCATACTGGAGATATTGTTTAACTAAGCGGCAAGTCAAAAATAAACCACGATGAGCACACTTTCATTGGAAATATAATTTATAATTCCCTCTGTTTCCTTAAGGTATCTAAATATAAAAATAATGATGCAGTGATAAAGAGATCAATGCGAGTGTTGCTGATAAGCCTCTGTGTGACATGTGTGGTGGCACTACGACATGCAATCATAAAGCAGGCTGAAAAATCTTCTAAACACTAATGGTCATGGTTATGGTTTAATTTGCCATGAGCTTCACAGCTCACGTGCAGTCTCACTCCCACGTGTGCTGGCTATCTCTACAAGGCAGAACAAAATCATAACACCAGTCATCACAGCTGGTCCTGCATCCAAGAGTGAGCCAGGGCAAAAGGAGTCTCACACTTGACACTCACTCGGTGCTAAAACAGACGCAGCTATGATCTTGGATGTTTCAGGCAGGACGCTGTGTCAACAAAGGCCATGTGGAGGGACACAGTGTGGTTTCAAAGATGGAGTATATCTTTGTAGTGGACTTACTCAGCTTCTTCAGCAATAGCTGTGTTGTGTGGCATTTAAATTTTACTGTGAATGTTTTAATTTTTAGTTTGTTTAATTTTTATTTAATCAGGCGGTCTCATTGGATTAGAATCTCTTGGACAAGAGAGACCTGAGAACAAGAAACATACACAAAAATACAAACAGCAGAAAGCAACACATCTACACAAGACAAGACAAATACAAGAATTTAATTTAAAAAAAACACAAGAACTACAAAAAAAACAGATAATGAAGCTTTAATATCTCCTAGGGGATACTTTTTGGCAGTTTGCAGTTCATTACATTTAAAAGGTGCACCAGTACCTGAAACCAGTTCTGCCGACGTTAGTACATACATGAGGGATTTCAATCAGACGTAATGTGAGGCAGCGTGGAAGTTTAAACAGCAGAGCTTTAGAAATTAATATCCAACTGTGTGATACACAGATCAGTGGCGAATACACATATAATGAATACAAACACAATGCTCTGTGCACATGGTTTGACAGTTGGATTGTTGATCGGGCAGGATGACAGTACAGAGTATCACTGTCAAGGACAGACATGAAAGCTGACTTATATTTTTTGAGCTTCATGCTGAATATGTTATCCATTGTACTGTATTACTTGCACAAGAAATAGTTCTTTTTAGAATGCATCATATTCAGAAAACCCCAAAAAATCAGATCCTCGTCATAAATACGGGTAACAATTGCAACTACACATTTTACTACAGTATACCAAGTCATATACAGTATTTTCCAAGTCAGCACATTCCAGGAAACCGCCACTGGCAGTGAGACACAAGTAAACAGCTCAGATGTAGCACATCCAACCCATTGCAGTCTGGGTAGTGGAGCAGCTCAGAGGCCTGTCTGCTTTAAGTGACTGTAACAGTCTGGATTAATGAGAGCTGGAGTTTAGTGGCCACTGGGCACCACTCATGTGTACCCTACTAGCTGGCATGCGCCAGCTGGGTTTCTGGGTAATCCCAATGTGCGATTAGGGGTAGACTGAGGGAGTACGTCTGTGGGGGGTTGGTACATATTAAAGCATCTCACAATAGTCTCTTGATTTACTGCTTCCAAATTAGGGTCAAATAGACTAGACTACTGTAGTTCATTATTTACTTGCTTAAATGAGGCAGCAGTTATGTTCTCTACAACCGGTAATGTAGCAGCCAGACTTCTCACCAACACTGGGTTTTATTGATCACTTTTAAGTCCCTACGTAGTCTGGGCTGGTTTACATTTTAGAACATTTCCTAACGCCCTATTCTGGTCTGACACCCCTCAGATCAACTGATCAAATGTTGGAAGTTCCCCTCTCCAGGCTTAAAACATGCTTTTACTGTTTTAGCTCCAACACTGTGGAACAAACTCCCTCTCAATACCAGATCACCTGAGTCAGTTTAAAAAGCTTTTAAAAACACACCTCTACAGACTAACATTTACATAATATTTATAATGTCCATTCAAATGTTTTAAAGTTCTTCATATTTTTTCTCTGATTTGCTGTATCGCTCTTGTTTTTATAGCGTTTCAGTTTGTTCTATTATTTACTCCATTTGTTGTAGTGGTGGTACTGGTAATGAATATGTCATAACCAATTGCGGGGCATATATATGTTCCGGTCCCACAAAAGAAAGACGTAACGCTTTTCATTCCTAAGTTTCTAGGTATGATTTACCGTAAAAACTGTAGCAATCCAAAAACAGCCATGTTTAGAAATGACACCATCGTGCATTATGTCATAAAAACTTTGCATCAAGAGAACACAAAAAGAGGTTGTTCTTGAAAAGTTATTAAATCCATCCCTTTGAGACTATGTGTAAGGGTGAAGCATGAAATCATCTGTGAAGTCATATTTATATCCCCCCTGCAGCTGAACAAGTGAAATGTTTGGCAAAGTTTGGCCATAAAGCTTAAATCACAGCAAATATGTGGCCCATAATTTCCTCATCGTTCCCTTGAGCAATGAATCATTTTTGACTCTGTGTCTGCAGAGAATATGTGTATTTATGAATACGAATAAATGCTCCCTGCCCCCTGAAGCAATATCCTTCATTCAAGTAAAAATGATTATGACTGTCTGTAACCTAATAATAAAAGATGAATAGATGATTAGATCCATATGCAGTGGTGTGGGGTCACTTTAATACAGACGCTCAGCTCACACATGAGCTCCTCCCACTGTGAAACGGTCCTTTTCACATCTAAGAAATATGGCCTCGGTGTTGGTTCTTTCTCTTCACTTATAACCCCTAGGGTGAAAGACTACACATAGAGGTAAACTCAAGCTCTTCTCTTACAATCTCTATCCCATCCATCCAATTCTATGGCCTTGGCTCTAACTGAAGGCCAAGTGGCAGGTTTATGACCTTTCAGGAAGAAAAGCTAAAGCTCCTAATCTCTCCCTCCCACAAACACTGTCCAATCTGAACCTCCAGGGTCTTCACTCTGCACACTGCCTGGTACGACCAACCAGTCTTCCATTGCGCAAACCCCCCCCCCCCGTGTTTACAGCAATATGAACGAGGTCAAATTCCTAGAAATGCCCGGTGTGAAATTTGAGATATGTTTAAAGCATTCGACATCAATACCAAAAGACACAAATAAACAGAGCAGGTGGCGTGAATTGAAGAGAGGGTTAGCAGCAATTATTAAAACAAGTAAAAACAATGGGGAGAGGAGGAGTAAAAGGACAGACGAGACAATACAGAGACAGTTAGGGAGAGGTGGTGATCTCAGGATTCCAGTATTGATCTGAGCTTCTTTTCTAATCTCCCTGCCCCCTCAATAACCTCAGCTGGATTGGACACCCAACCACAAAAGCAATCTGACCCCCACCACCGGCCTAACAGGTCACCCTTTAGTGACTGCAGACTTCAGGTTGCCATGGTGATAGAAAATTATGTCTAGGCCCAGTTGGAAGTGTTAAGAGGCTTGGATTTACGCCCAGAGCCCTGTTGCTTTTCAACAGCGAGGCTATAAAACGACTGGAGTCTTGTATTAACATTCAGGTGTTATTTATTTTTATTTTGTGCAGTTCTTAAGGAGAAGGAGAAGAAAACATTGTTGTTTGCATCCCCCAGTTGACTGACTGTCTCGGATTTATATGACACGGGATTCCAGGGATTCACCTCTGTATGCGTGTTTCCCCTCCATCTAATCCCTGACAGTTAATCCATAAGGCTTCCCTCCCTTGCATGTTTCTTGTCTGTCACCATTACACATGTGAACAGGTTACCTGTTTGCATGTGAGAGTTTGCGTGCGTCAGAAGGATGTAAAAAGGAGAACGTGAATGCAGCTCCCACAGGTTTCTGTTCCTGCTGGAGGAATCAAGGCTCCATCTCAGCAAGTCAGTCAAGTGTGCCGTACACTGAAGGCACAACAGCAGCGGCTTTCTAAGTGTATATACTTGCAAGATTTCGTCTCTCTAGTCAGAAAATGAAATCAAGAGAATGTGTGTTAGTTTGTTGCCCCGATCGATGCTTCCACATGCTTGCAGAGTGCCTCAGCTGTTGAAAATACACATCGTCATGCAAATTTATTCAGGAACCAGCTGCTGTGTCAAGATGATGCCGCACAAGACATCCTTGAAACTGGAAAGTTTTAATGAGCTCACTGTTAATCGTGAACAATGTGGACAGATAGGTCACAGGAGTCAAGACGCACGGTGAGTGCTGTCGTACTATATGCTCATGCATTTCTATACAAATATGCCTTTCGTGACTTGAGATGAAGTACAGTAACGAGCCTTTATCTCATGTCATGCAAGACAAATATACAGCAGGAGCACACATACATTTCGATTAACAGTGAATGCAGTGTAGATTGGACGTCGTATTTGTATCAGTTTTGGAGTCGCACCTGAGGGGTTTAGTGCAAAAGGTAAGTGGATTAGAAGATCTTTATCGAGAATAGTTGTCGTATAGAAGTACCACAAATGGGCCCAACTCTTTCTATTGACCAGGAAAAATGATAAACTGTTACTTGACATAGCAATCCACGTCGTTGTGGCAAACACTTCGACAAACAGCTAAAGGTTTCACGCCCAGAAGCAGCTTTGTGGATGGCTGAATATTTTTCAAAAACGTCAAATTGAAATACAAAATAATCACTTCCTCTTATATATTCTGTACTTCTGGATGAAAAATGTTGAAAAAAAAAAAGAAACGGCCACATGTGGTTCTGCCCTGGCTCATACAGAGCTGAACCATCTCACCTTTTAACCCCCTCACCACTAACTGGGGTAATTACACCGTTAGCAGCTGGCAGACTAGAAAGTGGGAATCAAAACAAATGAATTGCTTTAGTCTATGTGTGGGGGGGGTTGGGAAGGGGGAGGGAAAGGCAGACCACCTCAGATACACTCATTTGATTCATCCTGGAATAGGGGGAGGAGTCACCACTTGGTTCTCAAAACTTTACTTGTTGCACATTGGATCATTTTACTAATAGGAATGTGTACACAAAGATAGCGATTTTCTGTACAGTGCTATATTTTATTTAGTTTTCAGTGTTACAAAATGTACAATTCGTATAAACACTTTTGTGATACTAGCTGAAATTTAAGCTCTGTGGCCGTAACAGGAATGTACTGAGGATTACTGTTCAGTGGCTAATTCTAATATCACTCGCTCCATCACCTTTTCATTTCATATCACCGACAGTAAGTCGTTCCTTCCGACACAAACACAAAAAATGTGGAATAAATATTGATTGTGGGATAACATCCATACATGGTGGGAAAGAAAACAGGTATTCATTGGGGCAGAATCTGTGCAAGCTTGTGAAGGAATATAAAGACATTTTAATCTGTAGTAAATATTTCTCTTCAAACACCTAGTCATAAGTGGCAAATGTCTTGTTAGCATTGTTAAAAATCCCCCTTAAAACAAATGAAAGAAAAGCACTTAGTGAAAACTAATTGCTATTCACCTTTCCTTTTAATCTATAACTATTACTTTATCGTGGCAGCTGCACAATTTCAGACCACTGTGTTGTTTTCAATACTGCATCAACTATTATGGCCAAATCCATTTTCCTGACCCTAAGGCCGGGTGTAGTTTTGTTGGCACAAATTGTTCTGTCGTTAAGAGACCATTAAGCTTGGAAGGGTCTCAACAGTGGAGAAATGTCCTAAGGTAATGTCCAAAAGGTGCAAGTGAGAACTTCATCTCCTTCTGTTTCTGTTGTGCTTGACCATTTTCTTTCTCTTCAGGATCATTTCATAAAGTTTCTCTAAGCCCAGCTGCAGTCCCTGGCCGTCCACGGCACTGCAGCTCTGAACATGATGCAGGGTGTACATGCTAAGTTCATGAACAGCGAGCAGCTTCTCCACCTCAGTTACAGACAGGGCTGAATCCAAGTCCTGTTTGTTGGCTAGGATTAGCACAGGGACACCCTGATTCTCTGAGGTGCGAGTGATTTTATGAAGCTCCACTTTGGCCTCCTCCATGCGCTCCAGCTCAGTAGAGTCCACCACAAACACAATCCCATCCGTCCGTCGGGTGTAAGACTTCCACAGTGGACGTAACTTTTCCTGGCCGCCCACATCCCACACCTGAAAGTTTATGCCTCGAGAGGGCCCCACAGCTACCTTGATCTTCTCTGTGTTGAAGCCTTTAGTAGGGATCGTTTTCACAAACTCCTTCAGCTTGAGCCTGTAGAGCAGAGAGGTTTTGCCAGCTGAGTCGAGGCCGATGACCACTACGTGCAGAGACTGAAAGTTTGGCAGGAATGACGGCGTGTTAGGAGCGATATCAGTCAGCTGGTTCCCCATGATTCCAGCCAACAATTCACACCCACTTAGGTGAGATGAGGTGACAGATTCCGGATTAATTCCTTTTCTGTTCAGCAGTTTGGCATTTGCTCCTGTAGCTCAGAGGCAGACTGGATCAGATGGTGCTGGTCTGGAGGTCTAACCAAAACACAAACACACAGAGGCTGAGTTAACATAAGGAAAAGACAATGGGTTCTGAAGGAATGCGTGTTTTCAGCCCCAAGTGCGTTTTCACACTGTGGGGAAATTGACGATAGATGTGACAGGAAAACATGAGAGCGGTGCTGATTACTATTAAAAAGCACGCAGTTTAATCTGAATGCTTCATACAATTGTATCCCACTCACATTTAGTCCATTTTAGTGGATCTGCAGTTGTGTTTAAAGCTGAAACAGAAACCATTTCAACTCTTTCCACTGGCTCACCCACAGACAGGTTATTTATGTCGGTCAGTGAAACAAATACGGGTGCTTCCCTCACTCATACTTCGTGTTTCACTGCACATGAAATAAATGTGACACATTATCAGCCTCAACAGTTAATTGGGTGGCCGAGGTTATCTAGTTTCCTATTTGCCATTGCTAATCCTCTTAGGACTGCTAAACCTGAAAGGCTCATCTATGGGCAGCTTCATTTCAACGCAGTGGTTGATATGTGGGCTATCCTCTGGTACACTGACTCTGCCAACTGTCTATGTGGATTGCTGCAGCAGCACTAATCCCGTTGTTGTTGACATGCTGATACCCATCAAACTGTGAGGAAACAGCTGCCCTTGGACAGAATGCAGCCATTGTAGGTTTTCAGGATTTTTTTTTTTATTGATTTTCATAAAAAGTCATTAATTCTACCAAAAAAAAAAACAAACCAAAAAAAGTAATCAGTGGCACTGAAGTCTTAAGAATCGTGTTGC
The DNA here is from genome assembly GCA_037367275.1 of Coranthus polyacanthus. Classification (NCBI taxonomy): domain Eukaryota; kingdom Metazoa; phylum Chordata; class Actinopteri; order Kurtiformes; family Apogonidae; genus Coranthus; species Coranthus polyacanthus. The sequence goes on from JAPQRN010000012.1 coordinate 12,392,281, forward strand.
ATGCCTCGTGTTATAATTTATGACAATTTGAGTTGTTCGGATTGCTTCTCCCTCTGCTGACATCTGATTATATTCATCCGTATGCGTGGTGTGATATTGCTTGGTTTTTAATATGATGCTCAAATTGTGCAAACAAATTCACGTTCAGTGTTAACTTTAAACGGCTCATCCAGAGCAAAATAGACGGCGTTAACATAAACGCAGGCTGCAAGAAGTCTAGATATATAGCCTACACATAAAAAAAAAAAAAACACACACACACACACACGCGCAGAAAAGGAGAAAATACCTCCTTGCAATGTACATTAAAAGAAGCTCTTACCTACCAAGTGTGCGGCGAAAACATCATCCGCACGCAGTGAACACGTCCATAGTTTAACTTGTCAACAACTGATGTTCGTCCCAGCGGTCAGATCCGCCTCCGCTCGACTCCAGCGGCACTGATGGATCAGCAGAGTCTCAACCAAGAGCACCTAAAGACACGGTTACGTCACGGTCACCTGGGCCGCTTGTCCACGCCCCCTACCGGCGCAGGGCCAAACTGCACGCTCCGCGGCGACGAAACAGTTCGCAGGAAACAATATGCCATTACTTTCTTGTCTCTCGGTACGCCTGCAGAATACCAGATCTTATTTCATTCAGATTTAAAAAAAAAAAAAAAAAAATCCCATGCTTATAGAAACAGTAATGTTGACAGGCTTCTTTTTTTTAATTTTTTTTATTTAAGGTAAATAACCATCTAATTTGCCACGGTTATCAACTCTGCATCTCCCACTATACACACCTTATTGTATCTAAGTCTAACAAAGCACTGGCTCCACCGCGTGTCCAGTCTCTTAAAAAACAGGAAAAAAAAAACAAAAAAAAAAACAAAAAAACTAACGTACCTCACATCGACTCTGAGACGATTTCACCTTTTGCACAGCAGACATTTTGGCTGGTCAGCAGTATAGTAGTAGAAACACAGGTGATCCTAATCACGTTAATGGCGGATCAGTTCCATTTCTGCCTCAGTCTCAGTGAACCAACAGGCACAAACCTAAAGCCTGCAACTGGTGCACCTACATGGGATGGGGCCGCTGTGCATTAAATTAATCACACCTGTGCGTTTTCTGCCATAAGGAGTCCAAATGTATGCAGTGAAAAAGGTCTACCGGTTAAAAAAAA
>JAPQRN010000012.1:12393547-12417027 GCA_037367275.1 Coranthus polyacanthus
AAAAAAAAGCATATGATAAATTATATAGGATACAAAAGTCTATATGATGTAATATGTTCCACTTCAGGTGACCTACAAGTAGCATTTTATTGCCGTGCCATTAAGTTTCTGCTTCAGTTGTACATCGTGTGTGTAAAAGTGGGTAAAAGTGCTTTAGTAGCATTTCTCGCAGCAGACGTAGAAGTTGAAATTGTGAAATACAGGAACAACATGTATTCACGGGGCTGGTTAACTTAAAATACGTATGTAATCTAATAACGACACGTGTAAAGGGCACTGCATAGACTGGGATGATAGTAGGTTTGTATCAAACATTGGCACATTCAGCTCAAAGTATGCACGTTAATTTAAAAAAAATAATAATAATGAAAAAACAATTCTTGAAGAAATTTAAGGCCACTGTTTATTAAAGTGCAAATGTAAAAAAAAAACAACATTTTTCAGAGATTAGCCTCCTGTTTACACAATATATTCATCCTGTACAAAAAAAAAAAATCAGTTTGAATTTAAGTGATATTATCATGTATGTTAAAAACTGTGCTTGATTCACACATTTGTTTTTCCAAATGTGTGAATCATTGGATTTACAGACAAAACATGAGCAAAAAGCAAATATGCAACCATAAAGTATATGCAGCAGCCTTAATGATAACTGAATTCTAACCATTGTAGTGACAGATTAGGATCTCAAATCAAGCTGAAACAGCATAAAGAAAAGGGTAAGATACGTTTTCACAGTAGCTCTAATTCACATTATCCACACGGAGGAGATTAAGGAGTGAATCACACAGAATATTCATTTTTTTTCCACACTCCCACATCGGTGTCTTTTTCTTCTTCTACTCCTTTTGATTTCATCATCTCACAGCATGTGGTACAGTTGTATTGGTGCCACAGTCGATGTACTCATAGATGTCAAACGACAGACGCTCCGTGTGAGACAGATAAGAGAGATTCAATGTCATTCTGGGACAGAAAGGAGAAAACAGAGAAACACAGGATTAATGAGAGACAGTTTCTTCTGCACAGGTATGTTTTCGTCAGCTGTTGAATTATAGCGCAATTTGAGCAAAACAAACTTTATATTGTGACCAGTTTAGATGTAAAACAAGCAGTTAGTTTATTGAATTGACGTGATAAATGTAAATGAATGACCTGCGGCTGCTTGTTCGTAAAGGAAATACTGACTCTTTCAAGGTTCATGTCTGAGTGTAGCCGGTCTTGAGAAACCGGCCATTTATTCGCATTATGTTGCATGTTTTATTCACGTTAAAAAGCAGTTGTTCGTGGGTTTAAACTAGAAAGTCGAAGCCCGTGTGGTTCAGTGTGCACGCTTTCCGCAAACTCTACAAGCAGAGCTGGACATTACGTCTTTCTGTATTATTAAAACAACATTTCAGATTCGAACGCTTCACTTTAAGGATTAGACACGTTGGAAGATATCCTGTTTTGCGGTTGTGGGTTTGAGATATGAGAGACTGCCGCTTTAGATTGACTGATATAGATTGGTTGACACTTACTGCAGCACCAGAAGTAAATTGTGAACCTGGACAGAACTCGACTTGCAGTGAGAGCTAAAAAAAAAAAAAAAAGACAAAGCAGATCGCGTGCTGAATTCATACAAAACGTCATTTTCTGCACTATTCCAATAGAGATTTTAGGTTTACGTCACACTTACTTTAAGCCTTCGTCTACAATTGTCAGGTCGGTTTGTACGGTGTACTGCGGAAATTCAAAACAAACAGGTGAAGGATTATTTTCATGACAACAGCAGTATTTTTTGCGAAACCTAATCGTTTTAGGAACTCACCAATTTCTGTGACCGAGACTGGATGGAAGACATATTAGATATCTTGGTGTTACCCGCAACGAGGTTAGTGAACAGACTCTGAATGTCAAGCTCCACAATCTGAACCGGCACGAAGTTCTCGTTGGCGATGTTGATGAGATTCTAGAAATGTGAAACACAGAACGTCAGGTGAAAACAAGCAGACCTTTCTGTCTTTTAAACATCTCAGGGAACTTTGTCCTTTGCATAACTGCGGTGGCAATCGACGGCGTGTCACGTGGATTGCTATTCAGCCTGTTCTTTCATTTAGCGTTCCGACCCGTGTCTTTGTAATAACAACCAGTTTGCAGCGTCCTAATCGCTGAATAAGTTCAGCTCAGCGAACAGATGGCTCACATTTGGACAGGTTTAGACTAATAAGCATATACTGTTACTTACTGTGACTTTCATGTCAACGCTAGTGTCAGTGAAATACACCATGACTGACAGCACAGACACAGGCGTCAGAGTGACACTCCGGGGGAAGAGGAAGAAGAGGATCAAACAGCAAAGCAAGAGACAAACGGCCGTGGATACGCACACGTAGAGTTTTCTAAAAGGCAACAGAGAGGCACAGAATTACTCAGGTTAAAGTATGTGTTGCATCAAAAACCGTACAGTATCTGTACGTATATAAGATAACAAACCGAAAATGAGAGCAGCAAAAAAAAAAGAGTCAATAGAAGTGTAAGGGAATGAAACTGTGAACATTAAAAAAAGCTAATTCAAACAAAATAGTATCAACAGAAGACGTATACAACATACACAGTACAGTAGTAAATCGTAGACAATAAGAAAAGCTATTGCACATGCACGTGTAGACATAAATATACCCAAAAGAAACAATCAGCCACTTGTTCGAAAAGCAATGTTTAAGCACATATGAAGTGGAGATATGCTGGTGAGTTTTTGGAGACACTGTTGGTCGACATGTTGAAAGAAGAGCTCACACGTACAGACGCACATTTATCCCTTACGTGCGACTGGGTTTCAGCCTTTTGTCGTTGCAAGGTATTACAGCAACTAGCTGGTCTTCGTGGCCTGTGAATGCAAAAAAAACAAAAAAAAAAACAGAAGGAGTTAGTTCCCCTAATGCGGAACATGAAATGAAACAAGAAAAGAAAAACGCCAAAAAAAAAAGTTCCAAGTTATTTGAGAATGAGGACAGTTGAGGACACTATGAGGTTGCTAGATTGAAGTCCCGCTCGCGAGAAAACGAGACAAGTCGAAGAAGTTTGAACAGATTTTTCAGGACAACGACCAACCTCGAGGAATTCGGCCGGTGCCGCGGCAAGTGGGGCAGGTGTCTGCTGAGTTTTCGTTCATGGTACCATAGTGTGGAGGGAACTGCGTCAGGGTTCTCACTTTCTCTGCTGCTTTTGACAGACCAGGGCTCCCTGTGGTTTTGCAGCTGTTCCCTGGTGTTACCATATCTGATGAAAAAAAAAAAAAGAAGAAGAAAAGAGGAAGATTTTAACTCCTGGAACTCATCGCTAAACAATCAGACTCTCCTTCAGTTTCACCTCTGACCGACAGCTAAGCAGTGTATGCAAAATCACTTCCACTGTAATGTTTTTCAGTTGTACTTGAGTTCCTCTTGAGAGTCGTTTGAGAACACGAGGACTGGTCAGCCATTTTTATTTACTTTCTAAAAAATGTTTTATTCTAAACCTTCAAATGCCCAATAAAAGCCCAGTTATGTGAGCAGAGTCCACAGTGCGGGTGTGACATTATCATATATCGATGAGCACCTAAATTCCCTGCTGTCTTCATTTCCTTACACTGACGTATGTAAAATCAACTCCATCTCTAGACCTCTGCTCTTGAAATGTGAAATAAAAACATGGATCAGGCTGTAAAGCAGTTTGCTGATAGGCAAAGGGGAAGAAAAAAAAAGGTGACTCTAAACCATTTAATCTGTGTGTGGAAATAATCTCAACACTGTAGTCAAGGTTATACAGATATATGTGAAACTTTTTTTTAATTATTATTATTACTCAGAGTGATTTGTGTGCAGTTCAGGTTCACTGGGGAAAAAAAAAAAAAAACAAAACAAAAAAATTGCGACACCAATTTACGACATCTCCTTAATAAACAGCAGTAAATGCATTTATTTAATTCGATTTTCCCTTCTATAAAATGTTTCTCTATAGCAAATTTGAAGTCCAGCTCTAAAGAATATTAGGCTGGTAAAAGACAGCCTTTGTGGGCATTTCCGAGCCGCTGAGTGGAAAAAAAAAAAAACACACAAAAAAAAAAAACCATGACATAATACATGTGAGAGTTCAGCAGGATGAAAACACCCGATGCTTCTTTGCCTGTACTTACCTCAAAGCGCGACTCCACGTTCAACCTCTAACGTCGGTTACTTCTCGTAAAGCGTAAATCTGCGTTGAGATCTGACCAGACTTCGCGTCTTCACACAAAAAAAAAAACAAAATAAATAAAGTGGGAGGGTCACTTCCTCCTTCTTTGGTTTATGACAGGTCTCAGTCAGGCGTCAGATCACATGCGCTGCTTTTCATTAACTCCGCTTTCTTCACATTCACAGCTTACGGGTACTTTAGACTTCTGAGACATACTCCGCGCCCATACATTAGCTTTTTCCAACACGTTAACAGCTTCATTCTGGCAATAAAATGCAGTATATTCAGATGTATTATTTTTTTTTTATAACCACCAGGACAACAGTAACCCATTTATTTAGAATTTCTCAGGTTTTTCCCCCCTCACAATTTCAAAACCTTTCCACGACTTTTCAAGGGTTAATTATACCATTCCCACGAGCAATAATAGTGTACTTTAGTTTCTTATTGTAAGAAGATTCGACAACAACCCTAATCCCTAATTGTCTTGTTATTTTTCTATTCACTTGATCCACTCCAAAGGGCATCACTGTCATCACATCGCTCTTCATTATGGAAAGAACGCAGAGTTAACTTTAAGACTTTTTAAGACCACATCATGAGAACCATTTCATCTTGTATTATTTGCCAGTCCATACATTCTTTTTTTTTCTCCACGCTCTTTTCATGTTGGCACAGTTTGAATTAGTTCTTGTTGGTGCCGCTTTATAAAAGCAATGTAAACTTAATAATCAAGTTGATTTTTAAGGCTTTAAACTTCATGTGATTGGAGCTTAGACTAAAAAAAATACTTTCAAATGTCAGGAAAAAATATAAAAAATGGGCTTTTACAAAAATACTCCTTGCCCTAAGATGTGATATAACTGCTCAACGTACCAGTGTATTTGTACAAAATTAAATTCCATGACTGTTATTCTACTATTTTACTTACTTTCATGACTTTTCCAGGTTTTCAGTGACCACTGGGACACTGATTTCTGTTATTAACAGACACACAGAGATGTGCAAATAGTTTATTGGCCATTTGACAGCAGAAGGGTATTTAATGTTTACACTCTGGCAGAAGAATAAGTTGACAAGCATAGTAGATATATTCAGAAATTTCTCTAGAGATGATTTTAAACATGGATAGGTTAAGAATAATCAACATAAGAAGATATGGTTAATAATCTCAACCATAAATTTAAAGCAAACAGAACCACACAAACATACGATAAGAGAAATAATTCCAAATAACAGAGGCATACGTTAACTTAATCAGCACACTCGCACCACAAACAATGTGAAAATCACCTTATAACTCAGTAAACTATTGATCATCTTTCGGAAAAAGGCAAACCAAAAGAACATTACTTGGTTCCGTTAAGGTTGAGGAATGTGTTGTCGGAGACATCTCGGTTGGATCGGTGCGAAATTACTGTACTTGGTTTCAGATGGATGATGAATGAGAATATATGAAAATGCAGGCAGGGTGTGAACGAATGACGCAAAGCAGACATTTTCCACTGTGACTGTGCTAAAACCACACGAACACGACTCATCTCTAAGCCTCTACCTGTCATGCAGGTGCCTTCTAAAAAGCAGTAGAAAACATCTGTGTCTAAACAGTGATCCATTAGGACTGTTTTGTATACATTCCACATGTCAACGTCTAAAATAACAGTACTCTGATACAGAAAAAGATTGCATTGTTTAGGCAGATTTCACTACAATATTTGAGAAAAGTCTTTAAATATCCGTTTTCGTTGCTTCTACTACTGTACTGCTGACCTTTAAACACCCACGAAACCCAAGAAGAAGCCCCAGTACTGTCCCCTTACACGAGAGCTGTCTTTTTTTTTTTTTTCTATTTATCTTTTGATAACATTCAACAATTATCTTCTTCGCTGGTTCATTTGTGACGAGAATCTAGCTAAGCTCCTGTCAAAGACGATGCTGACTGCGATTTTTTTTTTCAGAGCCAGAAGAAGCAGCTACGATAGCCATACAAACACTAAGATGAAAAGCTGTAATACGCACTTTTGTCCAGTCAAAACTAAACCACCTTCTTGTTTTGATCGACACATAAAGCTCTATGGCCCAGGTGAACAAGATATATGGCAAAGGCCTACTACCATCTTGATTGATCAAGATCATAAAACTCTACAAGTGTCTATATAGTTTGTTTCATCAATACACTGTTGCTAAATTACAGATAACGTCAGGAGGAGCTGCACATAGATAGATGCTCCTTTATCATTCATAAACAGTGTCCTTTAAATAATTCTCTTTCATTTTTGTGCCACTTTAGTGACTAAACTCTTTGTCTAAATAAACCTACACACCCTCTTTGAAAAAAAATCGCAGTTTTCAGAATCATAAATAGGTTTTCTTTTAAGTTGTTTAAATCAAAAACATCCAGACACTTGAAAGGGTGAGAGTCATAATCTAAATATTCTCTTTAAATGATGTTTTTAAAAAGGTGAACAAGCCCGATTTTTTTCTTCTTTTTTTGTTTCTTCCTATGAACAGCTTTTAAAGACCTTATGCTAGCCTCCGTTTCCTCAGTGGTGAGTGTCGACAGCTTCGTTCTGGCTGTCCTCGGCCATCTGCACCAGCTCGTTGACCGTGTGCAGCAGGCTGTAGCCGTGCTTCCTCAGCAGACGCTGGTTGAGCCGCTGGTCTCTGAAGCCCATCTCGAGCAGCATCGCCATCATGGAAGGGTCCTGTCTGGTGGCTGGGTCGATGCCTCGCTGGAGGAGAGGAACGTGGCAAGATCAGACATTAACATGGGCGGACGTTAAATGAATATAATCAGGCCTGTGTCTGTGTACACGCAGTGATTTCTCAAGACGACTGGTGCGATGATGCAGCCTCTACAGAGATGACACATGCTCAGAATGTGTTCCATGATAAAAATTACACCGAATGATTCAGTCTCACGGTCTAAAATTTGACATTTCCCACACTGTTTTTTATAACTTTTGCTAAATTTGCCCAAATGATGCTTTTTGACATTCTTGACACTTACGTAAGGAATCAAAACTTAATATCACTGACTATCACTCTCATGTATCACGAGTGTGTCACAGATACAGTGCAGCCTGAGTGCACCAGACGCTCCGCCACTTTTTCAAGTGAAGGAACAGAATAATCACAGTTCGCAGCTGAAGATCCAATTATCACTAAAGCGTATGAGATGCAAGGGAACCAATAAAAACAAACGGGATGGTCAGAGCTGGCATTTAAAGGTTCAACATGCGAGATGTACCTGTGTGTTTACGTGAAGTTTGTGCTGGAGGCTGCGTTCACGTCTGTTCACACTAACTGACTGCATTTCTAAACTAACAGTATCTGGTGTTGTACACGGTTGAAGCGGTAAAGGAGCAGAAGCGAGGCAATGAAGAACAAGAGCCCCAGTGTTAGGATTTTTTTTTTTTTTTTTTTGAAAAAACTGATCCGAAACCTCTACAGGGAAATCAGTGTACGGCTGTTATCATGGATGTAGGCAACCGAGAGAGTCATTATGTTTGAAATGGAGTTAGCTAATGTCACCAAACAAATGGCTCCAACATAAACTTCACATAGGCACACACGCATGTGCAATTCTGCCGTAGTGCATCTTTAAGTTACACTGATTGATTCACGTCAACTTGCACGTTACCAAGACACATGAAAACAATCTTAAAAGGTGATGGTAGCCTTTAAACTGCACAGTGAATTTAATTATTTTTTCTACCTACCTGACAAAAAAAAAAAGCAGCAGAACATTCATTCCTTTCATTCATCATTCACTCCTCTGACAGTTTCTTTATCTGCGATGCATTTGCAAAGAAATATTACAAATCCACCCTGTTAAACCTGACAGGTTGTGCTGCTCCCACAACGTCTGCAGGAAATGAAAGCGTGCTTAGCTACATTTTAGGCCGAGGACGAGCTTTTCTATTTGCATAGTGACCGGGGAAGCGAGAGCCGATCGCAAGTGATCACTCGAGATGCACAGATACATTCTAATGCCAGGGGTGAACAGGGCCTATGCTGTGACAGCTGCGTGTTTACAATGCAAATAAAATGGCGCTGGCATGATTTACCTGTATGGTACAGTTTGGTCCAGTGAAGAGAGCCTTATAAGCAGATGCTGCCACAGATAGAGCCCCTTTGACAAGTCCCTCTGTGATGCCTCCTTGGCCCCTGTTACAAAGAAAGGGAGGAAAGAAGGCTGGTTCACTTGACAGCATCACATGGAGCGATTCGCTTTAGTTAACCATGTTTTTCACGAAACGCACAAAGATATCACAGCAGAGCAATGCATTAAACAGGTGACATCACATAATGCAGCACGTTAAGGAATATTAGATCACGTGTTGCAATAAAATGGTGAAGCCAAATATAAATGCACCCAATACAAAAGATAAACTAAACTGTAGAGTTTTCATTGTTAGGAACACTAATAAGCAGTTAAGCAATGCATATTAGTCTTTACTTTGTTGTATTGCACCTTGGCTGCAAAGCGTTGCTGGGTCTGGGGTTATATGTCTCAAAGGCACTGGATGCTGAGCCTGCTGATCTTGACAAACCAGATGATACTGCAGAGCAGATAAAAAAGGAAATAACACACACACACAAACATGCACACTGTTAGAGTAGGAACAGTGAATTCTGCTGAAGCAACAAATTCTAAAAGCTTGTGTGCAAGTTTAGGGTCAAAATGTTTTTCATTTTTGTCCTCAACAGGGCCAACAAATTGTCAAAATACTAAACTGCCACAGCACTTGTCCATTCACATACGATACCTGCACTAGTATCTACAGTGATACTGCAATGTAGGGCTGTGTGATATGACGATGATCAAAATGACTAGGATTTCATATTATGTTTGTTTTATTTTATTGTATCACAAATCACTCAGTCGATAATATTTTTGGTTTGTACAGTGCTTTGTGTTCTTCCTCATGTCACGGATACAGTCAGGAGATTTACATGGAGGCAACATAAACAAACATAGAGGAGACTGAACATGGTTTGGGTATGAAAGGTCTGACACAGACCAGAAAAATTGACTTTTTATATTTTAATATTTTATATTTTGTCACATGCTTAATTGAAAATTTGCAGAAAGGTTCAAAAAAATAAAGTAGGAGTAGGTAACTTTTATTTGCTGAGTATATAATTCAAACTGTAATAAGAAATACTTTTTCACGTGGTCATTTGGTCAATTTTGGCAATATCACACAGCCCTACTGCAATGTACTACATAATACAGTCTTTTTAGGAGCATCTGAGTCAAACTCACCATTTAGGTGGACTCTTGGTTGATGTGGCTCATATGGTTCACAGGCTGGAGGACTCGGATCCTCAGCCAGGTACAGTGCCTCCGACCTAGAAATGAACGAATACATGAATGACTACGTAAGTACACACATGGTTGTCTCATGGATTTAAATCAATTCATTAAAATGGATAGGGTTCATTTTTAAAGTCATCCACACTTGGGGCATCAAATATACCTAATATGATTACAAACGACAGAGGACCTTCATGTGTGGGAACTTAAAACAAAAAGATAAAATTACCTGTAAAAAGTGTTTTTTCAATTTTAAAAAGACCTATTGAGATCTCATCAAAATGTTTATGTTTATGTGTATAGATTTCTGTAGTTTCCTAACTACACAAGGAGCGCTTGATTCAGCCGCTAACCCCATCTAACCTTGGTGAGTAGAGGGCCGGTGGGGGCAGCAGTGGGTCAGGGAGCAGCGGTGGTGGGACCACTTCAGGTGTGAGAGTCACAGCGTCCAGGGTTTGGGAGGCACACAGCATTTGGTTCACACTGCTGTGAATGGCAGAGCCAGAGGGAGGCCGCGCATTTTCAGAGTGATCAGCAGTGACTATTTCTATCGGTTCCTGCCTCTCTGTTAGCGGTGCCGCCGTGTCCAGCTTGGAGTTGATATCTTCTTCTTTGTCCTGCTGTACGTCCAGATTGGCTGAAGTCAAAGCGGTGATGGTATCGGGCTGTGACATGGCAGAGCTGTACATGGACTCCCCCAGAGGCCGGCTGGTGTCAAAGCAGTCCGGGAGGACAATGATGTAATCGTCACAAGAGGAGACTGAGGAGGTCTGGCTGCTGACCTGAGAGACAGGAGGAAAAGTTGGTTACTTTCTCTGACTTCTGAAAAGTTAAATAACTGCACGTAGCACACTCTGGTGCAAGTGTTAATGTACGATCCCGACCTAAACTTCTTCTAATCTGTTTATTACAGCTACGTGACGGTATGCAACCCAGTTCATTTCAAATTTGTTTGACAGTGATATGGATACAGGGCTTCTGACAGAACATTTGTAGTAAAAGTCTTAAACCTTGTCCTTACCTCATCCCAGTCTTCTCCTCTGGTTCCCCGCTCCTCTTTATCTTCTTCAGAATCCTTCATGTTTTCCATGTCACTCAAGACAACCACACCTTCCTCCTCGTTATTATAATGAGAACTGATATGCAAGCTTTCATTCTCTGATTCCAGCACAATAACTTTGACATGAAACAAAACACAAAAATGTGAAAAAATAAGTGAGACTTACATTCATTTAATTATATAAACTATTCCACAGTGAAATTCTAGTAATGACAAACTAGCCCTGGACAACAAAATGACACAAAAGAAAATTAAATAAAACATTTTATTGCGAGACATTTTTCAGCTTTATCACCCAGACCTGGGACAAATACAAAGACATCATTTTTACAAAATGGCAAAAGTTGTTACTTGTCTTACCTGGCCTTGTGTTCTCCTTTTGCTTGACAGCTGTGTTGGAAGGTGGAGCTAAGCTCGCAACTCTAGTGGGAGTGATCTCCTCATTTGCTCTTGATGTCCTTCCAGCCTCGATTGTTCTCTCAACACAAAAGCTGGGGCCTCGGGAAACAACTGAAATTGTTTATGGGGGGGAAACAATACGGATTGAGTATCTACTCATATTACAATACATACATATAGACATACAGATAGTTGTGATAACGTTCTAGAACAAAAAACTGCGATTTTCCTAGAAAATACCACAATTAGTCTGCTCAGAGAGCAAGAGTGGCGTCACTGTTGCCAGTTCACCTCGGCAGAACTTCTCACCCTGTGGTTTGTGGCTGCTGTGTTGAGCCCTGCGTACAGGTCTGTGGTCAGGTGCTTCCTCCAAGGTAAGGGAGCGGATGACCGTCTCACAGAGAAACTGGGCTCCACTGATCTCCTCTTCCCTCTCCTCCTCCTGGCTCACAGGTTCCAACACTTCTCTCTGGTGCCTTGACTTCACTCCTTACCAAAATACAACAAAACTCTTAACAGTGAGTCATCTGTATCAACGCCTCCAAACAAAAATGTCTGGCATGTTTTTAAATTGAGAAAAGAAACTTAAAGAGGCTTAAAGCTAACCCTAAGGGGAGTTTAATTTTGTTGCAGCAACTTAATCTTAATTGGCATGCGGTACCAAACACATTTAGAAATCACTTAATCATCACCTAGCCTTACCAAAAAGTTTTCTGACCCCTGTGACCTCTGTGTCTTCTTTTATTTGTGAGGCAATAGCCTTTTCCAACACAGGTACATCTTGGGGCAGAGGGGATATGCAGGGTGTCAAGTCTGGAGATACGGAAAAAGCAACACAGTTTCAGTGCTCAGTGATCATGTTACAAATAGAAGCAGCTAATACATAGTCAAATATACATAAGGAAAGAAATCAAGAGGAGCCGTTGTCCTGTAAACGCCACAGCAATTTCATTATCAACATCAACGAAACAGACTAGACAGGGGTAACCATTTAAAGTCAGTATTTAAAGCAGGATATATTTCTTACCAACAGGAGTGTTGTTGGGTACTTTCTCCAACTCTTGCACAATATTAATATCCAACAATTCAAACGACAGTAGATCCTAAAAGACAGAGCAGACACAGAGTATGATCACAATTTATCTACATCGTGTTTTATGCTGCCACCATCTGTTAAATCACACTGTTGGTAACATTTGAACCTATTTTCATACATAAAATGTGGTTTGATGTTGTTCTTTAACCTCTGCAATGAGTAGATGAAACAATACAGTAGAAATATGAACTAAAAAGTAGTTTTAGTCTGCTTTGGTTACTGAATGCTCACCTGTGCAGTGAGCAGGTCGACTGAAGGGAAGTAGTAGTCTTCATGGTTGATGTCTACAGACAGGCCAGTGCCATCTTCCTTGGACCTTACCTCCTTCTCCTTTTCCACTGGCCTCACCTCGTCCTTCTGAGGTATACACACAAGTTCAGATCATCATTAATACAGTTACAAGGTTGATGCATGAATGGTCATTAATTATGCAAATTCTAGGAATTCTGACATTAAATGGTGTTGCATATTGTACAAATTGTAAAACGCCTTGAGGCAAATGTGAGATTTGTGATACAGGGCTATATAAATATAATTAACTTGCCTTGACCTGAATTCACTATTAGTATTTTAAACATAGACATTTACACATTCATATGCATTTAAGGAAAAGATAAGTGTGTCCATTTGGACTTAATGTGTCAAATCCTGTAGTTTCAAATAGATGACGAGATGTACTGTTCACTTGTATTGTAAGTTATGTAATGTAAATCTACATTAATACTCTCACTGTAGCTGTACAGGGTGCGATTGGACATCAGACTTGCCCGTCTTTTGCTCTGTGGACCAAGAATGTGGTGAGTCTTGCCAGGATCAACCACGATGCTGCACCAGACACGTGGGCCAAATTGACACCCGCAGTGCGCCAGCCGCCAGTGGGAGGTGTACGTCCCCTCCATCACAGGAGCGACAAATGCCACACTGACCACGCCCACTTGTCCGGGCAGCAGTAAGGGAACTGGCACCTCCCTCTTCTCTTCTGACGCCAGGCCAAGGTTTCCCCACATGAACACTAGCTGTGTGCACGCACACACATACACAAAACACAAAATAGGAATACACATGCGAAAAAGAACCGAGACAAGTGCATGCAACCAAAGTGACACAACAGAGAAAGTGCTCAAGGAATGAACGCACTCACGCAAACACAAAAAGACATTCAAACAATGGCACACACTTAAAAAAATTTGAACTGAAACAGTGATTCAACTAAATTCAAATAATAAACAGCTCACACACATAGGGCTTTAGTTGTATTAGGCTGTGTAAAAGAATCTTAGCTAATGTTAAAGGCTGCACTTGGCATAGTTAGAGAAAAGTGGGAAATGAGTTGAGTGGGGACGCAGAGTGGAAGTGAAGCGAGGGGCAAAGAGAGAGTGGAGCCTGTCCTCTCGACGGGTGGGAGGGGTACCTTAGTCTCTGAGGTCCAGCTGATAGTGCCCGAGTTCCTCATCTTCCAGTATTTGATGAACTTGGTACCAGGCTCCAGACGGGTGCCGTCAGGCAGATTTTCATCCAGAAACAAGGCAGCCATAGTGGGCACCAAGGACGTGTGCGAGACCCCAGGACCCCTAGTTTCAAGTGTACAGAGCATTGTTGAAAATAGCCCTGGTTTCTTATAATACCCATCTCTTTTGTTCTCTACGAATCAAAAAAGCAGGACCCCAGATTTTTTGCAGCTCAAAAGCATTTTTCTTAGAAAATCTATGAAGCAGCAGCAGCAGTTTTCACATTGAGGTAGTTCCAACATTTTCCACCACCCCAGATCAGCCAGCGATACACTCATACAGACTAGATAACAAAGATGGCATATTTTGATTTCTTTTCTTGGAAAAAAAAAGACTTTTTTGCATCCATGCTGGGTTTGAGGTACCCAGCACTGTCGGACGCCCTTCCAAGTTGGCGCTTACTCTGGACTGGAGGCCTGGGGATCAGGGACCGGGGCAGGGATGGGACCTTGGGCTGGGGCTGGACCTGAGGCTGTTTCTGAGGCAGCAGTGGGGGGCAGGGCTGGGACCTGGGTGGAGGCGGAGGCCATGTTTGTCAGGTTGGCTCTGCCTGAGGTAGAGGGCCCACTCCACTGCAGCCCCCTCTTCTCCAGTCTCAGTTTCTTCTTGATTTCCTTCACTTCGGCTCTGAGCTGCCTCCTTTCAGCTTTGAGGCGCTGTCGCTCGGCCTTGCGCACTGTCCTGTCTCCTCGCCTTGGGAACCTGGTTTGAAATGTTATCAGGAAGACCTATTTGTTGACTATCAAAAGTTTATTTGCCCAGAACAAAAATACATTCACACGTAACTGTCATAATTTACAGGAATCTAGCTGCTAAAACATATTTTCACCCTTCTCTTGGTAAAGTGTTGCATCTATTTTTATTTGTGTTTTCCTTCAGTAATGTAAAAGAGGCAAGCACTGATTTAAGTAAAAATCCGATTGTTTCAAAACTTTTAGGAGGAAGGGTACAAAGTAATCATAGTCCTGTGTGTTTACCTTAATTCTCCAGACATTCCATGCTCAGGGATGGAGAGAGGTGTCTTGGTTCTAACGAGGTTGTGGCTGGGGTCATGGCTATGTCTGCACATCTCACACAGGATGCAGGATGGGCATACACTGGCAGGAAAAAAAGCAAACATGCAGAAAAAAGTAAATCAAAGGAAAAAACACATACACAGAGGAAGAAATGTTTGAAAATGAAGGCGATGTGTATAATTACTTCTTGATTAGGAAATACATTGTCTTGCTTTTGGCAGATGCTTAATGTGCAATTTCTGTATTTGAAAATGCTACTTTTGTAATAGCATCAGATATTTTTGTATTTTACTTAAACTGCCTTTCGTCTCATATGTCAGATGCTGACACCCACCTGCATTTGTAGGCCCCTTCAGAGGTGAGTTTGTTGCAGCTGCTGCAGTTTGGGGTGTAGCCAAGGGATCCATTTGAGGTGGAAGGGCCTGCCCTAGGCCCCACAGGACCGCCACTTGCCCCATTGGTCTCAGGGGCTCCATCAGAAGACTTGTGTGTACAACACTGACCAGAAAAGTCACTGCACATCCTTTCCACTACTTCTTTCACCACCTCATCCTTAAACTAAGAAAAAGAAGATTAACTGGTGAATGAAACATTTTTTCTCTGTATGATTTACACTGATCTCCATGAAATAAAAAAACATATAAATTCTACCTTCTCCATATAGGATCTAAACCACACAGGAGGAGGCTCATCTTCCGGTTTGTTCCCCTTACTGTCTTTTACTGTGACCTGTACAAACAAGTTGAAGCACTGCATTTCTGACGATGCATGAGACACCAGATGGGGGCAAGAAATACATTTGACATGCACGTTCAAAGATTACATTTACTGAATCTCAAAAAGAAAAGAAAAAAACAATATGAAGTGAGAGAGCCATTAGCCTCCTTACAGCCTCCCGTTCTGGGGTGACTTGGGTGCCTTTGTCCACTGTCTTGACTCTCGAGGGATAAGGAGGAGCAGGTCGGAGGTCTCCTTTCAGTTCCTTCACCTCAGTCTTCAGGGGCCCTCCACAGGCCTGCCCTTTCATCTTGTACACATTCATGTGCAACTGGTTCCCCTGCTTCTCTGCACTCTGCAGGGAAATTAGGCATAGCACACACAGCAATATGAAACTGACACAGAAATATGCAAAATCCAACTACGAGAAGTAACAAGTTAACCCAGGACTGAGTCACATGCTATGGAGACTCTCTGTGGATCTGTAAAGATGATGAATTTATTACATGTCGTTACTGGCTAGATTTGTATTAATCATTATTATTCACTGCTTTTGTACCTTGATGGCTTCTTCATATTCATCTGGGAAAAAAACAAAAAACAAACAGTAAGTTTATTGGAACATGACAACTTAATTTAATCACAACCATTTTACTACAAAGTTAATTGTTACTTTCATACTTTTTTTTTCATAGAACAAGAATGCCCAACATTCCCTTTCTCATATGTGAGAATTTGTTGTTTTTTTCATTTTCATTTTACATCATAAAAATACTATCTTTGGGTTATGACTAATATACCACAACATGGATAAACAAAGAAATCGATTTGGACTTCCCTTAACTATTTAAATTATGCTTTTTTTTTCTTCACAGTTTTCGTTCTGATTACAAACAAAGACGTTATCTCACCTTGACTGTTTATGCAAATCTGAAACACAGAGGAAGATCAGAATGAGTCCACAATCTTTTCCACAGTCAAACATTACAGCACTACAGAAGTCTGCCTTACCTCTTCATTATCCTCGTCGAAGTATTTTACTTGAAAGTGGTTGATCCCGAATGACGCTTTTATCTGAAAACAAAGACAAACACACACTTCACATTACCGCGGTATTAGTCATCATTACGTAAAATCTGAACTTTTTCCCCACACGTGTTATGACAATAACAATGAGGGTGCGTTTAGAAATTCCTCTACCGCAAACTATGTACATATACAGTATAGCAAAATTACCAAATTTTAATTTCCCCTCGCATTTGGGGCTGCCTTACAAACAATCCGATTGATAAATACACATTTGTCGCAGTCGTATCGACTGTCCTTCAGCTCGTCTATTGTTTACGTGTCTAGGCCATGTCTGGGCCTGCTTTTCACCAAACTGCGCCAGCGTTTAGCCAACACGGTCTGCTAGCTTACCCAGGCTTCCACCGATTCCCACTCCAATTTGTCCAAATCTTGAGCCAGAAATCGCTTTACATTCCCCCGGAAATTGACTTTAATAGTAACAGGGAGCCCCATGTCAACCTTTTAAGAGTATTTAATGGCTATCATTTGCGGTGACACTGGTCTGTTTGATCCCTGTTGCCCTCGACTGTCTTTTCTTGTTTACATCGTCAGCTGCGTCTAGAAAAATACGGTGACGTTTCGCGCACGCTCAGTGGAAGAATCAGCTCGTCGCTTTTTAACTTCGTCATCTTTAAGCTCACAAGTGTGGCTGACAACTAATAAGCCACACGTTTACAGGTGAATTTAGTTAATGCTTTTGGGACAATCGCTCCTCGCCTAGTTTATCACATAAGATGTCTTCACTCCTCAAGGTGGATAATGAAATTAAAACCAAGGTAACGCTTCACGTTCGGAAATACCCGTTAAGGTTACTTGACGCGTTGTTGCCATTTGCTTGCTAGCCACATTTATAGCATAGCTAACTGGCTAAGAGCTAGCGATGGCTAACCGGCTCGTTTCCCGCCTGTTACAATACACCTGTCAAACGTTACAGCAGATGCGGTAATATGTACAAGTAATGTTCGTAAGGGTAACTTCATAGCAATGTGTGGCTATATAACGGTGACCCAAATGGTTAACCACATGTTAAAAAAACAGGCCCTAGCTATCCTGTTAGCCAACTCATCGACCTGCCGGCGTCACGTTTCCTAATGTTACAGTTTTTAACATTTCTACTGACACTCCACTTTTTGTCTAACGCAGTGGGCCACCCTTAACGCCGTCCAGTCTAAAGAAACCTGGCTTGTAACCCTATTTAGGAAGGAAAGCACACGTTGTCAAATGAGTGGCTCTGCGTATGGTCCGCTTTACTTAACATTATTTGGACGTTTGTTTTCTATTTTTTTTTTGCAGGTTGACGCTTTCAGGGAACGTATCACTGCAGAAGTGAGTATCTGTAACTTTTCATCCTAAAATGGTTCATTAACATTTTATCTACTGTCATACAATGTTTGTAAGCAGCACTGAAAAGGAAGGATTTAGAAAACGTTGAATTCCATCGCAGTGTTATGTATCTAGTAAATTGAATTTAATTGCAAGTGTTGTTTAAAGCAACGACCAAATGTCTGGCTGTACTTTGTATCTCATATCTGTCCTATCGGAAACGTTTCCCAATGTGGCTGTCCAAGATAAAAGGCAAAAATAGTCTGCAAACCGTTCTTTCTGCTTGTGAAGTGTATATGGGTGAACTCTAATGGGAAAAGTAAAAGTAGAAAATTAAATGACATGTCCCCATTCCACACCTGTATCGTAAACATTTAATTTCTCACAGGCAGAGGACCTAGTTGCAAATTTTTTCCCAAAGAAGTTACTGGAACTTGATCACTTTCTTAAGGTCAGTGGCACATTCACTTAGTTGAACGCAGCATAATTTTACATCATGGTCATAATCGCATAGCAAAGTTTGTGAGAAGCAGAATGGTACAGCTGGTGTCGCCGTTGTTTTTAAGGATCCCATCATAAACATCACTGAACTGAAGGAGATACACTCAGAAATAAACCTGACGGTGCCAGACCCAATCTTGCTGCCCAACCTGCACGACGGACTAGAAGCGGTAAGACTCAGTTTATAGGTCACTTTTTTTTCTTTTTTTTTTTTTAACAAGTATGATAACTATAAGCATTGTTGTAAAATTCTGTCTTTCTATTTTTCACAGCAAAACGCAAAAAAGAGAAAGCTTGAGGATGGAGGTGGGGAGGACATGGGTGAGTAAATGACAAATAGGTCAGATAGATTTAGTCTTATAATCAGTGTTTATGATGGCCTTTGATAAAACATTAGACAAATGATCATAAACAATTGAAATAAGAATCCCTGTGTGTGCTGTCAAGTAAAGTCATACTGGTCTCCCTGTGCTTGGATTTGAATTATAAAAATAAAAAACTAGAAAAAGTATTTGTACTGTTTGCTACTTTCTGTACATAATCATTCATGCTTTCTTGTGTTTAAACCTTCTCTCATTCTTCTTTGCCCAGTGACCGGTACCAAGGTCTTCGTTATGCCTGGCGGAATGATGAAGAGCAATGCTAACCTTGTTGATCTTATCGAAAAGGTCAAACCAGAGATCAGGACGCTCATAGAGAAATGTAACACAGTAAGTCTGGTCTGTTATGGAAGAGTGAAGATCGAGGGAGCGAGGGAAAACAGTTCTGATAACAAAAAAAAATCACTTGAGTGTTTATGTCATTACTTCTGTGAGTTCCAAGTTAATCTTACATTCCATATCCAGTTGAATGAATTTCCATTTAGTTTACTTAATAAATGCAGCCATCTGTTGAATGAGATATCTCGCTCCAAGGTGTGAAGCTCCAGCCTTTGAATGCATGTAGGCTGTTGCAATAACATACCACAGGCTGATCACTCCCTGCCCACAAAGCGACACTGTTGTGTAAATATAATCTCACTTCAGGATTTGTTTGTTTCTCCGCAGGTCAAAATGTGGGTCCAGCTGCTCATCCCCAGGATAGAGGATGGCAACAACTTTGGAGTGTCAATCCAGGAGGAGACAGTAGCTGAACTCAGAACAGTCGAAGGGGAGGCAGCATCCTACCTCGATCAGATATCAAGGTTTGTTCTCATCATTTTGTACAAAACGCAGTATGTTTTGTCTCTTTCTGATTTGTCTGGCCTTTCACATACAGGTAGGTTACAGGCATTTATTAGATTTTGTTTGTTTTTGATTTTTAGATACTACATCACAAGGGCAAAGCTGGTTTCTAAAATAGCAAAATATCCACATGTGGTAAGTGACTAAATATTGTGAATATTACACGAATTTCAGTAAGATTAAATATGTTGTGACTGTTAAATTGAACAGTGGCTACCTGCTAACATTCACTAAAGAATAAAAATGAACAGCCAGTCATTCCAACTTTTTTTATTAGGAGGACTATCGGCGCACAGTAACCGAGATCGATGAGAAGGAATACATCAGTCTGAAGATCATAGTATCGGAGCTCAGAAATCAATACGTATGTCATAGTCTGTATTTCTCTTGTCACAATAAAGGTTATTGTGGCAAATTGACAAGTAATGAAGTATTTTCAGTATCTTTAATCTCTTTCCTCATACTGACAGTCGAACTATTTTCCTTCAAAGGTAACGTTACATGACATGATTCTGAAGAACATTGAGAAGATCAAGAGGCCTCGAAGCAGTAATACTGACGCATTATACTGATGTTCATCCAGCCATTTCAGCCTCCACCTCACATCCTCCGCCCCCGTCTCCCTGCCATGCCTGTTGAGCTGCAGTAGCCTGGCCCTGGTCCACAGGACAACTACTAGACATTCACATCCTTCAGTACAATCAACTCAGCCCAGTACACACATAGCTTTCATAGATGGACACAATACACATATTCATGGTTTTGTTTTATCTGTAAAATATCTTTTCTTGTTTTAAACCCTTTGAAGACATAATTATTCTCTCAGAAAACAGAGAGATAGTTCATAGACAATGGAAATGCGCTATGTATTTTTTAATTTTAATTAAACATTTTGTCCTCAGATCTTTTGTGATATGGCTTTTTTGTAGCTCTTGAGAAAATCGAGAGCGTGCCCGTGTGTTTCAAGCCCATTGCGTGAATGTTAAAAAAAAAAACAAATGTAACTCATGTTTTTTTTTAATTTTTTTATTTTAAGATTTTAGACTTCTAGTTCATCGTGATGATGGTCACTTGTAGTCTAACTCATTAAAGCTCTTCTTTCTCTTAATGATAGACGTTAAGTAATATTGAAGTTATGAATATGAATACCAAGGTTATTGTTTGTTAGAGTAAAAATAAAGTGTCACCAAAGCATCTCTTATGTTATAAGGTAATTGATTCTATTGAATAAAACATTTTTTGATAAGAGGTTCTGAAGGATTTTGGCATGTTTGTGTTACCACAGTTGTTCATTTCAGGTATTTTTCAAGCACAGACCACGATGCTCATAAAGACCTATAGCTCTTTGTTAATTGAAGTTTTTTTTTTTGACCTGCAGATGTCACTGTGGCATATACCTACCAACTATGTGCAATATATTAGAGGACACTTTGTACAGCCAAACAAGAACACCAGCTGCGTTAAAGCCCATGCGGTATATTAAGCATTTAGCTTACAGACGTTTGGCTTATTAAGTAATACAAGTGCAAAAAATATTACATTTACAGAAAAAAATATTTCTGATATTTTGATGAATCTGTGAGGCGTAACAGTGTGCTTGACTATACGCTACAGATCGGCAATTCCACCACTTCTGTTTACTGGTGTTTCTGTTATTTGTATAATGAAACTGAACAATACCATAATAACCCGATTAAATGTTTTATGGGAACGCTGCACAGACACTACACTACACACACACACACCTGACATTCTGTCTCAGACTAGGACTGTCATGTTGTTTTCCCAATGAGACTGTGAGATTAGACACGTAAACCAAAACTCAGGGAAAAAAATGGGTTAGAAAAACAAGATCTGAACAAGCTGTGCCATAAATGTAAACACCACAGAGCTGTGCAATGTTCTGGATGTAGCTGCTTTGTCTGATCCCAGGATAAAACACGGTGCAGTCAGAGCAGGGTCAAATGCGGCTTTGGAAATAATTGTTTAACCGCCTGTGAGTTTCTGTAGAAACTCGATATAACGTGGCCTTTTGATTTTCTGCTCTTCGAATATGAATTATTTCTAGATTACGTTTCAACATCAGATGTTCTTAATTTCTATCTTGTTATTGAGAAAATGTGAGGTTTTTTTTGCCGTCATCGATTAATTGGAGCTTATTTCTTTATTCCGTTTGTAAATCTAGTATTTCTTGTGCCTTTTGCCAGAATTTTGACTCATATTTGCACACAAGAAAACCCTAATTGCTTTACAAGTCACATTCATGTTGACCTTTCACTACTTTGTCACAGTGGTGTAATAGCTCCACTGAGCTGTAGATTTATATACAGTATATTGTATACAAGGTTCATGGCATAAACACCGGATACAGGTCTGTCAGAGATAAGATAAGTCAAAAAGGAGACTGGGGATTTGCTGGTGGAAAATGTCACACGGCCACGGTTATTATGTCATCAGGAGGGTCGTGCTGTATGTTACTGCACACAGTAAAGTGGGCATTGTCCCTGTATACAGTACCATTCACGACTGAGGTTAGCCACGTTTAAGTTTTTAAAGGACGGATGATATGACAGAAATATGTCGCAGTGATTTTAAAACAAAGTGAAATAGCATCATTTTATTATTTTTTAGAGAATAAAACCCTTTTATCATTATTTTAAGGACTCCAGGATGTGTCAAATCCCTACCGATTACCAAATAGGTTTATAGTCTAATTTGCATTGCTGTAAAGGTGTGTTCATTAGAGTTTGATAGTAACCTCCACACTTGTGCTGATCGGTTTATGATACAAGCAGTGTTCCTTTGATATGTTACCTGAACACTGTACGTTTAAGGGACACACGTGTTGTCTGTGATACAGTCTGCCCCTTGACCCTCCATCTCTCTCATGAAAGCTTATGGCTGTGGTGAAAGTCAGTGTCACTATGTGGGACTGGTGAGTGAAGGGAGCATGCTCTAGTTAATATTTAATGGTTGTTCCTGCCGCAGAATTAATCAGTATCAGTCTGAGACATTCTGAGAAACTCGATACTGCGGCACTTCTAAAATAACCACCAGTCTTTTTGAAAGCGAATAGATACAAAAGTGTTTTATTATGAATCCAAGCCACATTTTCCATGGTGTTGTACCTCTACTGGAAAAAGTAAAGCGCATTTGTTTCCAAATGGGCTTAATGCAAATTTATGGAAATCTTTATATTTTGAAGGAGTGACACCTTTTTTAAAAGAAAGAGAGTGGTGTCCTGAATAAAAAAAAAAAGCACTACCAAGACTAAAAGATCAAATCCAGACAAAAATAAACAGCTAATGCTTTATGAAATAGATGTGCTAACATCAGTGCCATTATCCTAGAAGTACAAATATCCTAATGTCTTAAGGAAAATCTAAGAAAATGTTAAAACTGATTCTAAGCCGCAAGAAGCCTGAATCACAGTTTCTTGTCTTCCTTCTTCCCCTTGAAAAGCCAGCAGAGAGCCCAAGGAACTAATGTGGTTGGAATTAAAAGTGCCACTGTACTTTTACCAAAAGAGAGGAAATAGAAAATCTCATGGTTTTCAGGAGAAAATGTCCATCCATCCAACAGCTGGAGTAGGAATAAGGAGACACTAATACATCCCATCTTGAAAGTGGTACTTGTGCTCTTCGTGGTGCCTTTGTAGAGAGGTGAGTGCAGGCCCAGGCCTAGGCCAGTGAGGCTGCCCATGTTGCGCAGGAGGCTGGCGAAGGGTGCGGTGTCCAGATGGACCCACTCGGGCCTTACACACCACTTCTGGGCTTTCTCCATGGTCCACAGCAGGTCCACTCCCAAGGCCTTGAGCAGAAGGAAGAAGCCGAGAGCGAAGGAGGTCAAGAAGAAGGTAGTGCAGAAGTACTTTGTCAGGCTCGCGCTGTAGATCCACTTCTGCTGGGAAACAACCTCAGCAACTAGTATGCCTGACAAAAACAGACATGGGGGTTCATTGTTGCAAGGCGCAATACGGTGGGAAAAGCACTGCTTCTATGAGATGTACCGCTGAAGCAAAATGTTACCTGACCGCTGCAGATTCAGTGGTG
>JAPQRN010000012.1:12417127-12430251 GCA_037367275.1 Coranthus polyacanthus
GCATCTTCAGAACACTTTACATTTTTCAGTCGTCCTAAATCTTATCTTAAATCTAATCTCACCAAATCACTATTTTATGCAATACAACGTACGCTGTGGACTCACCTATGATGACTCCAGCGATGACCTGGTGTGGGAAATGGGCAGCGATGTAGACCCTAGACATGCAGACTACCACTTCTAGTAGACCCATTAGCGTCCACAGGCCTATCTGCAAGAATCTGACAGGGACAGACTACTGAACAAGAGAATTAAAGTGGGAATCCTAGTTTTATGTGAGATGTGTGTCACGATTACCTATACAGTAAAGGAGGACATCGTTTCTCCATTGCCAAAGAGAGTAGAGCTGTTACCATCACATACCAGACTCCAGCAGCACCCATAGCATGGCCTGAGGGACTTCCTGCAAAGAAAAGGTTTAGGCTTACCAAGTCACAATTGCTGTACATGTGCATTGTGGTTATTGTGTTTCTTAGTATGTAAATTACATTGAATGACAATTAGTATAATGAAATACCAAAATGCAAACAATGTGCACAGTGAATATGCAGTCAAACCCAAAATCTACTTAAAATTCACGAGGACGTGGTATGTTTCTCGTCATCCTTTTTGCACTAACCATTACAGCCAATTTGTTAGACTTGAACGGTATTAAGTACAAACAAAACACAATGTACAGTTCAAACAGAGTTCCTCTACATGGTTAGAAGAGCAACACAAAAGGCCAAAGGTAGTACTGTAGTTTATAACACACTTATCACATTGGAGATCTTATTCATTCAATGCAAGCTATGCATCTCTGCCAAGAACTACAAATATCTAATCAAGCTATAGCAGTCAGGGAACTTCCAAGGCCTCTGTTAAAAATACCTGGTCCAGTCTCACATGTGATGGGGAACTGCTGCAGAGATGGAGCTGGTTCTGCTCCATAGAATCGAGTCTCATGAACCCACCAGTACGGCCTCTCTCCAAAGAGAACCCTGCCGTGTAAAGATCAGAAAAAAAATGTTGTTTTTGTGTCACAAACAATTTAGTAATACTGAACTTCAAGTTACTATTACTTGAATAAATCAACAGGTTACCATTTCAGAATTAAGTTGAGCCAGTCTCCAATGACAGCCACCCAGATGACCCTCAGCGCTGTGTCCCTCCGCAGGTGAAACCAGATTGGGAAAAGGCAGAAGAATGTGGTGTGAAGATCTGCCACTGTGGACGCTAGGCTGAACAAGCCCTCATAGCTGCTGTGTTTAGTTTGCAGATGGACTGCCAGTTCAATCCCCCAGCTGTGGAGAAGATCCATATGATCACCTGTGTAAAATCCAGACCTGCCCCTGTGGGTGATCCACTGAATCTGGGGTGCAACTGCTTGCTGAGCTTAGGGTTTATTATGTTTTTTGTTGGGTAGCTTGCTGCCAAGTTCTCTTAGGCAGTCCCCTCTGGTCAGTCTCTGTGTGATCCCCATTGGACTTTACTCAAGGCTAGCAAATTTGTTTGCCTTTTGGACAGTGCAGGCAGGTTCCGTAACCTTTCCCCTCAACTCTGCTCAAATCCATTATTAGAGAAATCACAGATTTCTAGGAATCCCTTTTCTTTGAGCAATAAAAATATTGAGCTTCTTACAACTCTAAGTTTGTGAAATATATTGATCTTAGCTTACAATTTAGCTTCCGTGTCCTGTGGAGAGTGTGTTTGAACTTTTTGTCTACTTTATTCTTCTTACACAGGCTTGGAATCGAATGTGCAAAATGCTAAACTGTTGCAGAAGAGTCCAGTTCCTTCAAAACCTGATAAAATATGAGCTCATATGGGTGCAGGACCCATTGGTAACGCAGTGTGGTAACCCATCCATAACTTGCACCTTTTATCACCAGCTATCTCCTCAGCTTCTGCTCAGTCCAAGCCCATCATTTAATCATTGACCTCCTTATGTAACCTACAAATGGATTACTCCATCGTTCTGACCGGTGAGATGTTTTTCATGAAATCATCAAAAAAGGTAATTGCATAACTAAGAAAGTATTAGTTAGTGGTTGTATAAAAGGGACAAGATAAGTGCGAAAAGCACTTAAACAGTGAGTTTAAGTCTGAACTTGAAAATAGACCACTAAATAGTTTGAAATAAAATGCAAGAACATGTTAAAAATCTATAAATAAACAACTATGTTAAATGTCTTGTAGTTTAAGCATGAATAAATGAGCGGTAATATCCGTAGATGTATGTTATTGACCTTATTTTAGCTCACAATTGTGAAACATGGCTATTGGTCGGTTGACTTCCTCTCTAAGCTACGTAGTGTATGTTCAACGAGAAAGATGTCAGTTGACGTTCTTTTTTCTTGCAATCTTTCCAACTTGTTTGTGTGACAAACCTCCCAAACTCTCCTGACTCCCTGTGTTTTATTACACATGTGCAAGGTCCAAAGGTCAGCCTGTGCATGCGGTTAGGTAGTGGGTTCCTCTGGTATAAAAACAACCAGCTGTGTCACTGATAGCAACAGTCTTTTTTTTTTCACTAACTTACTAACACATCACTAGACTGAGATTTCCTCTAAGGGGCCAATGCTAAGATGTTTAATGCTGTAATGGATGCCGTGCAAGGTTTTGGGGTGAGCACCACCCACTACCTGCAAACCAACTACGAGGATGCTCAGGGGCTGTTTCTCTGGGTCTCCTGGGCAGCGGATCTCAGGAACACCTTCTTCATCTTCTTCCCGCTTTGGTTTCACCTGCGGGCATCAGTAGGCATTAAGCTCATCTGGGTGGCTGTGATCGGAGACTGGCTAAACTTGGTGTTCAAATGGTAAGTAAAGTTAAGTTACTCTGAAGTGTGTTGTTGTTTTTGATAGATCAACATGAATCTCTTCATGTGTCTCTTGTTTTCTTTAGGATTCTGTTTGGGGAAAGGCCTTACTGGTGGGTCCACGAGGCAGCTTATTATGCAAACGCTGTCCGACCTCACATTGAACAGTATCCCATGACCTGTGAGACAGGACCAGGTGAGCAATGTCACCATATATGCACTGATCTGTCTGTACGTAGTAGAAACAGGCATAGAAAAAACACCTTAAAATGTACTTGAATTTGACAATAATATCTATCCCTTTTGTTATTTTTTATACAGGCAGTCCCTCGGGCCACGCTATGGGAGCAGCTGGTGTCTACTACACCTTGGTGACCTCCATCCTTGCTATCATGACCAGCAAGAAAAGACATGGAAGCAAGAAATCCAGCAACAAGGACTGGTGAGTGAGAGTAACCCTAGTATAGTTTGAGACAGTCTAAAAACAACTGCTTAGGCTCTGCTATCCATATTGATCTTGGTTTTGTGTCTCATTAAAGCTTATCGCTTTAGACACCCTATCTGTTCTGTCTGTGGTTGATCATTGACTTCTGAGGGCTAAAAGTTAGAAAGCAAGCATTTTACGTGAGTTGTTTTGACGTACAGGCAGCCGAAGTTCTCATGATAAGCGAGGAATAAGTGTGTTAATTGTTATATTGCTGTGAATGTTTACGTGCTTGTTCCAGATCAGAACGTGTAAAGGCTAAGCTGATCGAGCATCTCCTTACCTTGCTTTGCTTTGAAGATTATATTTAGTCATCCAAAAAAACTCAAGTCTGTGATTCTGATTGTATATTATTCGACAGGTATCTGAAGGCAGTTCTGTGGGCACTGTTTTGGGGAGTCCAGGTGTGTGTCTGTTTCTCCAGAGTCTTCATTGCCGCTCACTTTCCCCATCAGGTCATTGCTGGCGTTATCACAGGTGGGTGATGAACTGCACTTTTAAGAATTTTACCCAGTATATTAGTCAATAATCGGTAAGCCCAGAAATGAAGCCTGGACTGGACTATACTTTATGTGTAATACCAAATTTCCAACGTGTTTCAATGGATCCTAGGTATGATTGTGGCTGAGGCCTTCAACAGAACACAGTGGATCTACAATGCCAGCATGAAGAAGTACTTCTACATCACCCTCTTCTTGACCTCCTTCGCCGTTGGCTTCTACCTCCTGCTCAAGTCCTTGGGCGTGGATCTGCTGTGGACCCTGGAGAAAGCCCAGAAATGGTGCGCGAGGCCCGAGTGGGTGCACCTGGACACCACCCCCTTCGCCAGCCTCCTGCGCAACATGGGCACCTTGTTCGGCTTGGGCCTTGGCCTGCACTCACCCCTGTACACCGAGATCAAGAAGACCAACAGCACATTGGTGAAAGCAGGGTGCATCATCAGCTCTCTGGTCCTCCTGCACCTGTTCGACTCCTTCAAGCCTCCCACACACACTGCAGCCCTTTTCTACCTGCTGTCTTTCTGTAAGAGCGCCACTGTGCCTCTGGTCACCGTTAGCATCATCCCATACTGTGTGAACGGAGCTTTGAGCTGGCAGAACAAAAAAAGTTTGTGAGGAAGCACTCACGTGAATGTACAGACTGACGAAACTGGAGTGCACTTTGGTGTTTTCAGATCAAAAAGGACTTTACGCTGATGCTGTCTGCATTCATCTGACCAACCGATCATCGTGAAAAGACTAAGAAATCAAAGGAATTTGTCTTTCTCGTTGTCTCATGTCATTTGGTCACTGAACTTGGTTACGAACGCCACATGAAAAAAGTGAAAGCACTATGCAGGATGTGTAGTACCACTTACAAAGACCTTTTTTTTTCACGTTGGAAACTATAATTCTATAATCATCAAACTGTAATCAAGTCGTGAAAAAAGGAGAGGATCAATATGCAGAGTGAATGTTTGCTGACAGTACAGTTGATAACCTCAGTTTCAAGAGAACAGACTCAATTAATGTTTGTTTTACATATAATATTGTATTTTTACATGTTATTTGTTCACACAAAAAGTATTTTTGAAATTGTGTTGAATATTTTTTAATAAAAGTTTTGAAATGAATTAAATGAGTTGGTTCTATTTGACAATACAGACGCACTGAGCTATTCTATGATTCTATGATTAAATCACTCATCCTTTATCTCTTTTTTACATCAGACTAATAGAAAAGAAGAAATATATAGAAGAATAAGTAATCATTTATACATATAATCTTCGGGATGTATAATAAAATGTATACACCCCATAAAAGACCTTCACACCTGTAAAGAATAGAAATACAGCAAGACTACTGTATATGTAATCACAGAATTTATCATACTGGACATTTGTTTTGAACCCAAAGTTCTGACGATACTAAAATTAGTTACGCTCAACGCACAAAGGTTAAAACTCATATCAACAGACTATTTATATTAAACATAGCAGACGCCTACAGTAAAGGCTTGATTTAATTTAGAGAGGATTCATATTTATTTCTTTTTTTTTCTATTTAACTAGAGGTTTACGCGTATGATGCGGTTTGAAACCGTCTCCATCAGTTCCATTCAAACACCTCTATGATAAACTCATGAGTAATATCTTTATTTGATTTTTTACTTCCGAACAAACTAGATTCCAGGAGCCAATCCGCGTCCAGCATAGCTTCAAACTATAGAGAGAATGTAAGATTGCATTAGTGTGTTTGATTCATTCTTGCAATGATTAACTCAGCCCTGGCCTTTTAGCCTGAGGTGCAGTGATGACATAGATCCACACGTCATAAGTCTGTCTGTCTGTCAGTCAGTGCACATAGGGCTGATGGCGCAAGCTGAACATTCAATATTTGTCTGTTTTTGTTATGCATGATAAGTGCACGACAGCAGTGATGAACACACAGCAGACTGGATAAAAACCAGTGTGTGCCACTGACATGCTTTTCAAAACTGTTTCAAAAATCTAGGCTATGTGCAGTATACATTGATGGACCTGAGACATGTGAGGTCCACCGCACGTTGGCATTAGCGTTCATGATAACAGTATCTGCAAAGAACAACATACGCACAGTGTGCACTCCAGCAACCAGCGGGGCATTTGCCAAAGGGCAGAGCTGAACGTAGCTAGTCACGTTTGAGGCCCTGTCCATCAATAAAAACATTCTATTACTTCTTTAAACAATTAGATGGAGTTAAAAATAAAACAGTTGATCCACTGTGTGTAATACACTACTGAGACACTAAACATTTAAATTACACTTAGTTCTTAGTCTTAACTTCATTTTCTCTGCAGGAAAAACCATCCTTCATATGTGCAACTTCACCCAGATCTTTGGCAGGTCTTTGGTGTCTAAAAGGTCTTCTCCGTTCTTTGGAGGAGCTGTGAAGACTGAGGACTGTGAGAAACCTAATGGTACAGCAAACATACTGCACGGGCCCTGGATGCAGAAGACAATATCACAAATAATAACATCAAGTTGGAGCATTTTGGTGATCTATGGAGTTACATGCTGACCGAGTACATTTTAAGTAAAGATCTTGTGAATGTTACAACAAAAAAATACGATTACGATGTTAAGTTCTATATTTATTGATAGAATCATTTTGGTGTTTATTAGCTTGACTTGACATGTTCAGATCATTTCTAACAGTGTCAAATTTTCTTCCTGCTCCAAACCATTGTCATTACAGCCTATACCGGCCTTTAAAAACCCACTCTCAGTCGACTTTTGCTATCATTACAAAGTAAAATGGTGCTGAATCTCAACTTAAAATGTACTTTAAATATCAGTAAGATTATCAGTATTCAGTGAATTAATTTTCAGAAGCTAATACATTTGGTAAGGCAGCTTGCATTCTCCTTTAAAACATTTAATAAAACGCTTCCTTCTGAATTTATTGAGTTCAGAAATGTATATATAAATAATAATAAATGAATAAATAGATAAATACCTACAGACAATACATTTTTTTATCGAGTACTTGAATCTTGATGCGCCAAACAGCCGATATATTAAAGGGGAATTTTTCTGTGACTGTGTAAAGATTAGGGAAAGATATGGCTCCAGTATAACCACGGAGGTTTTATTAGCGAATCTCTATACTGTAGAAGCATGTAATTCATCGCTCGTTGTCAGAAAACTTATAACCCAGGTGGTTCCACTCACGACCAGGAGGCGGCGGTATGGTACCGAACGGCGCAAGATTGACCAACTCCAGAACGACAAAGAAGAAGAGGGCGGAAGCGCTGTGGGTGGTTTCCTAATGGTGGCGGTGGATGTTTAGCCCGAGCTGTCATAGTTACAAAATGCTCAGAAACTGAAGAAACCCTAACCCCAACCATGTCTAAGATGCAGGTGCTGCGGGCTCTTGTCGCCGAGAGACTGGCGGCGGCGGCGGAGGAGATATTCAGTGTAGCCGAGAGGGTGGAAACGACACAAGAGAAGGAGGTGCTGCATTCATCAGGTTTGGAAACTGCTATGATTTACCATCACATCGCCACTGTGTTGTTTGTGTGTGTGTGTGTGTTTTTTTTTTATGTCATTAACCTAGGTGTATTGGTTTCTTCTTATGCGACATTTTAATTCAAAGGCTGCTTTTACTGCGGTTAAATTAAAAGTGATGAAAAGAAAAAAAAACAAAACACCGAGGACAATGTTAGGTTACTTTACCTGTGTTGTAGATTCGTACTGTAAGCCTAAACATGTATTGTTATAGCTATATATTACAAGCTAACAACTCGCATTGCCTCATAGGTGTTCACGTTTTTCGCCTGATTAGACCGAGAAAGATCCAATTAACCAGAATAATGGAAAAATAATAAAAGGCACCAGTACTAACAGTCATCACACGATGGGAGAATTTATTTATTATTTTAACGCATTTTCTTACAATTCTTCTGTAGTTTTATATATGCTAAATATTTTTTTTTTTTTACATATTTACATGCTGCAAATGTAGTTTTAAAAATCGAATATACGTTTAGAAAGGATCCACATTTCAACCAAATGTAGCCCAAATCTTCATCTTGACGGTGTTTTCGTCTGTAAAGCAAATTACCAAAACCACGCTGACTTAAGGCGAGTGGAACGTCTCAGGTATGTGATGAATAGGAAACCATCTGCAGGTTTTAAATACAAGTTCCCCTAGTTAATAAAAACCCAACATGCTGTGTCGATTACTCGTACAGGTGTCATGCTATTACCTTATATTTAGACATTTGAGGTGAGGTGATGGACACCTGTAAACACCACTGAGCATTATTCAGACTTTAAACCAAGTATTGCGTATTCATTTCCGTCTTATCTTACTTATCTTTCGTTGCTACAGAAATGTCACCCGAGCAGCAGAGGGCAGCTGTACACAAGCGACTATCTGTGGTTGCTGACGAGATTTTCAGGATCTTCGAGCTAATGATGAGTGAATATGAGGCAGAGAAGACAGACCGTCACCACAACCCGCTGGACATCACAACACTGAGCACTGAGACAGATTTACACAAAGGAGGTGTGTACAGTTAATAATACCTGTAATACAAGTCGTCCTTTTAATTGTTTACAGTTGTCAACATATGTTTGTGGTCTGTTGATACCATTTGTTCACGTCATCATGTCATAAATATTGTAAATCGTTCCAACTGCTTGTCACATGTAATCAATAGATTGACTGACTTTCTTCTGTCTTCTTCTCAGAAAGATTCCTACTGTTCAGGTCTGACTGTGAAAAAGACACTCCTGTGCAACAGAAGTACGAGCAGAACAAGAGTCCCAGTCAAGTCCAGATAACCTCCCAACTTCCTCGCATTAAAGATGCTTCTACAGAGACAGACTTTGAGTTTATCAGTGGTAAGCCCTCACATCTTTACCAAATGCAAAGAGCAGATAAGGGCACCTCAACAATGATGGAGGCAGAGATTGAACAATCAGGAGCAGCATCAAGCGACGATGAAGATGAGAAGGATAGTGACCCAGAATTAAAGGAGAAATATCTTAAATCAAAGAAGAATAGAACATTGAAGAGACTGAGGCAAAGCCATGGTCCAGATTGCTGCAAAATGTGTGGCATGTCTTTCCAAAAAAGTCTTGCTGGGAAAAATATGAAACAGAATACAAGAAAATCTGCCAAAACAAATGAGAGCCAAAGTGCGGGACAGAGTTGTTGCAGAGTGTGTGGAAAGTTTTTCCGATATAAACGTTCTTTTCTGAAACATGTGCTTACGCATGAGCAGAGCACAGATCTCTGCGGAGTGTGTGGAAAACATCTGGAGCCCGATGAAAGCTTGAAGGTGCATTTACAAACCCACAACGAGGAAAACAGCTGCAGGGATCAATCTGCCGCAGATGACAAACAGTCTGAGGCAGACTGCTCTGAAGCGGAGAATAAAGTGGATGATAGCGATGAAGACTGGAGGGAAACTGAAGAGACCGATAGTGATGATGGTGACAGCGATAAAGATGATACTAAAGAAGTACCTTGTTTACAGAAACCACAGAAAAAAACAGGTATTGATGGATCAAATACATCTAAGAGGCCTGAAATCAAGGACTGCAAGATTTTATCGCAACTGAAGTTCAGTTGTAAAGTGTGTAGCCGATCGTTCTGCTACAGGGCGTCTTTTCTGAAACATGTGCAAGAAGACGAGAGAGCGACAGATCTTTGTGGAGTTTGTGGGAAACATTTTGAGAGTGAAGAGACCTTGAGGCTTCACTTGCAAACCTACATCAGAACAAATGATTGTGAAGTTTGTGGCAAACACTTTGATGGACATAAACAGTTGGAGATGCACATGAGAACCCACACAGGCGAGAAACCCTACATTTGCACCGTCTGTGGCAAAGCGTTTGCTCAAAATGGTAATTTGATGGGACACATGAGAGTTCACACAGGGGAGAGACCGTATGTTTGCAGCGTGTGCGGTCAGAGTTTTAGTTTTAAAGAGTATATGACAGCTCATATGAGAATTCACACCGGAGAGAAACCGTTCCTGTGCAGTGTCTGTGGCAAAGGGTTTAGACAGAGGGGGACTCTGAAAACACACATGATGATCCACACAGGAGAGTCCACGCATCGTTGCAGCATATGTGACAAAACGTTTTACAAGAGCGGAGCACTGAAAATCCACATGAGATCCCACACAGGAGAGAAGCCATACCTGTGTAATGTTTGTGGAAAGAGCTTCACCGCGAGTGGCTCACTGACCAAACACATGGGTGCTCATGAGGAGGAGCGAGCACACTGTTGCAGCGTCTGTGGCAAAGGATTTTTGAGGAAAGAGGACCTGAAAAGACACATTGAGACGCACCAATCCACACAGCTGACGAGACTTTAATGATGATCCTTGGAGCTGCTGGTTTAATGGTACTTAAAATGTACAACTCTAGGGGAAGAGTTGCAAAACCAACTAATTGGCCAAACAAACAAACAAACCAAAAAAGAAATGGCATATGTTATGTTCAGGCCAAAAGTGTCATTTTAATTGTTACACATTGAAAATGTCATTTTATAGGTAAGTACGGTATAGAGCCTTTAATAATAATAATCATTTTTTCAAAGGAAATTTAAAGCGTACAATTTATGTGTATATATATATATATATATATATGTATGTATATATATATATATACACACACGTGTGTGTGTTTGTGTGTGTATATATATGTATGTATATATATACACACACATATATATATATACACACACACATGTGTGTGTGTATATATATATATATGTATAGATTTGCCAAAGTCTTCTTTTCAGTCTCATAAATGATGCTTTAACTTTTAAAATGAATAAATGCATTTATCTTTATTTTATTACATGGTTTCTTGAATACTCTATTGTGATTTGTCATTGACAGCATTTTACATCCTTTACAGTTATTTCTGTACAACAGACCACTGCTATGACTGTTGCTACGGACAGTTTTCAACATTGATCATTTTCAACAGTCAATATTTTTTTGTCAAATTTTAAGTCATTAGCTGTGTAATAAGTGGGATTATATACAGCGAGCTGGTCATTATAGTGAAATAAACCCCTCTTCTCCTTTTCCTTCAAGTGAAATAAACGCCTTCAATGTGATTCAAGGCCTGCATCAGTAATGACCTGCTCGCAGTTCAGTATCTCTTACACAGTCACTTCTTACTGTTATTTTTGAAGACGTTGACTTGAAAACCAACAACTCTTCAAATCTAAACGAACTGTCATTAAAAGGTTCATTAAAAGGGGTCTGTGTTGTGCCTGGAGACCGTTTGTTGACGTTAACAGATGTAGAAAGACACTGAAGGTGCTGAGGAAACTCAGAAGACTCTCTGGATGGATTACACGTTGGATTTGCCTATCATTAGCTAACTCCATTTTGTAAGATAACGGTAGCTGTTGTACACTGTTACTGCTGTAGAGGAGCAGAAGAGAAGCACTAAAGAACATGGGATTGAGTTTAAGGATTTTCACAGAAAAGCCAAACCAAGTCCTCTACACAGAAATCAGTGTACAGGCTGCTATCATGGATGTAGGCAACCGGGACATTCGTTATCTTAGAAATGCAGTTAGCTAACATCAACAGATGAAAAGCTCCAACACAAGTAAACACACAAGCACGCACAAATGTCACATATTGGACCTTTAACTATCTTGTTAGATTTGGTAAAAAAAAAAAAGAAAAAAAAAGTCCAACACAGAGAGGAGAAAGCTTTACTGTGACTTATAAGACATTGCTAGGAAGGACAAACCACACCAACTCACGGATGTTCAGTTTAAACACAATTTATTTTCTGCTTAAATAATTACTTTGATCATCCAGTGTAGGCTATGTTGGTTGTTCATACATGTTGGTACCAGATTTATTATCAACAACGGATGCTTTAGGTGCTGTTGTATGAAAAAAGACAAAAAAAAAAGGAAAAAGATTTACACAGAACAGAAAATCTGATTTTTAACAAGTTGCGATCAATACCGTGATTTATGTGATTTAACTGTTAAGTAAAAAGGACTAGATTTGATTGATGGGGCTAAAAATGAGATTATCTGTTCTCATGTAAATACAACCAATTAAATAAAGATAAAAGTTATCAAACCATCAAAATAAAAAGTCCCCTTTTTAAAAACCACGCCAGACCTAAAAGCCTAAACACTTGTAGTACGCAGGATGGGCTTACAGACAGATATTTGCTGTTACACACAGGGCTGCTAGCATTTTGAAGCTAACAAAATGGCAGTCTGCAGGTAACATTCAGGGACACGGTCTTTCATGGGTGATTTTCTCAGCTCGTAGAATTAACCGCAGTGATGAGTATCTTCTGGAAGCATAAGAATGAAGCATTGCTATCTCAAAGTGTGGAGTGCGTGTACGTGGGTGCGTTCATTTCTGTAAAAAATAATAAAAACAGTTATAGATGACAGATGGTTGAGTTATTATGAGTGCTCACACAGAGAAGTACCGGCAAACCCTCTCTAATCGCAGTACAGTGCTTTGTATTAGAAGGAAAAATAGGAGAGCGTTAAAATAAAGTGACGTCACATGCAGCAAAATATTAGTTCTCTGAAGACAAAAACATTTCCACAGACAGAGCGGAGTAGCAATTGGCTTTCAAGAAGTGTCCTTTGTTAAATCAAGCAGTTTTTTTTTTCATTCCTTTCTCATTTACATACAGCTTTGTTCCTTTTTATTCATTTGGGAAGAGCATGTGAGGCCACACACTCAAGACTGCTTAGTGTTGACCTCTCAATACAAATGCACTGACTCTGCAAAGCTTTTCATCAACTCAAATCAGTGCATAAACTCTGAAGCTACTGATTTTTTTTTTTTCATTTTATACAGTGTCATTTATGTACAACAAAATCACCCATTTACTATTATATTTCATTTTTTTTTTAAAAAAAAGAACCACATGGTGCACCCCAATACTGTGGGTCCAAGAAGAAAAATATACCGTATAAGGCGAGTGTCTGAGAGAAAGTGATTCACAAGTCTGTCAGCAATTTGCTTCTTTTTTTTTCCTGTTTGTGCCATCTTTGGTCACAGACACCTTCCATTCTTCAAACCATGAAGTTCAGCTCACGTCCGTTGCGTGTGCTCCGGTGCTGTTTGCTGTTCCAACCGTAAGTGAGTTTGGTGACATGCTCATGCGAAATCAAATAAAAGTAACTTGTTTTGCTCTGACTTGCTGAAAACCATGCGCTTAAAGTGAAAGCTTCAGACACGTTTTGGCTGATTGACAAGGCTCCCGTTGTTGTTTATGGGTTCCAGTTTGTTTTTCCTCCCAGGGTGCATGGTGTCACAGGTGGACGTCTGTGGATCTGGATGGCAAAGGAGTA
>JAPQRN010000012.1:12437905-12466519 GCA_037367275.1 Coranthus polyacanthus
ATATTCAGTTACACTAATGTTATCTGCATAGTTTTTTCCTTGTCATGATTAAAACTAGCACACACTTCATAAAAGCACTTAATTCAGAACAGGCCTCACACTCTGAGCTTCTGTTAATATTCAAAATGAAGATATGGAGACATGGATCAGTGGCAAAAGGACAAATAGTCATATATAAACAATCTTAACTGCAGCTCACTGACATTATGATTATGTCAGTTTAAGAGTATGGGCAGAAGTTTAAGAGTTAGTTCACAAGCGTATTTCAGGTAGTTTAGCTGTGTTGATTTCAAGAGGCAGAGAACAAACAATAGGCATCTAGATATAGAGCTCAGGAACAGAGCGATCACGCCTGAAGTAAGGAGGGATACCAGGAGGGAGAGGAGAGGATGGAGGAGAGGTAGGAAGTGGAGGGGGAGAAGGTGAGGGATGATGTAGGGGAAGAGAAAGAGGAGGTGGAGAAGAATCAGGTTCAGATGTAGGAGGGTAATTGGAAAGTAAGGTAGAGGAGGAAGCGGGAGAAGTGGCACGCATAACCGAGGGTGAGGGAGGCGTAGTGGAAGGAGGAACACAAATAGCAGAGGGTGACTGTGGACAAGGTGAAGGAGGAGATGGAAAGGGTGGAGATGAGGCAGCAGGCAGGGAGGTGCAAGATGAGGGGGGAGAGGGAAGAGCAGGAAAAAAGAACGAAGAGCAGGGAAGAACTAAAGGGCTTCGAGGGGAGGAAGGAGGGGTGTAAGGCAGAGTGAAGAAGTGAGGGAGAACGGGGGCAACAGGTAGGACGTAAGCAGGAGGCGTGGAAGGCGGGGATGGAAAGACAAAGGCAGAGGAAGAAGGAGGGACAGCAGGAGGGGAGGGGGACGGGAACAAGGTGATTTGGTTTTGAAAGAAGGGAGGAGAAGATGAAGAGCGCGTAGAAACGATGGGAGAGGAGGGATGGGGGAGGCGACGGACTGGAGGAGAGGGTAGAGGGATGACGGATAGGGACGTTTGACGGCACAGGGGGAATGTAGGAGACCTAAGAAGTTTTGGCGCTATCGCAATAACACAGTTCACAAGAGACAAGGAAAAAGAACAACTGTTAGACGAGACTCCGATGAAAACATGAACACAGCATGTAAAAATAAACAGGTTAATACACAGACAAGGACGATGGATGAAGATGGAAGCTCAATATTTTAGAAGCTGCAGAAGCAAAAGTATTGCATGTGGGTCATTCCACACCAACTCACCTATGACTTCCCAGTTTATGTCATGGGTTTTTTTTGAAAAACCCCTCCCATGAACTGGGAGGGCTAGATGAGTTGGTATAGAATGATCCACATTGGAATTAGTACGTAATTGCTTATCTCCACTGATAAGCAAAATTGTTTTTTTTTTTAGTTACGAGCGGTAACACATTTTCAAGCAGCAAATTCTGCGTACTCCATGTACTTCTCAGACTGGCTTCTTTAAAAAAAAACGTCTGTTTGGGATTTGAGAAGTCGAGATTTTCAAAAAAGGGAGTAAATGGAAAGTAGGGGAGTTGAAGAGGCCACTCGGTTGGCTTACTGTATGCCAAAACTTGCTAATTAACTGTAGGTGCCATCCGTTGCAGTGCAGAGGTAGGTGGGAGAAAACTGCAATATTTGCAGAAAAGGCTTAAAATTGCTGGGTTTCTGCACGACTTCCAAGAACAAACTGCGGGTGGCCCTTGCTGACACAGGGAGTTGTTACATTTCTCATTTCTTACTCTACTCAGCCTGAGTTAACAGCTTGGCGGGGACATACGTAGTCTGCGGTTCTAGGATCAGAAGCAATCTAAAAGCTGTTGTGCATATTACACTACTGCAGTTAGCAACAGGAAGCCATTGGTGGAAATTAGCTGGTTAGTTGTTCTTAGTGATGACAAGGGAATTTGCTTTAGGCATTAATCACTTAGAAGCGAGGAGGAGGCAGGGAGTCTGCTGGTCTCAAAGCAGGAGAAGCTACAGTGGAGCGTAGAGGCTAGGAGGCTTGGAGAAACCCAGGAGATGACAGGTACAGTACAGCTGACAGCAGTGACACAGAAGCTCTGTTATACACTGTACACTTTGAAAAAAGTGTTTCATTTTCAACTCATCCGTGAGTGTCATCTGGAACGGAGCACATTCTGCTCAAAGTGAGCTTAAACTCTCCAAAACACTCATGGATGTGTTGAAAAGACCTCCACCCATCTGAAGAGTGCAACAACATTAGAGCAGGCAGCCTCTGACAACAAAGCCATAGCCATGCATATTGGTGATTCTTTTATCTGTCAAATATGGGTTTCACTTTAAATCATCTTTGCAAAAGGTCATCTTTGCTTCATTGTTAGACAAAAAACATTTAAAAATGAGCTTTGTGTTAAGATGACTTTCAGAAACCTAATCAGACAGATTTGCAATAAGGCCCACTTCAGAATTTTGTTTTTGTACACTCATGTACCGCGTGCAATTTGAGCGGAAACCTTCCCTTTCATTTAAATTGCACTGAAACAACGTTCAAATGTAGGATATGTATACATTTTAAACTGTGTGCAATGTGATGCAATGCAAACAGGTCTACTAATAAAGGCAGTTTAAAGTACGTGTCATGGTATGAAGACATTAAAAGGATGTTTGAAAATGCTGAATACTTTATAACTTGTATTTTAAAAATAGGGTGTATCAAAGCTCTGAAATGGCCCTCATTGAGTCTGTCAGTATGCTAGTAGCTACCACATTTAATTTTCATTAAAGAGGAGAGAGAGAGGCAGAAAGAGAGAGAAAGACTTGCCATACTGCTTAAAGCAACATGCTGTTACTGTAAATTGGTTGCTGTAATTATGTTTTTATGTATTTTATAATACATTTTTGGCACAAATAGAAACATAAACATATGATGGGTGTCGAGAGGTTGGACCTTTGAACTCGTAAAGTTACATACACATAAACATAACTATCGTTAAAACCAAATTATGAACAAGTGCCCTAGCCCATCTGAAAAAATGTGCCTTAATCATTACCTTAATAAACAAAATCATCAGATGGGACAGAGACACCGGTTCATTAGCATCTTACAGTTGCCTGAAGTTCATGCTTTTTAACATTTTACAAAAACAGTCACACATACTAAAATGTCTCATGCCCCCCAAATGGTACAGACTTTTATATCCATTCAGTTAAAATCAATGTTTTGGAAGATATTTTAGTATTCATAAATATGTTATATAATATGCCACATTTAGAATCACCTGGAAGTTTTTCACTTGCATTAATCCAATGACTGGGTGCAAATTCATTGCATTGAAAAGCTAACAAGCTCTCTGATATGACTGCTCAATAAAGATGACTAACGCTATTCACCTGTTGGTCCGTTAACTAATATTGGCTCACTGAACCAGCTGAAGCATTTGGTCATTTCCAATTCATTTCCATTGTTAGTTTAAGCTCTCATTGGGTGTTTGTTTACACATTCAGGTCTGACTATCTGGCTCAGAGAGGAGGTGAAGAAGGGTGAAGGGATAGACTGAGAGATAGACTGAGAATTCAGCTAGGGTGGGCTACACTTTACCATCGGACTGATCCGGGAATACTGCGTTATCATCGGCAAAGCAGCGTGTGCCTGAAATGTTACCGTAGTCAAATATGGGCCCTTCCAGCAAAGTCACAATATCCAACCGATTGATCTTAGTCAGCACCGCAGTTAAAGCATCCGCTGGAGAGATGAAGACAGGCAGTAATTAGACTGACGGGTATTTGTAGATCATCATGTCACCTCTTAATATGTATCAAATACTTCTAAAGAAACTAGTAAGTAAAATATCTAGTCATTTCTCTGTCACACACATTAACACGCAAACACACAAGCGCTGCTTACTTGTGGCATTTTTACCATCCCTGTGCACCCATTTCTTTAGGAGCATGAAGCTCTGCGCCGTCAGGGAATTGGGATTTTCCACTCTGATGAAGTTGATCTCCTCCACAGAGAAATCCAGCTCCCTGGCCAGCTCTGTAACAGCAGCAAACACCACAAAAAGAACACATAAAAAACAACCATAATTAGATAGTAAATACATAAGCCACGACCGACTGATAAAATCAAATGGTATGGCTGTAATTACTTCCCGTGTTACAAGAAACACCCTACAAAAATAAAAACAACCGTAAAACTGATTTATTTTCTCAGGCTCGTCTGCACTAATTTGCGAAATGCCTGTCAAACGCAAGCTGCCAAACACAGTCTGAACCTGTTAAGGCAACACTTAATGGAACAGTTTTTCTACAGACAAGCATATTGGCCGTAAATTTAAACCATGAGAACATAATGTGCAGCAGATCTACTAGCAGACTGCAGCTCTGCAACAGGAGCACACATTAAATATGAATTAGGTTCCTTTCCTCTACTGAGCACTCACTCAGTCACTGCAGGACAGACAGACACACAAGTACAACTACTCACACCCCACACACTTCAAATGCAAGCCTGTGCAGGCACACACACAAACACACACAATTACAGCATCTTGACACATACACACACACACACACACGTGGTGACACCCACTCAAACACATGCACGCAGGCGTCGGGACAGTGCTGCAGTGCAGGTGGTCAGGGATGGACTGAGCTGCAGAGGCCACACCCTAATCATTGTTCGAGAACACAACACAAATGTAAATTCCACGGGTTGTTTCTCTTTAACACACTCACACATAGAACATAAACAGACACGCGTGCTTTCAGTCATTTTTGAAGGATCTGATACATTTCTAAGTATATATACATTTTTACCTTCGCACTTAGAATACGCTACAACATCAGGTGTATGTTTACATTTTTAAATACATTTACAAGTACTTTTTTTTTACATTTTTTATTTGACTTCTTTAATGTTGCCGTTTATTGTCAGATGGAAATTATGGATGATTCCACTGCAGTACTGCACACAAAATATCTTAATACTGTATGTCCACCAGATGGCAACAAATACTGTAACACGAATGGCCTCGAATCTGGTGATTCACATGCAGGTGGGTGTTAAAAATTCACATACTGAAAACTCTTGTTTTGCAGGAAGGGTGTCATATTCTAACACTTTTGTTTCAGTCTCTCCATAAATTCAGAACTGAGATGCAGCTGGTTTAACATTATTGCAGTCTCCAGCTCTTACTAATTACCATAATAAACAGTGTATATGTGTGTTATATCATTTGGTGTGCATTATTACGTGAAAACGTTTTTGCGTGTGGGCTCACCAGTCCAGCTGAGTCCGAGGTGGTCAGCTACTATTGCCATGCGGAGGTCTGTTCTCTCACAGGGACTCTGTGGGCCTGGGATTATGAGGGGAGCCAGGCAGCAGGGAGAGGTAAGAAAACAATAAGATTAATTGTGTGATATTATGACAGTGATCACAAAATGAATTAAGACTAACCATTACAGTTCCCAAAATCGCTTTTAATCAAACAAACAAATTGGGATTGTGAACTTAAAGTTTGTCTGTTTTGGATCATTGATATCACTTGAATTCTATTTTGACCACAATACCTACTTGAAATTCCTACCTGCTAAATTGAAGTCGTTGCCTCTTTTTGGCAGCTTGTGCCATTGTTGATGTGATATTCATATCAAACACTATAGTGTCTGATGTTATCAAGTTTTAAACAAGTATA
This sequence comes from Coranthus polyacanthus, assembly GCA_037367275.1. Classification (NCBI taxonomy): domain Eukaryota; kingdom Metazoa; phylum Chordata; class Actinopteri; order Kurtiformes; family Apogonidae; genus Coranthus; species Coranthus polyacanthus. The sequence goes on from JAPQRN010000012.1 coordinate 12,443,556, forward strand.
TAGACTAACTTTAGCTCACTGTCCCAGGTCTCACCTATGAAACATGGCTTTTTTGGCCAGACTCTCCTCAGTTAAGTTAAGATGAATCCTTGTTCTACAGCAGGAAGTTATATTCCATCTCCTGTCTCTGAGTTGCAATGCTTTTTAACACAAGTGTAGCGTAATAACTGAGATTTCCATAACCGTAGTAATTACATTAAGGCTATCACTACAAATGAATTGGGGAGCACAACAGCAGATGATATTAACTAGAATCACAAACATGAGGATCTGTGAGGCCAGAAAAGGAAAAACAAAAACACACTTTGACACTAGAATGTTCAGTCGTATTAGTATTAGTTTAGATACTAGGAATTTTGTTATCACATCACTAACAACACGCTCTACCATCAGGCAACATTCCCTCCCACTGATAAAAGCAATTCATTCCTTCAACTTGAAATCAAAAGTAATCCAGCCACCCTAGATTTTCAACTTAGTTACAAGTGCCCAGAAAACATTTTTTTGAACTGACACACGTTGACACATGCTGTGATTTTCAAGTTTAGCTGATGAATTGCTTTCACAGTGTTTTTCTAAGACCAAAAGTACCACAAAATGATCTCTACAACTCAGGCAAACAGACCAAAACAAACACAAGGCCGTACTGTATATCCCATCATATTTGTTCATTTTTGCATCTCAATTCTTTCTAGAGTGAGTTGAGTGATGTAGTGTGATGTGGTGAGCTGCAAACCCATCTCAAGTGTGGTGGGGGGGTGAAACTAAACATGTCCCCGTAAGACTCCAAAGAAATAGAAAGGAACGCATACCCGCTCTAAATGTAGCCCGTAGTACGTACTTGCAGACTGATGCTTAAAGCCAGTATCAGAATGGATCCTTTTTCCTTCACAGTAAAGCCATCACGTGCTTTAAACTAAAAACACTTTAAACACTTGCTTCAGTAACGAGTGATTATCTTTATGAGGTAACTGCTCCAATGCGTTCACTGAGACCCCTTACACTAAACTTCTAACTGGCTGGGAACTAGTGAAATGAATTCTAACAGATTCCAGAACAGAAGTCTGCTATCTATTCTCCCTGTCCCACTGAGACAGCACAGGACACCGATAACAAGAAAGACAGGAAGAAGAAGTGACAGCGACACTTATACATCACATCACAGAGCACCCACAACAGCTACATGCATCTCAAATAGAGAGATTATAGCGTATAACAAGTGTTTAGAAAGAGTTTACAAACTAGTCTCGTTCTCCGTGACAGGAGCCGTGATTGGTTGATCAACCTGACTCCCTTCCTCCTTCCCCTCTTGTTCCTTTTCTCCAAGTGTCGGCCTACTCTTCCTCCTGCTCCTTCTCATCCTTTCACTGCTGGCTTGCTCAACCTCACCTTTCACATCTCTAGGAGATGGTGTTGATGTGGTGGTGCTGGTGGAGGTGAAGGTAGAGGTGGGTGAAGGACAGGAGCTCCTAGAAGCTCTAGATGGCTCTGACAAGGAAGTGTTCCTGGTAGTGCTCATGCTGCAGCTTTCTTCGTCCTCAGTGGGCAGTGTTTTCTCCGCTAAATGTGTCTTTCCTTCCATGAGAGTGGTTTGGTCCAATTTAGTGGCTATGTGGCTACTAACAGACCTTGTTTTAATGTGTTTTGTTGGCATGTCACTCTTTTTTCTCCATGCCTCATTGCTACTTCTAGTGGGGGTTTTCTGTACATTGTATGCATGTTTGATGTTGGATCTGCCTTTATGTAGCTGGTTGCCTTTGGCAGCTTTAATGCTCCTATCCTTAACCACAGACTTTGCTCTAACCTGTTTCTGCTCTGGAGGCAAACAAGGGTAGCATGTTATTGCTTTTATTACTGGAATTCTTGTTTTAGGAAAAACATTCTCAAACGGGTCTAATCTTTTCTTGACTATATACATTGCATGTTTCTTCACTACCAATTTATCAGCATTTTGTTGTGCTTTCTTTCTTACTGTTGGTGGATTCTGAGTGCATAGTTTGTGATGAGGCACCCTAACCGGTAACCGGGACTTGCATAACTGGCTTCTGACCTCTTTGGCTCCAGTGTTTGTTATTGCTACATTAGTAATTCCCACATGTTCCCTGCTGTTCATCTCTGGCATGCTAAAGGATGCTTCTGTTCTGCTGACCTCCTGTGGGGAGGGTCCTAAAGAGGACAAGTTGAACACAACGCTGCCAGCCTGAATCACATCTGAACAGATATAATGGGAATCTGGGATCTTGCTACTGCTTTTGATAATCCCCATTTTGGGACCGATATTTTGTGGTGAAGATGTGGAAAAAGTGTCTGTGCTTTGGTAACTGTTTTCTTGAGTCCAATCTGAAAGATTTCTCTTTTCTGATGTACCTGATGGATTGACTGAATAATAGTTTGTGATGCCTGATGATCCATAATTAGAATAATCTGAATATCTTGAGGTTGCAGAATAAGAACTATCCACAGTTGTTCCTGAGGTTATGTAATTTGAAGGATCAAAGGTGCCTGGTGTTCTACATTTAGAACTGCTATTTGAAATATCAAAGGTATTATCACATGAAAACTTGAAGCCTGTTCTAAAAGTGGAAAATGTGGGCTCCGTATTGGAAGTTAAGTCTCTACATGTGCTGCAACTGCCAGCCCCATTTGAAATTTCTAGTTGTACTGTAGTAGTCTGTATAGAGACTTGTGGGACTGTGAGGATATCTGTTGGATCCTGAGTGTCAACCTGATCCTTGTGTGGTTGTTGTGAGGAGGTGTCTATTTCTGAGGTGTCTATTTCTGAGTCCCTGACTCTATACCTGCCCGCCAAATGGTAATGCTCACCAATCTGAAAAAACTGGAGCCTCTCCTCCACCATGTCCCTCTTGCTCATGTCAATCGCACCACTGCGTGTCATCTCAAACATCTTCCCTTCATGGAAGGGGAATGGGTTTGGCTCGCTTGTCGGAGTGCTATCATCCGTTGGTGTTCGGGCTGGGGTAGTGTCTGGTGTTGTGGCCTGGGACTGGTCATCGACTGCCAGTCCAAATGGCTTAGGCTCACCATTGCTCCCCCGTGTCCCTCCCATATCAACAACTTCTTCTTCTCCACCTTTACTCGGCCAAGGGTCAAAGTCCAACCCTTTAGTGGCAACAGTCTTAAAAGTGGAGTTAAATTCCTCTTCTAATTTATAACTAAAGTAAGTGTCTGAAAATCCCTCCTTGTCTGAGGGTTTTTCATCCTGATTTTTAACTCCATCTTTATTAACACCATTAGCTTTTTCCCCATTTGATGGAATATCTTTTTTGTAAGTATCCTTTTGATATTCCTCAGGGGTTTTCTCCTCTTCAATAACTTCCAGTTTTGTCTGAGGAAAAGAGCGGTCAGAAGACCTAAAGGAGTCAGATGCCCAGACGTCTCTCCGGCTGTCTGGGAGACCATAGAGCCTTAAATCAGCCTGCTCACACAGGCCATCATCCTCATCCTGAAGTTCATATCCATCTAATGAGTCAATCTCTGTTGCGTCTGTATCATGAGAAAATTCAGCTGTTGTGGCTATTGAACAGTCTGTTATTGACTGGTCATTTCCATTTTGTTCATATTCATAGTCCTCCACTTTGCCATTAGAACCTTTGGAACCATTTGAACCACTGGAGCCATTAGTCCCACCATTAGGTTCTTTGTTGTTCCCATTCTTATCATGTTTTTTGGATTTAGAACTCTTCTCCTTTTTCTTCTCCTCCTCCTCCTCAGGAACTTTAAAAGAGAATTTTTTACAAGGGATTGGTTGGAAGACAGACTCCTCTTCTTCGTCTGCCTCGTCAGCATTTGACTCGCTGTCATCTGCCTCGGGGGGCACTGGTGAGGGGGGCTGAATACGTATGATTGGCTCTGTGAGCAGATGCTTATCATGTTCTTCCTGTAAGTTTACCTCCATCATTTCTGTCTCAGTCTCTGAAGATGCACAAGAACCTTTCCTCTCTGGGTCTGACATATCGGAGGCTGAATCCAAAGGAGGAGGAGGGGGGAACTCAATATATGCAATACCTTTGTCTTTTGAAATTTCTTGGTGCCCCTGTCCTGTTGTTTCATCTTGCCCAAAACTGACTATTGCTTCTTGCTGGTTGAGACTATTTAATTCCTGTTCATTATCATTAATTTTTGTTTCCTGCTTATTGGCATTAGCAAGATCTGCTTGGCTGGCAGGAGAAATAATTTTGCTTTTTGGTACAGCCTCTTTGAAAGAGAAAACAACTTTGTCTTCTTCCTCTGATTCCTCAGATACTTCCATAATGGGGCTTGGTTTCCCAGGCATAAATCCCATAAAGCCATCAGGAGTCCTGCATGTGAGGTCATAGCTGACCTCTTCTGAGCTGGGGGTCTCTGGCGTAAGAGGGCTTTTCCCTGAGCTGTCTATGAAAGACACCTGTTCTAGTGTGTCGTCATCTGGGCTGATGGGACTAAGTCCGTTGTTTGATTTCTGTTTTACTGTATACACTGTACCCTTGGCTTCCCTCTCTGCCTGCCTGCCCACCTGGACACCCACATATACAGGTAAGGTTTTGATGCCCTTGAAATTTTCTTTGGTTGTTACAGTAGATGGAGGGGTTATGACTTTCTCTAGCATCTCTCTGGGACTGGGAAGGTTATTGGAGTTGGAATCTTTGGGGGCATTATCTAAAATTTCAAAAGTCAGATCTGTTTTTGTTGGGGTTTTGTCTAAGGTTGTTTGTATTTTACTCTTAGATAAAGTAGGTATCTGCGAAGGTTTAGTTATTGCCTGTTTCTTTGTGGGCTCATTATCTAAAGTAGGAGGTGCGGTTCTTACGGGAATTTGAGATTCTGACTTTTTTCGAAGGTTTTTATTTAGTAGTTCCTCGCTGTCTGTTCTTGATCCCTCAGCTGTTGCTTCTTTGGAAGCAGTCTCACATTTTATGGCTTGTTGGTATTTTTTAGCATCATCCTCTACAGGAAGTCTCTGACCTTTACTGCTTTCTTTGCTTTCCTGAGTAACACTGGTATGGATATATTTTCCTTTATCAGTTTTATCAATCTCAATTTCACTAATTTTTCTTTGCAATGAGGATTTTGAGACATTGTCATCTGTATGCTTGGGGGCTTTAGATGCTGATGATATCAATGGAGCTTTACTGCTTTCCATGGATGTAGGTTTGTCCTTTTCAACATCCTGTTCAACATTTTTGGGGATTTCTTCATCTGATATTTTGGATGTCTTACCTGTCAAAAATTGATAAACAGGAAGTTTGCTCTCTTGTAGTTTTTTTATTGATGGTTTTGGTTGCACAGGTGGGGGAATTTTGCTTGGACTAGTTTGACTCTGTTTCTGAGCTGCAGACTCAAATTTCATCCTCACAGCACTGACTTTGGATGTTGTCTTCAATGGAGAAGAGGGTTCAGACTCACTGGTCTTAGTTGGCTGTTTATCCTCAGTCATATGAGACAGTGTACCTTTCTGAGGACTGCTTGGTAAACTACAACTTTTCTTTTCAGTTGCTGTAGTGCTGCTAAATATATTGCCAACAGAAGGCTCTCTGAGCTTGCTTTTACCTAACACCTCTATTCCTGCCTTAGGTTTCTGCTGTGTTTTCTCAGGGCTACTGCAAGTTGAGCTTGGCCAAGACCTTGGTTCCTTTAACTCCCTTTTCACAGGCTTTTTCTCAGGGGACTGTAGTTCATCATTAAGCTTCTCTGTTTTGTCACGGAAGAACTGAGAAACCTCACTGAGTTTTTCTTCTGCTTCCTTTACAGTTTGGTCTACCCTGTCCTCATAAAGGAGCTTCTCCCTGCTCTTGTCATGTTTGTCCTCTGTGAATCGCATCCACACTGCATGTTTAGGACTGCCCTGTTCTGTGGAGTAATGGAGCACTGTCACCTTATCAAATTGAGATGGTTCGTCCCTGTGCATGAATTTACCTGATTTAGGGGACCCATCTTTTGAGGATTTAGAAATAAACTCTCTTTTGGGACTTCCATACTCTGTACTGCGGCTACCACTGTCCTCAGAGCTGATGCGGCGAGTTTTGTCAATTGCTGATTCTTCTGTGTCAGAATGAGACATCGATGACGCATCAAGCTTCTCAGAGAGTAGCATTTTTTCAGCAAACCTGTATGACTCGCCTCGAAAATCCGACAGCTCATCATCACAGTATTCTATAGAGTGTTGGCTCAATAGTTTCAGGGCTTTGTACGAGTCATCTGCTATCAGCTGGGCAGAGCTTGGTCGACTATCCTCCTCCTGTGACACTGGGGTGTTGACCCGAGATGTTTCCAGGAAGGAGGGCAGAGATTCTTCAACAGTAAGCTCCTCTTCTTCCTGTTGAGCCTCATCATAATCAATGAGTTCTTTAATTCCACGTTCTCCTTTGTAGACATAGAGCTCAGGATGTTTCTTTGTTTCCCTGATTATAACCTCAGTCGGCTCTGCTGTGCTGTGCCCCTTCTCTATATGAACCTCAATTATCCGTTCAACTTTGGGTTTAGATTTTATATCTCTGTCAAGAAATCTAGGTGTCAGCTCATCACCTTTGACAGAATCCTGGCTAGCTTTGTGTTCAAAAAGACCTGCTAGTTCTTTAGATGGGTCTCTTCCTGACTGGAAAGCTTTCATGATATCTCTAACTGACATGGCTTCCTCTATCATCTCTGCACCATCGGTCAGTTGGGGCTTGTGGTAGACCATTCTAGTAGTAGTGGTAATATGAGTTTCCTCTTTAAGACACACGCTTTTATTCATCATGGAGTCTTCCTCTGGCAGTATCATCTGTAAGGCTTGGACTGAGCTAGTAGAGGCTGGATCTGGCTCTATAGCAGGAATAGTAGGTGCAGCCTCCTCCATAAGTACAGGCTCACAAGGGTCATCAGGCTGCTCATAGCTCCTAATGTGGACAACTTCAGTCCTAGTCTCAGTTACACAAGGAGGGATAGGTGAGTCTGCGAATAAAGGTTTAGGCCCTGTGCTTTCTGCACTCTGAGGTGCAGATGGTGTCTTTTCACTCCTGGTCTCAAACCCACTGTCTGACAGGGGACTCTTATCCTGCTCATGAGATAGGTCCTCAGGTGATTCCAAAGTAGTCTCTGTCCCTTGATATGATTCAGCCAGTTTGCTTAAATCTTTCTCTGAAGGAGAAGTGTGCATGCCTGAGACTGGTGGTGGCATTTTGAGTTTGTGCTCTTGTATTGTCATAGATGGTTTGAGAACACGTTTCTGTTTCTCTTCCCCCTCCCTTTTTACCTCGTCATCATACCTATTTTTCAACTCTGCCATTCTGGACAGAGAGCTAGCACCAATGTCATTTGTTAAATAATCTACTACTTTAGCCAACTCAAAGTCTTTACTTGAGATAGACTGGTGCTTGAGCAGGAGTTTGCTTTCATCAAAAGGAGGGTAATATTCTGACAAGACACTTCTCTGTGCCTCTTCAATCTCATCTTTGGAAAACTCCTCCCACTCATCCTCTGAGGCTCTCTCTTTACCTTCACTCAAGATATCTTTCTGTAATATCTCACTAACTTTCACTAAATCTTCCTTCACTTTCTCCACTAGAGTAAATGGCTCCTCATCCTCTAACTTTGTCTCTTTGGGAGTACCAATATGTGAGGTTTGGACCGTTTTAGCTGCTGTCTGTGTGTCTGTTTGTAGGATGGCTGTCATTCTGATCAGATCTTCTTTCATATCTGCTACATCTTTTAGTATCTCCTGATTGGAAGCAGCAGTTGGGTGGATAATGGGGGGTGTGATAAAGGGAGGGGATTTCAATTGGGAATTTATTTTAGATGTGGTCACACAAGAAGACAAAGAAGAAGAAGGTGATGATGAGGCACGAGGGGTATCGGGCAATGCCATTTTAAGAGACCCTGGTCCAGGTTTGGCAGGAGTCTCTGGGATGATGTTTACTAATGAATATACAGGTACAGTCACTTTATTAGAACAAACTGCAGTATTGGATGTGGGAACTACAGATCTGAGAGAGCCATAGGCAGAGCTTGCTGTTGCAGATCTACGTGAGGAGGACAGTGATTTAAGTGTGCCATAGCCTGACACAGAGTACGAGTCTATAGCTTCATTTATGGCTGCACTGACACCAGAAGTTGCTGCCTGTGTGGTGGCCTGAATCCTCTCCTGAAGGCTGCTACTTCTCTCTGAGAGAAGGCGTGAAGAAGGGGAGGAGGGTGTGGAGGAGGAGGAAGGATATTTGACTGGGGATACTGATCCATTCATCATGGACAGTTCTGATGAAGCGATTGTGGTCTGTCCAGTTGAGGAAAGAGAGGAGAGTGATGTCCTTCCTCCTCGGGATGATAATGTTGAGTCTACAGAGGTTTTCAAAGAAGAAATGCTGGAGATGCTTTTAACAGAAGAGAGGTTAGGTGCTCCTGTATCAGTTGTAGACCCCAGAGCTGATTTAAAAGGCAGGTTGTACATGTTGAAAGATGTCTTTGGTGATACTGGAGTAGAGCTAGGACCTGTTGGTCGCTCTGGTACTCCATTGGATAGTGAGTGAAGTGGGGAAGTCCTTGATGTGTATGCTGAAGCAAGGCTTTTTATAGATGCTGGATCTGTGCCAGGTTTACAAGGGCTTCCAGAGGACACAAGGCTAGCAGACCCCTGGACAGGGAACTGGCCCTGCTGAACCACAGTTTTAATGGGTGAAGCCATAGTCCTGCAAGACCTGATGGGGGATGAGGACACTGTGTCGCTAACTGATTTGACCGGGGATGACATAGTGGGTACTGGTGGTGGAGGTCCCAGGGTGGTTTTGATAGATGCTGGATAAGCGGGGGATGTAGAGGGCAAGGGCCAGGTAGATTTCAATGGAGAACCAGCTGGTGAGGCTGCCGGTGAATTGGAAGAGGTGATGGGACCCCCCAATCCGACTGGCCTTGTTTGGCCAGGGACGGTAATAGGAGCAGTCGACCATGGTGGGTAAGGTCTGGTTGGAAAGACAGGTTTGTGAGGGTAACCAGCAGGCAGTGTTCTTGCTGGTGTGCTTCGCTCAACTGCTGTTTCTTCAGATGAATTGTTTAGAAATAATGATGAGGAACAAATGGTAAAAGTAATTAAAAAAGAGTGGAGAAACAGAAAATTATGTTGGGTAAGAAAAAGGAAGAAAAAATATGAAGGAAGAAAAGACCAGAGGAGGAAGAGTTGGTCAGTGACACAGTCCTGGTATCAAGGAAGGAATAACATTAGTTTTATGAAGTGCTGAGATAAGATAGTTTGACCACTGAATGAAGAAGAACTTATAAAAAAGATGTTCCTGTGCGAGTCAGGACCACAGGAATGACTTAAACAACAACGGCAAATACATAATGAATAAACTGAAAAAAGCACATACAGCAGGAAAGTAAAATTCCAATGGCAAAGATGATGGAGACCAGCTAACAGTTGACAACAGAAAAATGGCAAGACAAATGCACTAGGAGTAACACAAAACAACTTCTCTCTTTGGACTTCAGATGTTCTAAAATCAGCATGGATTCTTGGTCTAATGTCCGCTTTTTAAAGTGCCTTTTATCTGTTTGGTCCAAAAATGATAATTCCCCAAAGACAATTTGGACACTATGATACAACAGAGCCATGGGCTGCAGAAATTTCCATTTTCCTTTTATTTTATAATAACAAAACATCTGACAAAATGCATATCAAAGACTGGTGTTTCAGTCCATTTGTTCATGCAAGATTGAAATATATTCGTGACAAGCACAGAGTGTAAAAAACTAAAAAACTAAAAAAAAAACATCTAAAGCTGAACTTAAGACCTCCAAACATGCATTTTGTCCCACAAAAGCTGTTAGATCTTCACAAAGTCAAAAAGAGCTTAAAACTCAGAGGGGACAAATGGCATATTAAAGGAAAAAAAAAAGATCAAATTTTACTTTGACCTTCCTTCCCAAATGCCTGTAAACATTGTGTCGGTAAGTCAAAGAAAAATGTTGATGTTGCTGCATTTGAACTTCAGAAATTCAGCAGTGAAAATCAACCAAACAAACCCAGAGGAAGTACAACTCACAATGTGGGCAAGCACAGCACAAAACTTAAACCACTCATTGACCCATGCAAAAAATATGTACCATGTCGTAAACAAGCATGTGGACAGTGCATGTTATGTAGGGTGAGAAATATGCATTCATTACATTAAGTATGTCACATCTATCCATATATTGATCACGCAATTTAAAGGTTAATTGGAACTGTTAATAAACTAACTTATCCACGATAGTTAGCATTATTATATTTATCAAAGGGGTTGTTAGTGAAAATGTCAAACTCACTCAGTGCAGGCTCGGCCAGATAGCTGTAGCGCTTACGTAAGGCTAGGGATGCAAAGGTATGACGTCGATCTGGCTTTTCAGTCTGCAACAATAGCAAACAACACAAAAACCTATCAGTTCTAGGTCACCCTACATTGTATGCTGCCAAATCAACAGCATTTGGATGTTAATGTCAAACTAAAGCAAATCCCAATCAAAAGTTTGTTAGTACTGACATAAAAACAAAGCCTATGAAGTTTAATAATACAGCAGCAAATTCTCGCGTTAAGAGTATTCACTGCACTTCCTGTAAGTACCTGAGTACTGATACTATTACTTACAGTAAATGCTGCTATCCCAAGCTAGGCAAATGTTCGAAAGTTAGTCATGATCCTTAAGTATTCAAATTATAAATACTTAAAGGTTAAAGACAATTTAAGGATTTGTTAATAATTCTCAACTTTCTCAAAATCTCTAAAAACAATGTACAGTGTATTTCACTTCCTTCACAAACTCTACAGCGCAGGGGATAAGGTTTGGACATAAAACATATCTGATCATATATCATGCAAAATTGAGCAGCTATAGATTGTTTAAAAAAGGAAAGCTTATATTGCCCTTATAGAAGCGGAAAGAATAAGGCTATGATGAGCAGAGCAGGGCCGCTAAAGATCTAGCGCAGAGGACAGCACACGGTGGGGAGGGTGTGGTTTACCTCATCCTCGGCATCTGATTCCATATCCTGGATCCCAAGATGCATTGCAGAAACAGGGGGAGTAACATAATGGAAAGCAGGGGGAAAAGAAACATCAGGGTGTGAAAAAGGAGTGACTGAGAGAAGCTCCAACTCTGAAGAGAAGCCTCTTAAGCAAACTGAGCAAAGAAAAAATAAAAGCACAGACCAAACAAACACCAACAAAAAGTAGAAAGCGGCAGCACTCAGAAGCAAAAAACAGCAAATGAAGTCAAGCCACGAAAAGGCAGCCACAAAGGCCCACAGCCAAAAGCATGTCGCCCAAATCAAAAGGTAGGTAGGTATAAAAATGAAACAGCCAATGACAAGAATCCACTGCATAGATAACCAATATACATAGAGAGAAGCTTTAAACAGATAAAAGACACAGTGGCGGCAGTTTGGCCAGAGTCTTTCTCTGTCTTAAATCTATCAGTGTTATGGGGGCTGTAACTACCCTCACCATGAGTATGGTTATGAAGGTGACAACAGAATGGTGCTGAATCTATGTTACCTTACCTTTTTCACTGCAGGAAGAGTGATGTTCAGGTTACATACAGCAGTTTGTGGAAGACCTTTTGTGGTCTTACACTCTTTGAGGAAAGTTAGACGTCCACAGGGCTCCTGGCTGGGGTCTCTGACCTACAGGAAGTTAACCAAACATCATCTTATTTACTATATGCCTTTATAACACAGCGGTACTTATTACAAATTACTTGTATATTTACTGTTTTTGCTTATGTATTTGGAAGTGTGCATATTTCCTGCAGGTTCTGTAGCTTTTGCAGTGTTTTTACTTAATACAGTATGTACAGTATTTCAATAGATTGGGCAAAAGAGACACCAGAATTGTATTGGATTTAGATGAACACGCATTGCATCATGATACTGGAAGAGTGTGTACAGGGTTAGAGCAGATGTACATACATGAAGAATCAAGACAAAATTAATGTACTTTTTAGACACACAAAACGTGTTATTTTGTTCTCAAATACTTTATTATGCAGAAATAGTTTGCCAATAAAACATTCATGCATGGCTAATCAAACTGCATGTGTTATAACTGAGGCACCTTGCTACTGTAGCCTTTATGAGCTGTTTTTTAAATGAGCCGTCATCTATGGACTAGAAGATGACATGATCTAGGTGACATGTGAACCAGTTGAACTGAGTGCCAAATGATGCAACAGGACTCATTAGAGAACAGACAGTTAATGGGTCGATCAATAACATGTAGTCATTAAGCGGTGAAGTGGGTTACAGCCCGTGGTAGGAGTTCATTGTATTGAAGGCTAGTAGGGCAATAACGGGGGTGGAACTAAAACAATCATGGCTTAGCATTACATTACAGCAACCACATAATAGTGGCTACACTTAGGATTGTGTCTTGTGCCCTTTTAGCTCAATGAAATCTTAATGATTTTAGTACATTTTCGCTGTGATGATTTTTGATCTGACCATTCCACATTATCACTCCATGTAAGGGAAAACAGTAATAGAGAATGAAAACACGGTGTGCATTGAAATACCTTGACACAGAACGGCAAACGGTTCTCCTTGAAGGCGTAGAAGTTGAGAACTAACTGCTGACCCCCTTTGGTCAAAGGAGTCAAGTTTCCATAGCAATCCACAAAGATTGGCCTACCCTCTAGGACCTGAAAGAGCACATGAAGAGTTAAGAAAACACATATGGAAAACAAGCAAATAAACATTAATCTACATGTTAAAGAAGTGTCCAGCATTCATGAGAAGGTCTGGAAGTGGCTGTATTGAAAGCTTACATCACGTACTGTTTCTGAATATATGGTATTTTTAAAAAGACTATGAAACTATGTACAAGTTTCAGAGAAAACAAGGGTGCTTGAATAAAATGCAAATTGCCACTATGCATCAAACACACCAAACTATTTAGTGCACATGCAACATGTACCTCTATGTCTTTGCTTCTGGCCACTTCCTCAAAGTTCTCCTGCTGCTCTAAGGTCTTATCCACTTTGTCGTCTGTCATGCAGAAACACCTGAGTCTGGACTCCACTGGGTCATTCATCTTGGCAAACACCACAAACTTGGCCATGTAGGGCACACAGATCAGCTCCCTGTACAGCTGTGTGGCCAAACCCACCGTCTCTGGGATCTGGTGGCAGTCTGCTAACCAGAACCTGCACAAGAGACAAATAGAATGATGAAACAGCCCGAGCACAAAACAAACTCAGCCATTAGAGCGCATGTCGCTGGTCTTACCTAGCAGAAACATTGGTGGTAAAGGAGACACAGTCGTTGACAAAGGTGAGAGGAGTTGTGCCTGTGATGTCCTCCCACTGCGCCGGGGACGTACCGCCTAAAAACAGTCATGTATGTGAATTTATGTGAGTGACTGCTCTACATCTAATATGCTGTAAAAGAAACAATAAGAGTCACACCTGGCGAATATTATCTCATATTTTCTATTGCCAATGAGGTACAGAATTCAATTTTTTGTATCCTGCGACTAATATAACTTATCTAATATTAGGTTCCGTCTTAATCCTCAAATAGCCCTTTGAAGAAGTGAGGTGATTGATCAATCAAAATGTTTTCATTTTCCAAAAACACACACAAACATATACCTGTAATGCTACAGAGAAGGCGGAGGCAGGGAGTGCAGTCTCCTTTGTAGCCATTAGAAAGACCTTCTCCCGACAGAGGTGGGACTGGGATTGTCATGGTGATCGGCTTGTGAAACTTCCTTCTTCTTGGCTCCACGGTAACAATTGGACTGAAGGTCGCTCGGTTACCAAGGATTTTCTTCACAGTTTCATCAGGTACTGGTTGGGCCTTTGAAGAAGGACATAAAGATGAATCAGAGGTGTGTGTTTGTGTACATTATTTATTCCATTCTCAGTAGCTTATGCCAATGCAATTGCCAAATGAAAGGGTGATTCAAGAGAACTATTCACATAGAAAGACAAATGGAAACATTAGTCATCACACATCCTTTACCTGCAGTCCAACCTTTATCTTCTTAGTTAATGCTCCCTCAGGGAAGGAAGCCTGGACCAATGGGAGGCTCCGGCTGCACAAAGTCCCACCCTCTGGTCCCATCTGATTGGTCTCCTGCCTTATCCGAGACACAACAGCAAAGTACTGTGGGAAATCCTTGGTGATGATGCGGCAGATTCGCTTCCTCTCCAGCTCCTCAGAAGTGTCTAATTCTAAAAGGAGAAACATTCATAGTGATATATCCTGCACCGCATCAATTACATCTAATTAGGAAACAAACAAAACCATATTTTTCAAACCTAGAAGTAACTCTTTTTTAGTATTACCAGCATCAGCACCACTTTACAACCCAAATTTAAAAGAAAATTCTGTTACAAGCTGTGCGTTAAGCTTTGCTTACCTTCATCCATCCCATTAAGAAGCTGATTGAGATCGTCTGTCTTACAGTCGTACAAATGCTCCTTCCAGGTTTCCCCGTTCTCGCTGCGCAGTAGGATCAGCTCCCTCTCCTGGCCTCGCATTGAACCAAAATGTGGAATCTCCACTATTACAGGCCTGCCAATGGATATTTCACAGAGATATGGTTAAATTATAAATCATTTATGACGTGTCATTTTATCTCATTCATGCCACAAATAAAATTAGTAAAATAAATAAACTACTTCTACTTGTTTACACGAATGGGACATTTTTCTTTAGAAATTTCTATAGGCTAATGGTAAAAAAAATAAACAGATCTTTCTATCTGAATCCAGTTTTAATTAATTGCCCTGTTAGGACTAAACTAATACCAAATTACTAGTTTAATTACAAAGATTAAGAGAGTTAATTTGTTAATTCAACAAGTAAAATAATGATCACTACATGGTTACAGAGCTGTTTAATGTAAAAGAAAACATAGAACCTGCATCAAAATATACAGACAATAATGAACGGTGATTCTGCAGGGTACAGTGATGCTTTTTAATGAAAGCTGTGACCAACCATGCTGCTCTTCAGTGGACATTCAGAATGCACGGCATGGTATGGCTTGATGATACAGATATGATGGAATGAGGGGTGCGGGGAGAAAGCTGCACAGCCCTTATAAATAAAAGGCATGATGGCAACACAAGCGAGTAGGATGATGAGTATTACCTATGCTAAGGACCCTTTTTTAGAGCAGAACTAAACAGAGTAGAATAAAGGACACAAGGAACCTCTATTAAAAAGGTATCAGGAGAAAGATTTTCATTAATCATCCTCCTTTAAAGATCCTTAAAAAAATTACTAAAAGTCGTTACTCCTTTACAGTTTAGTTCTTCATTAGAAAATACTATGTTCAGAGATGGAAAATTATCAAAAAGAGTAAAAGAAAAAAGAAAAGTCACTCCAACATAGTAAAAATGCCCTGGTGTTTCACTGTGCTGAGATATTTATGTTACACTGTGTTTACTCTCCACCTTATCAAGAAATCCTCATCACTGCTCCAAGTTAATGTAATCCACATCAGTACAACCTGACCAAACTCTTCCTGAAAAAAAAAATGACATACAGTACACACTTCACATACTGTAGGGATGACATAAAATTAATCTTAAAGGTGAAGTAAAGTAATAACAATCATGAGAAGCAGGATGATGCTTGCAGGAGGAAAAGGCTCATGCCCAACAAGCGCAGTCCAGTCCAGACAGCCAATAAAACCTTTACTTTCAGTGACCTCAGAAGCCACCTGAAAGCTTCTAAAATAAAAATACAATGGTCTCTAAATGAAAGTGGCTGGAAACCAGAATGGATTTTAAGTCAAATTGTGTAGTTTTAGGAAGAATTTTAAAGTCTGAAACATGAAAATAATCCACTTAGCTGCGGTGGACAAACCTACAAACCTTTGAATACAAAGATGGATTCCTTAGTGTAGTTTTTCCTCCCTTCGAAAATGTTCTAAGTGCACGTAAGTATGATTGATTTCTTCCCAAAACTACATGGCATACATATTTCAGCAATACTTTATCCTAACAAAAGTCAACGGAGATGAGTAAAAGAATCATATTCATTAGCATGAGTCAGCCTCAGTCATGTTGATTCCCTGAGGAGGTGGGTACACGGAGGAGAGGAGCAGGGGGGATGCTATGTTTTGTTCCTACCCAACAAATCTAGTTCCTCTGGGTCCCAGCTGTAGCACTGGACTAACCAGGCTCTCGCCTTCATTAAGGGCTGGCAGCTTTCTGGGAAGATGTAGTTTACTGTGTCCGCAAGATAACGACACCACACGCACGTGTATACACACAGGGAGGCACAAAACACACACTCGCAAAGTCAGTAAAAGCACACAACACGGAGTTCTGCATTTGTAATAAAAAGATTCCTGCATCTTATTTTCCATAAACGCAGTCCATTCAATGGCATTAGTAATGGCAACTACTCACGCACATATCATAGATACTGGTATGTGTAGAGCTAACGTTCATTTAACTTTGTTACAGTCTGAGTGTTGTTTAAAGTACTCAAACAAGATCGTAAATCACAGACACTTGCTCCATATTCATCTCTACCAGTGTTAATGTCTAGTAGTTATAATGAAGTGATTACAATTATAAATGAAGTAAATATGTAATGTATTAGAAATGTCTCAAGACGCCGCTGTTTTTGCTACTAAAAGTTCTGTAAATCTAGTACAATTTTTATCAACAGTGTGGACATGAATGTTTCATTTTGTTTTGCCATTTTGATAGGAAAAAAAATTCAAGTAATCAAGAGCTTGACATGTGTGTGTTCTTGACACATCCTAAAAATCCAATTGAAACATACTGTACGTCCATTATGTAGAGTGCAGCTTTTTGCATGTGTACACAGTTTACATCGACTGGTGATGTTGCCTTTACTTTACAAAAGTGAATCACAGTCAGCAGCGTGAGCACAGTGCAAAAAAATTACACTTGACCTGCACCTAAACTGTAGGTGATACACTACGACATGCACACTTTCACACTTTTAATCATAAAGGCAGATGGTTGGAAATGATGATGGCAAGAAGCAGAGGGGAGGAGATGTCAAGTCACTAAACAAAAGTGCACAAAAAGCAAGTTGAGCAATAACAATTTTAGTGGGAAAAAAAAACAAACATAAGGTCTTACCCGAGGAACTGAGCCCCTGCTGGACCGACCTCAACCAGTCGGCTGGCCAGGCCTTCTCCTTCCACCATTGGAGGAGGCGATGCCAGTTTGTGCCTCTTGACCAATCGGCAGGTGATCCTAGTGGGTGCTGTGCACTTTCTGGGCGGGATGATGATGCGCATGCCGTTGTGACGACTTCCCCTCATGGACCCGCCCCTGGCATCAACCATGAAGCTGACCAGAAACCTGATGGAACGTGAAAAGCAAGAAAAAAAAAGAGGAGAAAAGGAAAGGATAAAAGTAGAAAGGAGAAAGAGTGACGTGTGAGTAAAAGAGAGTAAAGACAGAAAGGTAAAACGTTAAAAGGAGACAGGAGGGATTCAGAAAAAGTGACACAGGTAAAGAGAAAGACAGCAGAGTTGAGATGGATCGAGAAAAAAGTGGCATACGGAGAGAAAAGAGAGACAGTAAAGGGAAAGGATAGGGTTCAGGACAGAGGTGGAATAAAAAGTAAAAATATATAAGTTTAACAGCAGCACTGATGAAGAGAGGAGATTAAGTCGAGGTGAGGTCCCTTCTCATGCTGTGATCTTTAAAACACACACAACATAAGTGTGAGCAAAAGAGAGGAGATTTCAATAAAAAAACAAACGACAGAAAGTCAAGGAGATTTCTGTGTTGGCTATGACCCTGTTTCAAAGTGTAATAACAAGAAAACACCACCCAAGTCAGGCAGCAAAATATTCAATGCGCACTATAAATTGGTACTAGGGCTGCAACTAATGATAATTTTCACTGGTGATTAATCTGATGATTATTACTTCAATTAATTATTTGGTCAAAACCCAAGATGACGTCCTCAAATGTCTTGTTTGGTCCACAGCCCAAAGATATTCAGTTTACTGTCTTAAAGGAGGAAGGAAACCAAAAATATCTCAAATTTGAGAAGAATTTTGCCTTTTTTTGTTGTTCAAAATTTTCCTCATAGCACCAATTATCAATTATCAGAATAGTTGTCAATTCATTTAATAGTCAACTGATCGATCGATTCATCAATTCATTGTTGCAGCTCTAATTGATACCATAGGTTTCCATGATATTTGCAACGCGCGAGCGTATGCAGTCTGTCACAAAGATGACAACAAATGATTTACGTTTTGTGCAAAGTACACAGTCAAGATGCCAACTCAGGATTCTCCAATGTAACCTGTGATTTATCAATGTTAGGAAAACGTTGTGTGTAACCCTTTTAAACTTAAATAGGAAACTCACGTAACTCACACACATAGGTCACACACACGCAAACACACGCCATGCAGTTTGGCGACTGACATGTCTTGTTAGTCTGCTGAAAAAAATGTAAATGTGTATGCACTTCTCCATAATTCTGAATTATGTCTTGAGCAAAACTATGCAACTATGACAAAGTCTATAAAACTGACAGGAAAGGGACCTGAATTTTGTTAAACGCTCACTTAAAGAGTAAAATTTGTTAGGGGGATAAATGACAGTATTTTCACATCCCAATGTAACTAATGCACGAGTCCTTTTCAGATCTTGAAAAAGAGACTCAGACTTTGAGACGTTCTCCAAGCAAAGCAATCAACACAAATAAGTCTTTGGAGCACTGCACAAGCCCAAGAACCAGACCACTTTATGTCTGTCAACATAGTTTATGTGTAAGGAGAGCAAACGATGTTATGAATGAACAAAAAAAAAGGAGGGGTTGTGATGCCACCAGAAACAGAAAGTAACGCAAAAAAAAAAAAAGATAGTGGTGGTGAAAAAACAAGGGTAACCAATCACAGTCAATCACCTGCTGTCGTACTGCGGGAGCGGAGAGGAAAAACTGCAGGATGAACGACAAAGCAATGCAGGAGTGACAGGTCAACAACAGAGCTTTGTCATAGAAACAACCACTGAGGAGATGATTATTAAGGAGCCTTTTAAATTACAGCCCCCTCATTTCTCACAGTTAGTAACGTCTTCTAGCAACAGCTGGATCTGTTGCTAGAAGACGTTCACCTGAGCTTCAGAGTGAGAGAAAAAGTCTCATCTCTCTAGGTGTAGAGCTATCATACTGTTACACAACAATTACGGAAATGAGGGAGGTTTTTTTTCTAACATGTAACACGTGTTTACAACTGGAAAAGATCACACAATCGGGGAAAGGTGAGAGGAAACTGCTGAAGGTAAGAGCAGTTTTCTTGAGGGGAAAGAAAATGAGAGAGACAAACAGACAATATACTGTATATAACAGGTATGTCGGGAAGAAAGGAGCGCTTATATTATATCCTACATAATCCCTTTCATCCTTGCTCACCCGGAGTGTATTGGTGAAGAGACCAGGTTGACGTTATCCAGTGCGTCTGCAGTCCAGCTGTATCTCCTCAGAGAGTCGTTGTCAAAGTCTTTAGCCACCGCCAAGTGCTGTGAAGAAGAAAATGATGTAACTGAAACGGACAAGAGGGTGTGAATGCATTTCTGCTTTTTTTTTTTGAAGAGACCAGGTATATAAGGAGGAATGGTTCAGCATTTTTGTGATCTGTAAACACAAAACACTATTAAGCCATGCTTTAAATTAACCAAATAAAAGAAAAAGGATGAGGAAAACACTGCCACAGTACAGATATTTCTTTAAAAATACATTAACACAAAAAAAAAAACTCCCACAAAACCAAATGCTTAATTGTCTATTGATGAAACACTCTATTGTAGTCTATGATTTGATTAGCAACAGTACGCTGACGAATATTTATGCTTACAAACGACACAGTATCAATCGTCTATGTAACAGCAAACAGAAAATGATAAACGCATGCATGCTCTGACACAAGCTGCACATAGTCACGTGACATGAAACTGAACAAAAAAAAAACAACATAATGCTGTCGGTGAATTCTTAAAGAAAATGTCCCCCCATGCACTGACGGAAAGTGTGCACGAATGGACTCTGACATCTACCTTATTGTGATGCTCTACAATGAAAGACTTTTCCTTACAAAGCACCTGGGCAGCCGGAGAGAAGACAAGCTGTTATCTGTCAGCTCTTACATTCAGAAACCATGTTGTTGTCAAAAACTATGTTACAAAATACCGCATTGGGAATCCCTCCAACAGAGGGTCTTGTTTAGGCTGCAAAGGTACAACCAAATGACGTAGGCTGTCTCACTGCTTCGAAATTCAATATTTCTCACTGCACTGGGGCTGCTAATTCTGGGCATATTTTATACTTGTTAGGGAGGCAAACCCCTGGAAGTACTTCAGAGGCTGAGCTTGGCTGCTAAACCATAAGAAAGTGGTGTATAATGGATTGCACTCAGTCCTTAAGATCCTTGACTTTTAAAAGATTTTGATGAGAACATTTGATTTTTCCAGCAAAAAGATTAGACCCACCTTTGTGTATTCAAATATAGCTTTCAATGTTTTTAGATTTAGTGCATTTCCCTCTAGCAAAAAGCCAAAATGCTAGTGGCAGATTTAGAAGAGCCATCAAATTAGCGACGCCAGGTGGGTTACAGTCAGTGTACTACACCTGAACTTCAACTCTACCTTAAGTGCCATCACAGTAATCCTTCTTAAATGGCAGCACTAATCACTAATCTCATTTCCTCTTTCAGTAAAATGTAACGGGATTGGTCGTCTTTATGCCAACACCGACTCAGGTGTAAGAGGATTGGTGAATAGCCTAACTTTTGGCACAGCACCAAGACAACTCGACACATGTGGAGACGTTAACTGACTCCTGTGAAGTCAATGACCTGAGGATTACTGACAATGACAGAAAGACGGACCCTGAGGAAGAGGAGAACAGAGAGAGCTAGAGACGTTAAGTAAAAACAGGAGAGACTAATTCCCTGATAAGTCCGTGGGTACGTACCATCTCCTTATTCGGGGCCAGCATCTCCTCTATCATCATGCTGTCCCGCGTGAAAGAGCTCCGGTTCAGCGTGTTGGACCTATCAGAACTGAAGGAACGTAGGCTTGGTGTGGTTGACGTAGCAGTCATGGATTACCAAGACAACAGTCACATTGATGGAGATGGGAGGTGAGGAGGAGGAGGAGGAGGAGGAGAGGGGTGAGGGGTGGGTATAAGGGGTATGGAAGTGAACAGAAAAACAAACATAAACACATTAAATGCATGCAGCTTCCAGGAACCTGATTGTATGCCACCTGTGACAACAACAACCACAAGGCAAGAAAGAACCTTTTTTGGAGAATTCATATTTTCACATAAAAAATAAGATTACAATACACTTCTCAGAGAATACGCTTATAGATACTACCTCTGAATACGTGGCACTGCAGTAATGTATTTTAAAAAAAGAAAACAGAGGGTCAAAAACTTCAAAATGACCTGTATCTGTCTTTAAAAATGACAGCTTTTTAAGCCTCTTTAGTCTTTAGAACTTTGCTATTCACACTTGGCCAGAGTTCAACACACAAGACAAATAGCTTTAAAGCCTGAATGAAGCGCTTTAGCAGATTACTGCATGATGACAATGGACACAGTACCAGCACATGAAGGTCGTCAACGTCGCCAGATTACAGTACATTAATTATGATATTTGTGTTTTATACAGTAATTTGGCCTTCCGTATAGTGCACGGTCAATAATGCCATTTTGACCGTGCACTGATCATTTCATTCTTTTGTGACACTTTGCTTTAGTAACAGTATCAGTCTAGGCTATCTCATTTTAATTTATTTCCCAGCAAGATCAAGATAGTAAAATATGGATCCTATGTCTGTCTTTACTGTCTTCTCACGTGACGTTTTCCAGCCAAGGAAGGCTGTCCTTCACTTTTAATAAAATCCTCTTTATAAATCAGAAATTGTAGGTATTTCATATTGAATGCTGTAACTTACGGGTTCTGTATTTACTGTATATATGATGTATATGATAAAATACAAAATGATTTACGATACTTAAACATTTTATATCTGGCAACGCTGAGGTTCATATTGGTCTTCATGCAGACACTGCCTTTCAATAGTTTGTCATGGAGACCAACAAGCACACAAAAGAAAATGAGCATGCCTCATAATTAACTTTAGACAGTTAATTAATATGGAACTGTAGACTGAGTTTACTGACCATTTACACTTATATCAGTGACTGTATGCAGTGAAGTCGTCTGTGATGGGTGTGCAGGCTTTGGGAGAGGGGGACTTTTATGAGGTAAATAAAGAGCATTCTTTTGCAATGACATGTGATGAATGTTTGCCTGCAACATCTCCACCACAATTACAACAGAGCTATTTGCGCTACACAAGTTTACTGATGTGAAGCAATTAGCCTGTGCTCAGAGAAAATGCTCTGTAGCACAACATGGCAAAAACACAACCCTAATGCTGCGATGGAAATGCAATGCCAAGCAATGCATGGAACAAAACCTGACCTTAATATCTGCCTTTTCTGCTTCTGTTTGTGCATGTGTCTGCATGCAGATACCCAAGTACAGTGAGGCTATTCTACAATATCAATCATTTGTAGAATTGTATATGACACAAAACTGATACAGATGTATCAGTTCAGGTCCCTGGAAGCTCAGGGAGGGAGTACTCCACACAAAAGGCAAAATAATGCAAAGCTCCACTTTTGTGACAAAACCCACGAAGACCCAGGCATAAATGAAAATCACAGTCAACAAACACCAACAGCAAAGAACCCAGTGCTGCTTTCAACTGAAACAACCAAAAACTAAGAATCAGACAGAAATATCACACAGTTAAACCACAGTACACAGCGCAATGTCTTATGTTAATACAGCACTATTAATGACATAAAAACTAGTCAAAATCATGTTAGTTGTGAGTCAAATGTATGAATATGGATTACACTGGACCACAAGGTCATGATATTGATAGCAACTGGGGTCTGGGGTGACGTGGGGAAGGGGCGGGAG
>JAPQRN010000012.1:12491131-12504102 GCA_037367275.1 Coranthus polyacanthus
AGGAGAGGAGAGGAGAGGAGAGGAGAGGAGAGGAGAGGAGAGGAGAGGAGATATACCTCTGTTGTTCTATTCACCATCATCTAGAAATTAAAAAGGGAAAAAGGGATTGGTTGGGTCAGAGACAGGAGAAAGAGGAGGAGGGACAGGGAGAATGGGGTGGTTAGTGCACCACAACAAGTACAACAACAACACCAACACCATGGTTGCACCAAGCTGTAGGATGGATATGTGTGAATGTGGCCAGAAATAATGTAAAGAAAAGGTAACCACACAACTGGATGGTGCAACTCTCTCTTATAGTTTCCTGTCTGTCATTTACGCTACACTATATTCTGTTTCAACTAAGACAGACTGATTTTTTAACGCAGTGTGTAAACCAGAAAAATAAGAAAAAAACTAAACAAAACTGGTTCCTCTCTGACTGCTGGTCATCACGGGTACTGTCGTCCTGTCAGAAAGAATGTGGGTCCAGAAAGCGGGTCCATAACGTGTACCTTGGACTCCACGTCAGCGTTGTGGTCATTCTGGAGCAGGAGGGCGGCGGCCTTGGTGTCATCTTTCCGGGCGGCGATGTGCAGCGCTGGGAGGCGGACCTTCCCCTTGGTGTCATTTTCCAGAAGGAGGGAAACCACCTGGTCGTGGCCCTGCTGCAACGCCACCGCCAGAGGAGTGAAACCATCCTAGAGCAGAGACAACCAGCAGAGACAGTTCAGAACATCACTGGCTTGAAACTAATTGAACTAACTGAAATACTGTTAGAGTTCTGTTTGTTAAAGTGTGTAAAATTCACTGGTGTCCACTGCTTCGATGTTCGATACGGTTTTCTGTTGAACAGTTGTCTTCTTCACAAGTATAGACAATCATCATTGACTGGTTGCAATATGTATATTTTACAGAGACTTATAATAATCTCTGCATCTTTCAAGTCTAATTAAAATGCAGTGTATTGTCAGGTCAAGTTAAGGCTATTTATTGCCCAACCACAGCTGGAAATGTATCATCAGACTCACCTCAGATATAATACAATAACATTAAAATTGTGTCCATAATAATAGCCCATTTATGTGTTAATCTGCACTTTCAACTCTCTTAATCTGTTTTTGAACCGTGTTTTGGTAGCTACACAAATCACTGTAGCATATGTTACAGTGGTGTTGTGCCGGGAGCTGTAGAGGAGCTGAAGCGACTTTTGGATTTTCACAGAAAATTGTACCCGTGACCTCTGTTTAGAAATCAGTGTAAAGGCTGCTATCATGGACGTAGACAAGCAGGGAAATCGGAGAAGTTGCTCATTTTATAAGGTACGTTATGATTTGTTCACACATTGGGACATAAAAAAAAAATCAATTAATACATGTACATTTCTTAATACATAATGTACCTTTAAATGTTACATAAAATTTAAATTAACTGCAGAACCGAGCGAATATTCTTTCAGATTACATACAGTCATTTGACCCATTGTTAATATGAAAACATTGGTTATTACAGCTTTAATTTTACACACCGTTTAAACTATTGAGTGTTGTCACATACGGGACAAAATATAACTCTTCACCAGGCTGAACCCCTTGTGGAGAGGCTGTTATTCCTCTGTGTGCATCCTGAGTATAGCTGCATTTTATAAATTAGTCAGCTGGCTTTGCTGTCTGTCTTTTAAGCAGAGGAGAGAGAACAGCAGCAGTGCAGAGTAATATTAATGCACCCTCCTCATAAGCAGTGCCAGTGTTTCTCTCATTAGCTCCTCACAAAAGGAACATTTTATGACAAGACACTGTACATTTTCTTGCACTCTCTTGTTTTTAACATCACCTGCCACTATGATGCTAAGCATTTTGGCTAACGGTCAAAAGCTACTTTGTGTAGAGAAGTAGGAGTTAAATGTCTTGCTGCAGGACAAATCGAAAAGGAAATTTTACGGCTAATGAGCCCAAATCAAGAAGAAACAAACTGCATAGGAATGTAGACGCAAACACACAGAGGCACTATGATGAATACGGGAAAGAGCAGTGGCTAGTAGCAGCAGTATCTATGAATCATCAAAGAATAGTGACTTCCCACAAGTGGAAAAAAAAAAAATCATGTGTATAGCGTGAGTTATCTCTGTCTATGTGTGTGTGTGTGTGTATGTGTGTTTACAGAAGACACAGACTGTCTGGATAAAACCAACTAAACATCACTACACCCACACATCAAAGCAGAACCTCCCTGTGGAGATGCTGCATAGCTCACCAACACACACTCAAAACTGCGCGGGCGAGAGCGTCTACGCAAACAAAAACATACCCACGCTAGCGCACATTTCTAATCTGGTACGCACTGATGTCTGCAGATACACGGCCACGCGAACGCACGCTGGCGCACACAGTGTTCAAAACTTGAAAGCATGGTAAATTTAGGACTTTTTTTTGGGGGGGGGAATTTTGCAAAGTCATCAGCTTCCCAAAACACCAGCCCTTGTTTTATCTGCGTCACTATGGATTGAAGAAAAGACACCCAGTCGGCTCAATGTCCTAAAAATACGATGAGAGGCAACAACAAAACCAAAAGGAACTAAAAGAGCTTTCGTTCTGATTCATATTGTCACTTCGAAAACGTACAGTGACACGGCACAAATAACACCTTTAACGGAAATATTAATATAATTTTTTCTAAGCTATGACTCATGTCTAAGGATATGGAGCGCTGTATGCTCGGAATACATCATTTGGGGATGAATGTATTGTCTATGACAATCTGAGGTCATGCAATTGCACAAACTACTTAAAAAAAAATAAAATCATCTCCAGCAGATCTGTTTTTGACAGCTATTTCTCGCCTCAAAATCCCCAAGTAAGTAGATCAAATGCACTTTTGGCAGTACAAAGATATTAAAATGATAAAACGTCACTTCATCTAAAAAAGTATGCGCAATTAGAAAAGACAGAACACAGGCAGCGCATAATAAAATAAAAAGTCTTTGTGATGTATATCCATGCTGTGCTGAACTTGCGGAATATGAATTATTAAACACCAGTATTCCCTTCAAACATATGAATGGATATATATTTCTCCACATGAATAATTCATAAATCTCCCGCTGGAGGAGGAAAGCAAGAAATGGGGGAGAATAGCAAGAGGTGGAGGGTAAAGCGTTGGGGAAGAGAGGCGGGTGATGACAAAAAGATGAGTGACGAGTGGCGTGTCAGACAGGGAAGGGGACGAAAAAAAAGGAGATGAAAGGAAAGATGAGGAGGGAGGGAAAGAGCTGAGAATAAACGAGGAAGAAGGAGGTGTGCTGCAGCGGTTTTTGGGTTATCAAGGACTGACATCTGGAAACGCACCACACACAAACAAAGTGATATGGAGTTTAACTTGTGCATGTAGACAACACTACAACTGATTTGATCTTCCTGCTCACACTGCGCTTCTATCCCACTAACCATTTTGCAAGATATTGTCTGATATCGATCAAAATGTCACTAAGTTTGGACTATTTCATAGGCAAAAGTCTATGGCTTTTTGTGTTGTATATTTTTACGTTTTACATACCAGAACCAGAACGCTTTTGTTTTTCACTGGATTATGTATTTACAAAATGACTTCTATGGTGTCATATTAGGTTCTTGTTCATTTTGTTTCTTTGAATTCTTTATGACAACACTGCCATTTGAGTTCTCCCACTCAGTATGGATGCAGCTAGTGTTTTGTTTGAATGTTGTATTTTATTTATTTATACCGTGAGCCTGTTTTTTTTTTATTTTGCTGCTATAGTTTCAATTCTAAAGTGTTCCAGTTTGTAACATGCTTAATTGAAAATTTGCATTAAGGATTTAAATAAAAGGAGTAAAGCAATCAATTACGAGTAAGGACCTTTTATTTGTTGAGTATGTGATTCAAAATATAATAAGAAATAGGTTTTTCCATGTGGTCATTTTATATAAACTGTTTATTGATTGAATTTATAGAAAGTGTGCTATGTCATGATATGTAACGTTATTTGGAAATGAAGTGGCCTATAACTGGATTTGAGATTTTGGTCATATCACACAGCTCAAGAAGTAAGAAGTTGAACTAAAACTGAGTGACTTCTAATAATAAACCATGAATGTGATTTCCAAGAAGAAGCATAGTGTTTTTGTCACTCTTCATGCAGGGCTGGTGGCCGGCCGATCGCCGGTACTACTGCAGATGATCGATCGCTCTGACACATTGGGAACGTAACGCTCGCTCAGATGTCAGACTCCTGGGAGCTCACTGGCTCCTCCCTCTCTAGGAAGATGAAAACAGCCAAGGTCACTCTGAGTGAATACACCGTCACACAGGATGATCCGGGTCTGCCTTTTTACTCTGTCACTCCCTTCCTTCCTGGAGTTTTTCTCTAACTCTATACCATGCTCTTTAACATTTGGTCATCAGATAAATCTTCACAAATAATAACCTGTCATTATTTTTTACCTAAGGAACTATAAGCTGTAAGCACATATTTACCATGGTCATAATGCTGCGCTGTAATTGCAGGGGGCTAAATGATCCAGCGGATGGTAGGCTAGGATGGAGGGTAGCTATTAAGTGCTGTTATGGGCTTGTGAGTGTGCAAACAAGCATTTGCTGTATGTTCAGTACTGTGTGCAATCTGTTTGTTTTTCTGTGTGTTTATTTACCTCAGTGGCGATGCTCTGACTGGAGCCGTTGTCCAATAAGAACTGCACCACTTCCAAATGATTCTCCTGCGCGGCCATATACAGCGGAGTGAAGCCATTCTGGAAAGACATGAAATGTAAATTCAGAATTGCAATTAAGATTATGACTTCTGATTTCTTAAAGGGGCCATAATATGATCATGTGCAGCTACTCATACATCATATGATTATGTCTCCCTTTAATTTTCTCTGGTTGGTCACTGCGAGTAATGTTCATCAATATGTGAATCAATAATTCCATTTCGGACTGCTTCACAACAATATTAATTTTCATGGATTTTTCATCCATTAATGTAAAAGCACATTGATTTGTCTTGTAATCTTGATGCAATTAACTATGTCAGCAAAAAGTCATGATAAGTCATGATGTTTTGTTTTTTTTAAAGAGGGTCACAGGAATGTACCAGTCCAGCAGACTTATCATGTAGTACATACTGTCACCTCTGTGCATACCTAACACCTGATAATAGTGCAGCTAAAAGCTGCTCTGGAGATGGAGTTGAAGAGACTCTTTTATTCTATGTGCATCTGGTGCAATACCAAAAAGTAGGCCTAAACAGATCACCATGACAACACGAGGTTCAAAAAGTCAGTTGCATGCAAAAAAGCTCTTCCTCTTATCTAAAAAGCAATGATAATATGGCTTATGCAATGTGCAGCAAGGCACTTTGGAGAAGGCGACACGGCTCAGCAGCGTCCCTGGTATTCACAGGCACACAAGGAGTTGGTGTGTGTGTATGAATCACCCAGCGGAAACCGATGAGGACGAGTCCAAACTTGTTGGGTTCTAGTGGTTTACAACTATATAGAAATATATGTTTTCTTGTTTTGTCGTACATCGTTGGGTATACACCTCCCCTGCTAGTGTGTCTGCTTTCCTCAGCAAACCGTATCGTGAGTTGCGCTTGAAAAATGAATCATTCATGATCACAAAAAAGAGAGATCCCATGACCAGGCCCTGACTCTGCTAGCAAAACATTGTTTCAGTACAGCGCCAGGGGTGGTTGTTTATCAATAGCAATATTTCACTGAGACCTCCAGCCAAGGCTTTGACGGTGACATCATCATGGTTGCTGTGGTGACCAGAGCAGTGTGTGTGTGTGTGTGTGTGTGTGTGCGTGTGTGAGAGTGATAGTGAATGAGTGCATGTGTGTGGGTGCTGACTATTGAATGTGTGCCAGCAGCACTGCAGAGCTGCTGACACAGCGCGCACACACTTCAAAACACACATACGCGCAGTCTGTGCGATGCCTGTATATGTATCCATCTGCAACAGTGCTTCACCTGAGATTGTGCATTGACGTTGGCACCGTGGGTGACGAGCTCCTTCACCACATCTGTCTGCCCGGCGAGGGAAGCTATGTGGAGGGCTGTGTTTCCTTTCTGTTTCAGAAGAAGAAGAAGAATGATAGTTTTCAATAATCAGTTATTGCGGTCTGAAAGTAAAGTAAAGTCTTCATCAACACGAGGGAAATGTGCTGCATATTTTCAACCTATTGAGGTGTTGCTTTGCAGATGTATTCAGTGGATGAGTTAGTCAAGTAATTCACATACAGATGAAAAGGACAGATGGAAGAAACAATATATACGGAAATGATGGAGACAAAATATCATAGAAGCAGAGGGACGACACAAAATTACAGATAGGACTGGGCAATGTGGCCAAAAAAAAGAAACGTTTTTTGTCTATTTTTTTCAGTGTTCTGGACTATTCATGATTTTAATCGATTATTTTTTCTGTCTACGTGACCTGAAGAAAAATATTAAAATAAAACAATAAAATAAAATAGAATATAGTGCCACTAACTGTAGAGTAAGGTCAAAAAGTGAGACAACAGACATAAAGCAGAAAGTGATGTGGAATATTACCATTATTTTTATATTGAGTTAGCGTTGGTATGCGAGACAGACGCACACACATGGGCCTCTACTGGATGCACCTGTTGTATCTATGAATGCTATAGCGAGCAGCAGCTGTTGCTGTGTTGTCATTTAGCTGCCACTGGAGCATTCAGAAATCTAATTCCCCTCATTCCTCAATGTGAAGTGCTATTTCTTATGTGGTGCAATTGCGCAGCACATATTCTGCACTGACTCTGAGTCTTTGGGCTTCTGTAGTCTAACCCCTGACAGTAAAAATCTTAAATTAATTCTCCCTTTCTCTGTGTCATCTTCCCTGTCACATATTTAAATACTGCTTCAGAGCACTGCCAGAAAAGAAACATTAATGTTGGAAACACTGAAACACACTCAGCTGATGACTAGGCAGTCACTTTTCCTTCTTACCAACACACAGCCATTCGTCTCCTTTAGTGCTGTTTGAGCAATGTGACTTTAGAAAAGTGCTGAAGCAGCAATGTAGAGGTGTATTCATGCATACACTGTGGGCTTGTATGAGTGATTGTGTATGTGTGCGTGTGCGACATGTGGGCGGGACACACCTTGGTAGCGGCGTCCACATTAGCGCCCTGTTTGATGAGCTCAGCCACCACTTCCACATGGCCCTCCTTCGAGGCAAGATGAAGCGCATTCAGACCATTCTGGAGAGAGAAAGACCAAGAATGATTCATCACAATCCCATTTGTAACTGAACCCCGCTGTACTACTACATATATTACATGGAATTTCTTCTGGCTCTGCACTATACTCATGCTACTTACCCCCTTTTTCTTCATATCAGAACATCAGAGCAAAGATAGCAGGCATACCTGATTGCAAATGTTGATGTCCACTCCATTCTTCAGGTAGTCCAAAGCTTTTTCTAGATTCCCGGCCCGAGCTGCGCGCAGGTAACAGGCATTTACATCCGTCTGCGGAAAGACATAGAGAGGAGAACGGGAAGGCTTGTTATCTTATCCTCAAGAATTCACAGGAAAGGCTGCCTCGAATCTGGAGAATATGATTTGTATGTTATGAAGTTCCTGCGATTTGGATATTGCACTTGGCCATATTGCGAAATCAATCAAATTTGGATGAACTGTTCTCAAACCACTGAAAAAGTAAAATAAAATGGTATACTATAATATACAAGAACAGAAGAGCTGTTGTTCAGCTTACGAATATAATTTACTAATTGATAAGTTTGGAAGAGCTTATTTGTCTAAGCAGTTTTTATAGCTACTGCGACATTCACAATGTGTTTCAGAAGCTACTTATTTGATTGAATTACCTATTAATTATCCCAGCAAGATGTGATAAGATGAATATGGGGTAACTTTGGTTGGCAACCTCTTTGAGAGCTCACAGAAGCGCCCCAAAAATTATTTTTAATAGGTTTCAGGGGAAAACAGGCTATGAATCTACTGTGTTCCATATGCCTGCTTGGTTAAAGTGCATGAATAAACAACCTGAAACACTGCCAAATCCACGCCTACAACCAAGAGATTTACTATATCTGTTTGATGTGCCTCCTCGGGGCCAATACTCACATAATGCAGATGCAATGACATATGTGCATTGAGTTACACCGCAAACAGCACCCGAGCGTACAGAGAAAAAAGTGTGCAAACATGTATGATAAAGGATGACCATATTCAGCCTCTATAAACCTGAAAATGTGTTTCTTTTTATACTGAATAATGCTGAGCTAGCTGAAGAAGTTACATAAGGGCCTGTTGAAAAGGAGCAAACAACAGTCGTTAAGGCTAATAATGGGGAGTCCAGTGGGTCCAGAACGTACTGCTTAGGCCTCTGGCAGTCTGGGAAACCAAGTCTGAGAAAATCCCAGAGGAGATGCTAAAGCAGGTTAGAGCTGTGGCTACGAGAGATACATCCCATACAGGTCCAGGTATGGGATGGACAGAGAACTGGCGAGGGGACTACAACCGACTTCATGCTCGACCTCAACCTGTCTCCATTTCCAGAACTAGAATTACAACAAGGCAGCGAGCAGCTGCAGCATTTCTGAGAACAACTACAACAGGCCAGGGAACGACGACAGCAACCGGTCAGGGGGAGGCCATGACAAACCGGAGAGGAACAACCACCGGTCAGGGAGCAGATGACCG
This sequence comes from Coranthus polyacanthus, assembly GCA_037367275.1. Taxonomy (NCBI): domain Eukaryota; kingdom Metazoa; phylum Chordata; class Actinopteri; order Kurtiformes; family Apogonidae; genus Coranthus; species Coranthus polyacanthus. Next base: position 12,499,821 of record JAPQRN010000012.1, read on the forward strand.
GACCTACTACAGCAGATGCCACTGTATGAAGAGGAGAGGAGGACTGATTGTGTTAGCATCGGCGGCCACAATCACTGCCTCAGCTGAAGAATTCTTAAAGCTACCGTTGACTTTTATTATTATCTTCAGTACAGGCCAGTGTGGGTGCTAATACAAGGGCAGTGGGAAAGATTTTAGGATGAAGGTAGTTGCTGGAGCTAGATGAATGTTTTCTGTCCCTAAAAACTAGAATCCTGTAATGTATAATTGCAGACGGGCTAGTGCGAGCCACTTTAATGTGAGGGCTGGTCTTAGACTCTTGTACTGGAGTGCCAGGGTAACAGACCAAATCCTGGGTAGACCACATGTTTCTAAACACTGTATCGCATCTTCCAGAAAGGCGACAGAGTCTGCACCTGCCCGTCTTCCTCAAGAAAAAGGTGTAAATGTAGCAACAGCAGCAAAGCAATTTACATTTAAAGAGAACTAAAATATGTGCCATTGCCAAGCTGATTTGAGGATGTTTGAAAACAGGTACTAGATACGGCGTGTACATGTAGAGATCTGAATCTGTGTTTGCGTGTTAAGGTTTAAGGGTGTGGCAGAGCGTAGGCGCAGCTGAATGCAGGGTGTTTACTGTTTGTACTGAAAGAGACACGTGAAGAGGGAGCATACTAGTGCAGTGTTGAGCTGCTTTAACATTGGAGGTGGTGCAGGCGAAGATGAAGAGCTGCAAACAACTAGGTGAAAGACAAACAAATGAGCAGACAGTCAGGGTGTGTCTTGGATTTCATGATTGCGGTGCAGTGGTACAGTTACCCACATCACTGTAGGTGGATCCTACAGCAAAAACAAGCATCTATTTTCATTCTTTACACCAAAGCTGGACAGTCAGTGCCCCATTAAACCCACATTAGTTGCAGGGTTTACATGCCACGTGAATTGATCCAGACTCGACTCTTTCATACTAACAGCAGGTTAAGGTTTATCCAGGTCATTTGGAGATTTCTAAACGCTGGCTAAACATTAGCATCAGAACATTTACCTGACCACGAGGAAAGAAAACTATTTGCCAAACAAATAAAGCTGATCAATCGTGGCATATTTAGTCTATAATGTATTATAAGCAAATTTTACAGTGGCAATAGAACTCTATCTGACCTTCATGTTTCTTCAAAGGAGAAGCTTGAAGCAAAATGTGGCTTTGTCAGTATTTTAAAGAATGGTTACAAATTGTATTGTGTTATAGACATGCTCACTGCAGCATAATGTTTGTTATTGTAGACAGATTACTGGCTAATGCTGATCGCTGAGCTCATTTCCCATCCACTGAAAAGAACTTATCTGAGTTCATCATCACACATGCACAAACATAGGGCGTGTTTTTGGTGTCAGCAGCCATTCTGTGGGGCAACGACTGGGGGCTTAGCGGATGTCAGTCTGGGGCCATGATAGCACACAAACACACACATTTAGTGACTGCATGTACGCAAAGAGCATCGATCCTCCTGACAATTTCGCAGTTTAGTAAACTCGATTCCAACGGCTTTGGAAATAAGCGTTGTCAGAATATATTATAGAGTCTTTTCAAGCTCTTAAAATTGCCCTGGAATTGAAAATTAGCAGGTAGAAGATATAAATATGGCAATCTTTCTTCATCTTTGTCTCGAAGAAAGAAAATGGAGGAGGAAGCTTTACTTTACACACAAACAAACACCCACGCACACTGTAAACACACAACACAGTGAAGGAATGTCACTGATAAGAGTCCATGGCAGCACAAATGTCTTCCTCCAATATTTCATTGGCCAGTCTGTTTCAATTGGCTTTCACACATCATGAGGGAAATTCACATCAGTGAGACAAAATATTGATATATAATATTTTTTTGGGGGGGGACCAAGAAACAGAAGTTACAGAAACAAGGATACTATATAAAAACGTTAATTTGGGAATTTAACATTAGAACAGAAGTGCAGTCATTAAGAAAACACCAATTAGGCCTGTGTGATATGACAAAATGTAGTATTAACATTTAGTCATTTAGTAATATGCGCTATCGTTTATTTTGTTGTGCCGCGATCACACTCTTTAATAATATTTTTTGTCATCTGGATGATGTTCAATTCTTCCACGCAGCACAGACGCAGGCAGGAAATTTGCAAGAACGCAACACAAACAAACATGGAGGAGAGTGAATGCGACACGGAAAGGGGTCATTCTGAACAGGAGAAGGACTCGACAAGATGTGGAGCTTGCGCCTAAAAGAGGGGCTACTTTTGTTTTGTCACATGGATGTGTGTTGGTTATGAAAAGTTTGACACAGACCAGAAAACAGGGTACTGGTCCCCACAACCAACTCAAACGCCACTAACCTCTAACCTCTTGCCAACGGAGCGAGAATCATATCCAACAGCGCAAAGAGAATCTACACATTTTAGGGTGATATTTATTTTGTTTGATTAAATATGAGTATGTGTGAATGAAGTAAAGTAATGAAGTATGAATTTACAGAAAATGCGCCATATTGCGATAGGTCTCTTTACGTGGATGTGAAACGACCTGAGATTCATCACACAGCCCTATTGGAAACTGTGACTTTTAACTAAGATAATTAAAAAGGTATGTTAATGTACTGTATGGCTGCCTCTGTAAATGAATGGCAAACAGAGATAACACTTGCATATACCGTATTTGCTATAACGTATAATAATCTGACAGTGCTAACTTCTCATATAACACTACACTACATGCAGCATACCAGTTTCTGTGTTTGTGTCATGATATGAACTAAATTCACATCATGAAATGTTCCCCTCGTAGGAACACGGATCAGCTAATGTTTCCATGGCACTGAGTTGAGAGTATCCTAAGACATTTCAGTGCCTTAACAATAAAATACTGAGCCAGCTGAAAGAAATGTCAATAACAAAGGTATCAGTAACGCCCCGGCCTGACGCCAGGAGGTAAAATGATAATGTTCGCATATGATTACATACATGTTGTCTTTGCGTTATCTTGCGAAGCTTTTACAGTGGAATACTATCAACCATTTGATCAGCCAGCGCTTGGTGCTGATTCGTAGAGGCTGACATTGTGTATCCGCTTCTAATCTAAATGGTCTTATCTGCCATGCTCGGCGTCATCAGTAAGATATATATTTATTATCATGGCTCTCAAGTAACAGCAGCACATTGGATGACATGAGGCAGATATGCAGTATGGATGTATGTACGCGTATGGATCACATGTAGCGCAAAAGACCAGAAAAGAGGTTCTAATTCTGAATTGCAAAAGCTTTTTAAATATTACATCCACAAAACAGATTATGTTATCTGTATCTGTAAACTGTTACACTGTCATTCATTCATTTCATTTGTTCAACCTTCACTGAATCTCAGAAATATAGAGTGGAAGGCGTCCTTTGCAATATAACCAGATAAAAGAAACACAATAAAACAGACTATAAAAGTAATTGATTCATTTTCCAGTGTGTAACAAAAGCAGGCACCTGTAAAATGACGATGATGATGATTTGAGCATGTATGATAAGAGCCCGTATTAAAAGAAAACAGTGAGGTGATTCTTGGGCGTAAAAAGCAGTAAGGCCGTTATAAATGTTCTAATTTAGTCTTAATTTTTGTCTTAATTCGCTCACCAGTTCAGACATGTAGTATTTAAAGATTAGCTTCTCGACACATCTTTCCAAATTCCAACATACTTGTACTCCCTGACTCTTTCAATATTTGCACTATTGTTAGTAGAGATGACGAGATTATCACTTTCTCTACAGAGAAACCTGAATTTAGTTTTCTGTGCATTAAGAACTACTTTATGACTACTGACTACAACATGTAAATCAGCAAAGCTGCGGCCAAAAGTACATTATCCACTTTACAGTACAAGACAGTATCATCGGCATGAAGGATGTGTATTCCACCCAGAACAAACAAACATCGTACCTACGTAAAGAGTGAACAGAGAAGGCCCCAGAATTAAGTCTTGTGGGACACCATTTTCAATTTGCACAAATTCAGATTTAACACTTCCAATAAGCAGTTTCATCAAATCTCATGTTTTGAAGCAAAGCTGTAATAAACAAGCCTGCAGCAGTAACTCTGAGTGGTGTTTGCCTAGAATAAAATGTGGTGAGAGGAATCCTTAAGCTAATGGTTTACTCGTAGTTTTAGTATTTTAGCTTGGCAAGATAAATAAAAGATAAGCCTATAATTACTGAGGTTGGAAGCATGTTAACATATGTATATGTATATGTATATGTATAGTCGCAATTGCAATGTTAGCC